>JAXQQM020074870.1:0-123389 GCA_034641835.2 Pinus albicaulis | reverse complement strand
ATTTACATATTAATGAACAGGTATATGGCCTGAATCCCCAAGCTTCAGCGACCATCTGATATCTCCAATCCCTTCACGTTGTAAGGGAGTATGCCAAATTGGTGAAAATTTTCCTAATTCAACATGCAACAGGTAAAATGTACTCCATTGAAGTTCAGATTGCTGCATGAATTCTAACAGCCTTGTGATATAGCGATATTTTTGTTAGATATTTGAAGAAATATCACTGACAATTCCATTACTTATTTCAGGAAATTGATTGGTGCTAGGTATTATTTGAATGGACTGTAGGCTGAGAAAGGGGAAACGTTGAAAACAGTGAGTTTGCGGGTTAACAGAGAATATAGATTTGCAAGAGATAGCGCAGGGCATGGAAGCCATACTGCTTCTATTGTAGTTGAAAGATATGTGAGGAATATGAATTATAGTGGTTTAGGAGCTGGAGGTGCCCGGGGGGGAGCTCCACTGGCTTGAATTGCAGTATACAAAACATGCTGGGAATCTGGATGTTATGATTCAGACATATTGGCAGCATTTGATGATACCATCAAAGATGGAGTGGATATCTTATCTATTTCATTAGGTCCTGATCTTCCTGAAGGTGACTACTTCAGTGATGCGATCTCAGTGGGCTCATTCCATGCAACACGAAATGGAATTACTGTTGTTTGCTCAGTCGTAAATGATGGGGGTTTTGCTTTTGCAACAAATCTGGATCCCTGGCTTATTACAGTGACTACTAGCTCTACAGACAGGGACTTTATTTCTCTCATCAAATTAAGCCGAAATAATTCTACCTACCATGTAAGCTCTAATTCTTCTCATGATCAACCATTACCCAGGAGAACCATGGTTATAACTTCAGAGAACAATATCTCCTTATAAATTAACAACGATTACCAATTGCATGTTAACCCAAAGGAAATAACGCAAAAAAGAAACTCCTTCATGATTCAGTTTTCTGATTTGTACTCTCAGATAGCATCCTCATCATCTTGCACAAGTAAGTTACATTCCAAGATATCTAAATTTCTTCTGGTAATAGTGTAGTATTGTTCTCCATTTCTTCAACTGGATTTCGTAGGAGACACATTGTCCTCTAGTGTTTGCATTCACTCTCAATTCTTCAGTTATGAAAATTCCATATTTCTAGACTTCGTCTTATTGTGGTTCCATGGGTGGAATTATTCCCCCATGTACGCGAGTCCAGTGAGCCTCCTGCCTGACATTTTCATTCCTGTAAATATTTGTAAAGGAAAAACTTCATGTTTGTTTTCTAGAGTTGTCACCATTACACAATTTATTTCATATGGGAAGGTAAGTGAGTCCCTCCATAATAGAATATCGTATATTTGAAAAAGAAATTACTCAAAAATGTGATAAAAAATTTAACCCACATGAGAAGAAGTGGATAACAGTAATCTGTAATTGTCAGGGTGAGAGTCTGAATATAGCAACGATGAATGCGCTTGTGGAGCTATTGTCTGTGGAAAATGCACATGCAAAATACTTCACTCCTTACCAATTGAGGTATTTCAGGATAGAATCAGGCATATTGAAGGCAATGCTTATTTAGTCCCAGATCATTCTGTCTACTATGATCGATGGATGAGCTGTAACCCTCTGGCTTTTCGTGGTGGATTGTGCAGCTTCTGTCTAAACAGCTCTTTAGATCCTTCTAAAGTGGGAGGAAAGATAATGGTTTGCCTGCATCCTGAAGACTCTTCTGAGTCAAGGATATCGAAAAGCCAAATAGTCCAAGCAGCTGGGGGATTGGGGATAATTCTCATCGATGAGATGGGCCAGAATATTGCCATTCCTTTCATGATCCCTGGTGCGATTTTGGACAACAAAGTGGGTGGTAAACCTCTGGCCTATATCAACACTACCAGGTGCATCATCTAAGCAATATGACTGCAAGCACAATCGGTCAATCATTAAAAGCTATAAATACTTATGTTTTTCTATGATAGCCTATAATGACTTCACCCACATTTCATTTTTGAAGTGCCGTGAAATCAAAAGCTTGAAGAATTTTCCACAGTTTAAAAAGGGTAATAAGAAATAAATCTACCTTGGTTGGAGCAGTGCTTATCAGTAATGAGGAATTAGAAGAGTTGCATCTCTTCTAATTTTGCAAATAACAATATCAGTCAAGATAAACCATTTTAATGGAATAAACAAGCTTACCTATTAAGTCTTATCCCTGCATCATATAAGCCCATTGAAAACGTAGGCTGCTCTTTTCATGTCACTTCGATTAAAGGATCCAGACAGAGTTGCTTGTTTATTTGTTTCTTACACATTTGGTTTGCTTAGATTGATCAAATGAAGAGGTTTTTAATGTCTCAAAAATCCGAAACTGTGTCAGGTTTCCTAAAGCCTATATCTTGCCTGCAGAAACAGTCTTCAGACTCAGACCAGCACCTCAAGTTTTAGCATTCTCCTCAAAAGGTCCAAACACACTAACACCTGACATCTTGAAGGTATGGGAAGTTGGATCTCTTGACCTCAATGCTTCAATTATCAGAAATTTCATTTGTAACCATCTGATGTTTTTCTGTTTCTTTTCTTCTTGGATAGCCTGACCTAATAGCTCCAGGGTTGAATATACTAGCTGCATGGTCACCAGTAAAGAAAGGCATGCATTTCAACCTTGCTTCAGGTACTTCCATGGCTTGTCCGCATCTGTCGGGTATAACTGCACACCCATCTTGGACTCCATCGGCTATTAGGTCTGCCCTCATGACCATAGGTAAAGTAGCCTGTACATTTTCTATCTGAAAGCAGAATCTTAAAGGCTATAAAATCTTTGAGACCTGAAATATATGGTTTTGTGCTGCAGCTAATGTGCCGGATAAAAATAAGAAAATCATGACTGCTGCTCCATGAGGAAGGATTGCAAACCCATTTGGCTTTGGAGTGGGACTTTTAAACCTTGTGAAAGTGGAAAATCTGGGACTTCTGTATGATGCTGGCCCTAAATATTATATCAACTTTCTCTGTGGGATTGGCTATGATAATTCATCTCTTAGCCGAGTCACAGGAGATCACAGTGTATGCACAAAGTTTCGCACAACAGCTTCCAATCTCAATTATCCTTCCATATCAATTTCAAAATTCAATGGAAACAGCTCGGTCGTCCAAACAGTGACATATGTAGGAAACACAAATTGTACCTATATAGTGAGGGTTTCTCCACCAAGAGGAATAAGTGTCCAGGTTGTTCCAAGTGTTCTGAAATTTAACTTCTATGGCCAAAAGATTTCTTTCACAGTGCAGTTCAAAAGGGTCATCCAAACTTGGGGATACGTATTTGGATCATTGTCTTGCGTAAATGGAAGACAAAGAGTAAGAATCCCTTTGGTGGTGGTCTGTTTCGCCTCTTAGGACTTGTATGGGATTCACTTTAACGTGAGTTGAATATATCCTAGAGTAACATGGAATACTGAGGGAATTGATTAGTTATTTCTAAGGAAGGAAAGATGCACAGTTCTGGTTATTTTTTTGTGACAATAAGTGTTTGCAGAATATAACTTCTCATGGATCTTTGAAGAACAATTTGGAATTGAAAGATAGAAAGCTACGGACAGTCTTCTGTAGAGACAATGAAAATGAGGATCTTTGTATGGTTTGGAGAACCTCATTTGAAATATGCTTGTCAAAATATTTGATGAAGCAGGAAATAATGACTTTGAACTTTATGGAGAATGCTTTTTCCTGGAAACCATCCTTGCAACAATTGCAAACAGACATCATATCTTATATGATAAATGGTGAGATAAGCAACGAAGTATTGGCTTGGTTTAGTTGGATAGCAATTGAGAAAATCGAAAGGAGATTAGACGTGCTTTCTTTCAAAGCGTTGCGCAACTTCTCCAAGGCCAAACTATTAATCCAGATTCTTTACTATTGTATTGTTTTTCAATTTGGTGTTACCAATTTTCAATACAGAAGCATATGGTTCTTACGTCTGTAAGCCCAATTTCTCCTAAGGCAGGAATATACTTCAACTTTTGTATTACTTTTGGTCAATATTCATGTTAAGCTCTTACTAATTTTTTTTAAATTAGTGGAATTGGTAATTGGTGGTTAATTCTAACTACTTTTACTATAACTTCTAAGTGATCTTCCCTGCATATAACACACATCCATAACTTCGTAATGAAGGATTTGAACATAAAACCTTGTATTCACATTTAATTTTTTTATGAACTTGCCAAGTGAAGTCATAGGGACCCGGGAGCTGTCTGCAAATAACATATTTTTGCATATTGTTTGTGAAGGATCATTCCTTTTCTTGGGTTTTACAGCATTATTTAATACTATTTAAGATGTTATCAGGTGGAGAGAACTTTACTAATTGGTATTGACAATTGGAGCACTTTTTTGAGAAAAAATAATTCAGTTCAATTTTTTTCCCAATCAAGCATCCACTCTCTATTTTGTATGTTAGGGCAAGATTATTTTCTTTTTCCCTTATGTAATCAAGAATCCACTCTTTAGCTTGTATTTCAAGGTAAGATATTTTTTTATACTGATATAGTATGTCACAATATCACTTTTTGAATCTAGATGGAAAATAACAATTATTCTTTCTAATTAATAAATTAGAATGACAATTCAGTTTAATTTTTATAATGGGTTGTCAATTACGTAACATATTAGTTTGGATGGCAGTTTTTGTTGAAATCTGGTAAGTTTTGTTTTTTTTTAAATCAGGTAGTTGGAATTTTTTACGGTGAAAATGGATTCAGCACCATCAAAAACCCCTAAAACACTGAAATTTAACCACTGTAACCCAGATTTTCAAAAACAATTGCCACAATTTTTCATAATGTTTCCGATCTTATTCTATTTTACAATATCAAAAACCTCCTAGAATTAAGAAATTTAAAATTGTTTTATAAAAATCAGCTAAATTTCTGTGTAAGTTCAGCTAAATTTCTGTGTTTCTTGGATGGTCTGTGCACCATTGATTTTCGCCTCTTTACCACCAAATAAGAGAGGGAGAATTTATCAAGTTTTTTGTCGCATGCAACCAAACAAGAGGGGCAGAGGATGCATGGAAGAGCTGACAATTGAACAGAATGCCCCAACCTCCTCCAGTTGGCGGGGAAGGCAGGCCGGAGTGGAGACCTCAAAATGCAAGGGAATCTTTGGGACCAATGCCATTCAAGCTAGTAGGAACTCGGTCTGCAATAAGACCAGTAGAGGAATGTGCTGCAATTGGTTTAAGAATTTTTTTATTTTTATAAGTCTTCCGAGGAAGAACTACGGGACATACTGAGGAAGTGCCAACCTGACAGATGGAGTTAGGCAGACTACCAGGTCAGATCCTGACTAACAAGCGCCGTGATAGCTGTCAAATTCACAGTCACAATATGTAAGATATAGATGTCAATATTCAAGTAAGGTGTGAATAAATGTTGGAATAATCCCTTCTTCCTTGAAATTTATTCTTGGATGGCCTTATCCCTAGAGGCTTCCATTTATAGTTGTTACACTTATGGTGGAGAAAATGGTAACCAGTGGATGGATTTTGAAGTCTACTCTGAAACTTGTCCAAGGTTTCTTAGATGGGAACAGGTGGGTGTTTTATTGGCATGTAATGAAAATCTATAAGTTTTGTTTGGTGAAAATGGTAACTGGTGCATAAATGTTGGAATTTATTTTGAAACATATTGAAGGTTTTTTTGGATGGGAGCAGTTGCTTTTTTTATTTGGGATGGAGATCTATAAATTGTGTTTGGTGGCAGCATAGTTGTTGGGAACAGGCAGGTTGGCAATTGATTGTGAGTAAAAGTCGGGCAGAAAATTTACAAAAGTTATACTAGACCTGGATTGAGCTATTCAGTGTAATTGCTTCTCTAATTAAGATTTTATCTCTGGTTGAAAGCGTTTATCTCCATAGAATGAAAATGGATTTATGAAAGAGCATGGATTTATGAAAGGGCATATATTTGTATATCAGTAAGACTAAAAAATCAGTTTCTAATTGTAGTGATAAATTGTGTTTGGTGGCAGCATAGTTGTTGGGAGGAGGTTAACAGTTGTTTGTGACTAAAAGATGTGCTGGAAAGTCCGTAAAATTCTACTAGACCTGGATTGACCTGCTTCAGTGGAACTTCTTTTCTAATTAAGAGTTTATCTCTGGTTGAGAACTCTTATCAATAGAGAGTGATGATGTGTTTCTATGTAGGTGGTTGAAAAAGCTTATTGATAGAGAGTTATGATGTGTTTCCATGTAGGGGGTATGTGTTGATGAGAGGCATATCTATGTATATCAGCAAGACTGAATAACCCATTTCTAATGGTAGTGACGAATCTAGTATGTATCTACCAATATGATTTGGAAAACATTTGAAATTGTAAGCATGGACGACTATGAAGATATTTTGGAGCTTTTAATGAAAATTTATCAAGCATTATGTGAATAGTCAGTTGCATATGTACAGTGTACTGTAAATGGAAGAGTCTTGCAGACTAAGCTGCTTAACTTTATTACTGCTTTCATACCGCATCTTTCAACATTGAACATGCATATCCCTTCTTACACATTCTAGTTGTTGGAATGTTGAAGTATTTTATGCAGCTTTGATTTTAATATATTCTATTGAATGATTATTCTATGGATGATATGTTTTTTTTGCAGTTCAGGAGAGTTGTTTTATTCATTTATGGATTTCGGTGCTTATTTATTTAGCATTCTTGCGTTCTGTGCTTTTGTGTTGTTGTCTGGCTTTGTGTTCAGTGCTTTTTCTTCTCTACCTCTGCTCGTTCACATTTCCACCTTATAATGCGCTTCTCTTTGAAGCTATTCTAGTTTAGAACACTTTTTCCTTGGAATTCTAGTTCACTCCATTTGTTTGCTTTCTCTTGCAGGATGTATTTACTTTCTCCTTGCTTGTTTTATATGGCTCTACTATTACTATACATAGGTATATTATTCAATTTGAAATCAAAATTTCTCTACTTGTTACTGCTACTTTTCTAACTAAAAAAACATTCATTTGTTTTTTTGCAATTATGGAGAGAAGTTGTTTTGCACATTTATGGATTTTGGTGTTTTTGTGCTTAGCGCTCTTGCATTCTGTGCATGTGTTATTGTCTGGCTTTGTGTTCAGTGCTTTTGATTTTAGTAGACTCCACCCTTCAATAAATGCTTCTCTACCTCCTCTCATTCACATTTCCATCTTATAATGGCTTTTCTTGGAAGTTGTTCTAGTTCACTCCACTTGTTTGGTTTCTTTTGCAAAATGTATTTGTTCTCTTTCATTGCCTGTTTTATATCGATCTACTATTATTATAGATATAAATATTGTTCAATTTAAAACAAGATTGCAAAATAGTGGCAAACTTATCAAATACATATATAACCAAAACGATCCTTTGAATATAAGAGACAAAAGGTCTAAAGGCTACTTGCTTGCACTACCTCTCTATCTAGCAATCAAAGGTCCATTTTAAATTCTTGCAATCAGAACCCACCTGCAGGTTAATTACCTACAATCAGAACCCACCTACAAGTTAATTACTTGAGAAACAATTGCAACAATCGCCCTCACGAAATGTGACATCATCTTGCCCAAGGCATACACATTAGTCCACTTTGCAGCAATTCATAAAAGGTTGGTGAAGACCTTGAATAGTCTTCATACCCCATCAAGGAAGAAGCTATCTTCAATGCACTTGAATTATATTTCTTGTCTTAATGGTAAGAAAATATGGCTAAACACGTTCCTAGAGTCGTTACTGGAAAGTCAATAGCCATATCATTTAATTTCTTCTGGGTGCACAGTAAAGGCATCTTTTTTGTCATCGGTAGGTGCCACTACTAATTGGACTATTGCCCATTGAATTTGTTTTCGTTGCATGCGTGTATTATGGTGATTGTTGTATAAGTAAAAGATAATCAATAAATACACTTCACCCCTATTCCGTGCCTTGTGTATCTATTATTTTAAAAATTTTCCATTGTTGAAATGTTTGCCAGTGCCTTTCACTGTAGAGGCTTTTGCAAGAACAACCGACCTTATCCAAAACTCAAAGTGAATAGAGATCTAACTTGGGCTCCTTTTGTAACTTCCTCCTCTCTATTTTAACTCTTAATACATTTCATTTTACATTCTTTATTTGAAGTCTCAATTTTTTTTGGCCAAGTTCTCCGAATTGTTTTTAGAATTGTTTGAATCGCATCATATTGCCCAAGGAACTTCTGGTCATATTAAAAGGTTCTAAACTATGGATGCTTCTCAATGTTCGATGTATTAGAAGGTTCTAAGCTGCTTTTTGTACTCAAATAAATAATAGGCTAGGTTATTGATTTTTTGGTTTTGGGTTTCTTCTTGCGAGGTAGCTTGCCTTTTAGCAACAACATTCAAGGTAGGAACAACATTCAACGTTACCTTGTTAAATTTCCATGAAAATTTTACAACTACTTAGATGAATCTCTGATAATTGAAACTAGTTAAATTTCACCAAGATACAATGCCTTTAGCAACTTATAAGCAGCGGATTAAAAGACAGAGATAAAAACACATCACACAATTGACACGCTTTTCTCTGGAAACTCAACAGGGAAAACCTGTTTGCTTGATGTGGCTATTTTATCGATTGTACTTGGAGCAATTGAATCTATTACAAAGAAATATGTCTCTCTTGAGAAAGCATTATGCTTCTCACACAAATCTCAGCTAATCATTAGAGAACCTTTGAGGTCTAAAATGGGCCTCCTAAGAAAAATTTACAACCAAAATAAACTTTATAATAACCAATAGGATTCAAGATGATGATGTCAACCATGGGGGCTAAAAAAATAAAAAGATTAAAAATTAATAAAATAATAAAACTACATTTTCAACTTATCTCCCAAGTTTTTACTCAAATTTCAAGCGGGAGTATTCTTTGGATGCAAAATTTAATTCTTCATCCAAGGAGTACTCATGTTCCATACTTTTGATGGACCCTGCTAAACGAAAAATGAAAAATACATGAAAAAACGTGATTGAAACTCTAGCGCTAGCCTTCTTGATTGATCTGTGCTCTAGCCTGATTGATCAACTTAGTGCTGGTATTTATACTGATCTCTACTTTGATACCATGTTAAATTTCCATGAAAACTCTGCAAATACTTAGATGAATAACTGATTTTTGAAAATGTAGCGAGAAAGGTCTTCAATTGCAAGCATTAACGAGGGTGAAAAATGTTTCATTCATAATTCACTTCATCACATCCACGAACAACTTGCCAGTAATTGATATCTGGCCAGATTTGTCATGCCTATAGAACAAGATGGTTCTTTGGGTTATATTTTATTTGGACTTAGAAGTTATAACTACCATATTTGAAAATATGCATATACAGAAAATGTATCTCTCCTTGTACAAATTTAAAACAAGACATCATTGTACAACAATACTAGGAGAGCATTGGCAAGTTCTAGAGTGGACCTCCTCTCCAATCAATGGAGCTATCAGGTAAATACAGGGTGCCACTGCTACTACTTGTGGGATTCTGCTACAAACAGATTCATGGCATGGCATGGGCATGACATGGGGAATTCCAAATGGAGTTTTTCTAATGGTTCTCTTCATGTTGATGGTTATAATTTTAAAAGATTCAGCAGGGTGGATGCAACTGGCACATATTCCTTTCAATATCCAGATTTTGAAGGCACGAGAAGGAATAATATTTTGAAGAAGTGAGAAGCAGTACACCTTATTATGGTTACCATGCTTGGTCTTCCTTTAAGATATTCCCAGCATCAAATCATTTCCATAAATATGGTTGTGTAAGAGTCGTGATGGTGTTGTAATGTAAATTATGTTTCCATAGTTGAACATCTGAAGTATTTTGCGATATTTTTATTGTACAATGGCACCTAGATCAGATCCAATGTTTATCAACAATTTTTTAATAACATGTTTTCTTTTCTTCCCATTGTTGTTCATTTCTCCTCAAACTCCTCTCCAACCTCAATATCAGTGCTAGTAGTAGCATGAGCAACAACACTACGCTTAGCATAACTAGAAGAACACGTTTTCCAAACTGCACAAGAACTACTTCCCTCACGAGTCACCATGTGCCATGCTTGGTCTTGGTGGTTCTCTTCCTTCTACTCTTGGTTCAACTACCATATCTTCATTGGAACCAGCACCCTGAACTCCACTAGACAACGATTCACCATTTTGTAGTAGTGATTCGCCATTTGTATTGGTGATTCGCTATGATTTTACAAGATAATATAATCTCATGAGAAATTCGCCAAAAAGTTATATATACATATTATATTATTAATAAAATCTCCTTCCATTTTTCCTATGTATCATGGGGATTCGCCCATTTATTATATATATAAATTTAGGGGGGTTCTTAAAATTTTCCCTATTACTAATTTGTTACAATAAAAGTAAGTTATCTCAAGTTGTATTCACTTAAACGAATTTTAACTGTTGGAAGAACTAGTGGAAGGTCAGTTGTGTTGTGGTACTTCATTAAAACTTAAGGATCATCTAGTTATCTGATCAATCATCACAAAATAGCTAGTGCATGCAAAGAATTTGAGTGCCCCAGTTGTGGTGGATATTCCAAGAAAGTGTAACATCAGTTGTAGACTAGTCTTGAGCGTACAGGTGTTAGATGCAGTCAGATGATCAACCTTAGGAATTGTACCATCCATTTTGGAAAATTTCCTAAATAACTAGGGGCTAAATTTCTCAAGGAATTGTTTGAGGAAATATGGGCTTGAGCAAAGGCAAAAATTGACTAAGTTTGGAACAAAGCTTCTCATTGAGAAAGAGATAGGTTATTCACTTGCAATTTGTTCTCAATTGAGTAAATAAATTGCAATACATCTTTATTCATGAGATTGATGCAAGTAGACATTGTGGTTTTAGCGGATTTCTTTCCCAACGAAAAATATTGTGTTCATGTGTGTTATTTATTATTGCATATCTGAAATTTTTGTTCCAAATCGGGAATTAAATTCGACAAAGTTGTAGAGTAGGCTTTTGTCTTGTGATGTTGATTAGAACTTCATGGGAAGTTGCAAATCTACACCATAATTTCTACATTGTATCAGAGAAGGATTCTCAGTAGACCAAGAATTTCGAAGTTCTTTCTCAAGAAGTTTGATTTTTCATTTCACTGTAGCACAATCTCTTCAGAGCTGAGAAGATGACATTCAGTGGGTTAAGGCTAGAGTATGCCTTGGAAGGAAACTCTAATTTCAGTGCATAGAAAAATCACATGCATGAGGTATTCGATGATAATGGATATCTAGAATACATCAAGAGAGATGTTGCCAAACCAACAGAATCTTATGCCCAAAACCTTGCTCAATGGAAGAAATATGTAGCCAAGGCAATGAGAATAATATTAGAGGGAGTACATGACCAAATTTTCACCAGTCTCCATGGGAAAAAAAATCCTTATGCAATGTAGTAGGAACTAATAGATATATTCTAGAATAGTAGTGACGACACGAATTTTGCGCTCAAGGATAAAGTTTAAAATATCAAGATGTAGGACAATGACACTATCCCGCAGTATCTCAGAAGATTCAGACAAGTTTGTGATGAGCTTGGAGGAGTTGGTGTTACTTTTTTGAAGGATGACTTGGTAAGCCTAGCCCTTCTGGAACTTCCGATGAACTCTCATAGCTATCAAGATTAATTGAACGAGAGGGAGAAACTACCAAATTGGGAATGATTATGGTATGACTTTGTATAAGAGAAAATAAGGTGGAATACCTAAGATGGGACCTCATCCAAGAAAAATTTTAAGGATGGAATTTTATCTTAAAATTTAGAAACCTTGACGAATCTTACTAGTCCCTAATATGAAAATTATAAAAAAATTTCCATAGTTTTGTAAAATTATTTGGACTATAATGATTTTAAATTAGTATATATAAAATTTTGGCAATTTTTAGGGTAAAATTATTTTATACTATAAAATGTGGGGAATCATTTTCAGAAAAAAAAAAGGAATTTGGAAAATCGTTTTTGGAAAAGACATGGAAAATTAGCCGACCTGCGCAAATGAGCCCCTAAAATTTTCCTTGACCTCATCCAAGTGCGAGGATTAAAAAATATTTTCATTGGTTGCAAAGGAAAAGAAAGGAAAAGGGAAGAAATATCAAACAAAACCAGAATCCAGCCAAGGGGGAAGGAAGGAATATTTTTCAAAAATTGAATGCTTCCATTGTCATGAATATGTGCACTATGCCACGAAGTTTCCATACAAAAAGGAAAGCAAAAAGAATTTAGGAGGAGTAGCAAGCAAAGCCTAGGCTTCATAGTTTGAGATTGACTTTACCCTTATTGCATGCATGTCCAACACAATGATAGGGAGCGTATGGTACTTGGACTCAGGTGCATCATTCCACATGAGAAGGTGTAAATATTTTTCCAGTGACCTAGAGGAGAAGTATCTCTAGATGCACATCAATCTAGGGGACGATGAAAGGTACTCCATGACTATTATTGGTAGAATCACCTTTCAGAGGGAGTGAGGCTCCCCTATCAGGCTCAAGGATTTCATGTCAGTTTTAGGCCTAAAGAAAAATATCATATTTGTTGCACTTTTGGAAGACCATGGTTATTATGTGATCTTCAACAATGGAAGGAGACACATAGACATGGTACAGGTGAAGCAGATCAAGGATCGTGTGAAGAACCTGTATAAGTTAGATGTGGAAGACTGTGTTGCATTAACTGCTAAGGTAGAGAAAGTGCGGGCCACAATGTAGGTGAACTTTAACAAAGAATACTTCACCATTTGCATCATGGCACCTCTAATATTATACAAAAAATGACCACTGGCCTCCCTAAAAGAGCACTTAAGAAGTAGGATGTATGCATATGATGTGCATTAGGGAAATACATAAAATCCACATTACATGACAGGGACAACAAATCACATGCAATCCTAGAAAGGATCAACTTCGATGTCTATGGACCTTTCTCGATAGCCTCCACTACCAGACACAAATATTTGATCATTTTTATTGATGACTTCTCACAGAAGTGTTCGATCTTCTTCATGGGGAAGCAAGACTAGACATTCTCCAAGTTCGTAGAATTCAACGCAGTAGTAGAGAATGAAAATATCAAGAAGGTTAAGACTCTTATGAGTGATAATGGAGGTGAGTACGTGTCAAATTAAAATAAAACCTTATGTGTGAAAGAAGGAATTCCATGAGAGTTGACAATACCCAACAACCCACAACAGAATGGTGTGGCCGATAGAAATAACCGTAGAATTATGGGAGAAATGAGGGTGATGTTGCATTACCAAGGCCTACCTCTGCATTTTTGGGATGAGCCATGCAACAAAACAGTATATTTGTCGAACCTGTGTTCTCATTGGATTCTTAGCATTATTAAACTACTTGAGGATTTCTCAGGGAAAAAGTCAAATGTGTCTCCAGATTTCTGGAGCCTTTTTTTACTTCCTTGTCTCTAAAGAATCAAGCAATAATATTTAGTCGACCACAAAATTCAATTTATTTTTGGGTTACATAGAAACTCCCCAAAACTACCATGTGTACTTTCCATACCTCAAAATGACAGTTTTTCTAAGGGATGTAAAGTTTGATTGTTAAGTCCCTATATTAATAGGATAGCCCCTTATTATGTTAGTGTAGCCCCCCTTATTGTTATTATTGTACCCTTGTAACCGCCATTTGGTTATTATTGTACCCTTAAATTATTATTGTTAGGTCGGCTAGGATTACATTGTGGCCCACTAGGATTACATTATGGCCCCATGGAATCCTATATATAGAAAGGAGGTTTTGTGAATTGTATCATCCAAGAATTGATCATTCATGTAATGTATTGGAGGTTGCCCCCTCGAAGTGGCTTTGTCTTTGGTTGGCAAGCGATATCTTCATTTCTTCTATTTTTGGAGTTGGTTACACAACATTTGGCATCGTAGCTTTGATTTCAGGTTTAGGGTTTCGCTACCCAAACAGGTCATCGTGAATTTTCGCTATAACTTTTTTTCACGAAGTTTCAGAAGCTGAAATTTTTAGGTGCGAATAAAAAAACTGGGGGAAGCTTGTTCAAAATTTCAAGAGCTATTCACAATATTTTCGGAGATATCATCTGTGTTGCATTTTTTCAAGCTCTAAACAGTCATCATGTAATTTTCTTCGCTATATATTTTTTCACGAGGTTCAGAATCTGAAATTCATATGTAGCAAGTGAAAACTCGAGAAATTTGTCAAACATTTCAGAGTCGGTTCGCAATATTTTTTGGAGATACAGATTCAGTGAAGGTAGTGCTTTTTCAAAGTTCGAATCAGCATCTCAAAGAGGTGATCGAAAATATCAATAATCTCTCTCTGGGCATTGGATTGAGTGCCGTAAAAAGTGGTCGCAAGTACACAGACTGAAGTTTCTTCGCTATCAATTTCAGAGACAAAGGACAAAACAGTGACACGTGGCAATTCGTACAAGTTCGCTCTACTGAACCAGTCCAGAATTAGGTCATTGTGGGAGATTGGACACAAATTTGTCTTGGAGAATCCAAATCAGGTTAGACCTGTGGCATTTGAAAGAAGCTTCAGAGGGCTACTACAGGGCTGAATTTCAGATATTTAAGATTTTCAATTACAGAGATAATTCAATTTCAATATCGAGCTCCTCAAAGCAAGTAAAAGGTGTTTATTTGTTTTTTCGAATTGCATAAATCTTGTTTGAAAAATAAGTTTGAAGTGATTCCAAGGGCCTATTGAGCATATATTTCAATATTGGATTCTGAGATGCCTCCTAAAAAGAATTCAACACCTATTATGCCCTCAGAAATCTATACTATGACGCATGAAGAGGAAGAATTGCAGTATGAGATATCAAAATTACGGTACCAAGTGCAACAAGTTTCGATCTTACGAAGAGCAATTGAAAATGAAATAGATGGTTTAAAAGCAGAAATGGAGGCTAAGTTGGATGGTTTGAAGGATCAAGTAATAGCAAATATGGATGATAAATTAGTGGAAGATCACATTGAGCATCAACAACAAGTTCTCCAACTCTCAAAGGATAACCCAACTTTGGTGCAGAATCTAATGAAACAACAAGAAGATCAACATCACATCGAAAGAAGTTATGAAGCAATCATAGAAACAAGAAATCGACAAGTACGATCAATTTCAGAGTATCTCAGCAAGTGGAAGAACTTTCCTGTAAAATATTTAACATGGGAGGATGAGAATTTTATACAGAAGCATCAAGAAATAATCAAGCGTTGAGGACAACACTTGTTTGAAGGAGAGGGGCATGTTAAGTCCTTATATTAATAGGATAGCCCCTTATTATGTTAGTGTATCCCCCCTTATTGTTATTATTGTACCCTTTTAACCCCCATTTGGTTATTATTGTACCCTTAAATTATTATTGTTAGGTCGGCTAGGATTACATTGTGGCCCACTAGGATTACATTATGGCCCCATGGACTCCTATATATAGAAAGGAGGTTTTGTGAATTGTATCATCCAAGAATTGATCATTCATGTAATGTATTGGAGGTTTCCCCCTCAAAGTGGCTTATTTCTAAGGCGTTGATATCTCATTTCTTCTATTTTTGGAGTTGGTTACACAACATTGATGAGGACAAAGAGATGTGGTTCTCTCTTGAGATCGAGATTTAAATCCCACCAGAAGAGGAGCTTTTAGCTCCAAAAGTGGATCCTCAAGAATTTTTGGAGAAACCACAAATTGAGGAGAAGAGAGTGGCGGCAGTCAAGAATAACCATCTAGAATAGGCATAGAAAGAACCAAGTATATTGATATATTTGTGAAGGATGCGAGAGAAAATGTGAGACCTCCTTCAAACTTGCACAAGAAAAAGAGGTCACGTGAGAGGTAGACTAGGTACATGGCTCTAATGACTAAGCTTCTACAGATTGAGCCAGCCTCTTTCAAGGAAGCAGTAAAGAAACCTGTATGAGTTGATAAAATGGTGGAAGAATACAAATCCATTCTAAATAAAAATGTTTGGGAAGTGGTCCCAAGACTAGAAAATAAATTAATAATGGGTTCAAGATGGACCTTCAAGATGAAGCAAGCAGCAGACGAAAGAATATAGAAGTATAAGAACATATTTGTGGCCAAGCAGTACTCTCAAGTTGAGGGAATTGACTATGAGGACTCCTTTGATCCTGTAGTAAGGTACTCATCCATTAGATCAATTCTTTCTTTGGCTACACAGATGGGGTGGAAGATCCACCAGATGGATGTAAAAACAACATTTCTCAATGGGGTTATTGAGGAGGAGGTTTATGTCGAGAAACTATAAGGTTATGAGACATCTGATTGAGAGTCTCATGTGTGCATAATTAAGTAAGCATTATATTGTTTCAAAAAAACACCTCGTGCTTGGTACACTCGGATCAATATCTATCTCACCATTTTTGGCTTCACCAAAATTGAAATGGATGGAAGCCTCTATCACATCTTGGTAGAAGGTAAATTTCTTATTATTTTATTATATGTTTATGATTTGATTTTAACTAGTGATGAGCAGCTAATCAGATATTGCAAGGAGAATCTTGCAAGGAAATTTGAAATGAAGGACATGGCTCTCATGCATTCCTTCCTCAGGTTTTAAGTATGGTAACATGATGGGGAACTATTTTTATCTCAAGGAAAGTATGAAAATGAGATAATTCAAAGATTCTAAATGGAGATTTGTAAACCCATGGAGAAACCTATAGCGACCAGCTAGAGGAAGGAGGATGCCAGTTCAGGTGGGGAAGTGGATGTTACAATTTATTGGCAGCTAATGGGTTTACTCACATATATTATCAACACATGACTATATATATTCTTTGCAATCAACCAAATAAGCAACGCTATTTTCAGGCCAACCAACTATTTTGTAAGCCAGCTAAGCATGTTTTATGGTACCTCAGAGTACTACACAGTTTTTACTATGGTACAAAGGGAGTGAAGCTATGTGGCTTCACAGATTTATATCAGGTGTAATTTTAAGTGTTGGGTCCACATCTGTTTCTTGGTAAAACAGGAAACAAATATTTGCGTTGCTCAGCTCGATAGAAGCAAAATACATCGTTGCAATTCAAGCAACATGTGAGGTGATATGGATGAGAAAGATACTTGTTGGATTATTTGGTCAAATGATGGATTCAAATGTGATCTAAAATGATAATGATAGTTTCATCAATATCTCTAAGAATCCTATATTTCATGATCGATCCAAACATATAGGTTTTTGGTATCGCCATTTATGAGATTATGTGTAGAGGTGGATGATGTTGCTACACTATATTCCAATAGAGGAGTTACATGCTGACATTTTGAAAAAATATTTGTTAAGAGGGAAGTTCAAGTTCCACAGTTGCAAGATAGGGGTGGATGATAATATCATTCTTGTTTAGAGGGAGTATTGATAAATTTAGCAAGAATTCTCAATTTTATTTTTCCTTGATTAAATTGAGCAAATTTCACATGAGTGTACAACTTGGATGCAGTTAACTTCTTTGACATGACTTGTGTCACCCGATTTACTCAATAAGTTCGAGTTGGAGGAGTTAGATTTTAGTTAAGAATGTGTGATTACTAATTTGTAGAAAGCAAAGTTAGTTATCTCAATTTGTTTTCAGTTAAACTAGTTCCAATATTTGGAGGAATGAGTGGAATATCAGTTTTGTAGTGGGAATTCATTCAAACATAATGATCATCTAGTTAACTAATTAATCAACATAAAATAGCCAGTGCATGTGGCTAATTTGATTTCCTCAGTGGTGGTAGAGATTCCAAGGCAATGTAACATCAATTGTATACTAGTCTTGAGTGTACAAGTGTTGCATGCAATCAGATGATCAACCTTGGGAATTGTGCAATCCTTTTTTTAGAAATTCCTAAATAATAAGGGCCTAATTTATCAAGGAATTTCATAAGGGAATATGGGCTCAAGCAGAGGTAGAAATTGACTAATTCTAGTTCAGAGCTTCTCAATGAGAAGAGAGATAGGTTATTCACTTGCATGTTGTGTTTATTTGAGTAAATCAATTATAATCTTTATTCATCAGATTAATGATAACATACATTGGGGTTTTTAGATATTGTATAAATGTGTGTAATACTCTTAATATATTTTTAAGGGTAGGGAAAAATGGCACATCGATAATTTTAGTGGGGAAAAAGTACTTTAGAAAAGTTTTCATCTTAGCGAGACTAGCTATGTCTAAATCATGAGGAATTCATGTTCAACAAATGCATCATACTCAATTGTGGATATTAATTAGATATGATGTCCAAAGACAACTCACCATTGGGTCCTTCATGATAAATATGGGGACGCATGTCATATTGTTGATTAAACATAGCTTATAAGATGAAGAGTATTTCAACTTGTTTATTGAAGCTAGGAAGGTTGTGACCAACTTGATCTTATGACTAAATACACACTATGAAAGGATTCCTAAATGGGATGAAAGATGTTCGATGATATATATATAGTCATTACACTCCTTTGGATTCTCCTTTGCATTAATCCTTTCTTTTTATCTTTCATGTACCCTCATTGCTTATTATATTTCTCATCCAGTTGCTACTAGTCTCCTAGACCTTTCTTAAAAAATGAGGGGAATGAATTTCCTTCAACGTAATTTCTTCAAGGCTATTTGTAGTAGGTAAAAATATAAGAAAAGGTGATATGGAATATCATTGTCAAACTCTTGAAAATACTTTGCATCTATCTACCCCACCCTAGAATTCCATTTGTATTTAAATGCAATCATATATACTTGTGTAGGATTGTTAAGCTTCCCATCCCCATTATGCCTCCCTCTCCTACTCTCATGAACCTGATAAGTTGAATTTAACCAATCTAATTTTGTCTGAGGTAAAAAACCCACCCAAATAAGTATACTGAGATGAGACCCTTTTAAAAAATAAATCCCTCCCTCCAGAATGTTATGTCTCACTCAAACAAAATCATCATGTTGTCTTCGATATCTATCATTCCCTTGATCGCCATAAATTTTCCTAGTACTGTACTTACATCTTTGCTGATCTCACTACTTAGATCATTTATACTTTGTTGTATTACTACTTGTGTTATGATTTCCTTTGATGGAAATATCTCCCCAATAGGCATGAGTAACCAAATTCAAGTGCTTCTTGAACACTTGCGTTAACATACATATTTTTTAGTTTGACCTATTCAATTTCAAATTCTACTGGGGTTGGTCTAGTGATTGATTACTAGCATTCACCAAGTGGCCTTTGATGATCGTAGTTTATTTTAGAGTGAACATTTGAATTTTCCTTGAAAGAAACACCCAATAATATGCAATGATCATGGATCATTTCAGAGCTCATGATTTTCTACAAAGGAATACATTGTTTTCATTCATCAAGAAAAGTTGTATGAGAAAGAACCAAGTGGCTATGCTTTTGATCAAGAGCTCATAAATTTTGCTCAAAATTTAAAGTTACAATATGAGGTTGAAAGTAGGATGGTTGCCTAGATCTCCTCCTCCTGATTCTAGTGCCATGAACGGTTTGAAAAACTGATGTTGCGTGAGGGAGCTTTTGTGTTCTGATCGAAATCCAAAACAGGTAAAATTTTAAACAGGGTTGACTAGGATGCTCAGTCAGCAGGGTCCATGCACAATCAGGAAAAGGAATATTCTAAGGAATATTCCCTCCTCAGAGCCAACTACAGGATGACCTATGGTGTAATCCTATTGGTTTAATGGTTGTACTTTTTTGTTGAAGGACCAATCATAGGGTGTCACGTGTCCAGCCTTGACGCCGCCACATGTCCTTGAAGTGTTAGTGTAAAATTTTGAGGTGAGGTCCACAGAGCTCGACCCTGTGACCTCCGGCAGAGCACACATATGACACAACCACCTAAGCTACTTTATTTCTTAACACTATACATTTTTGTCTTCTATTTATTGTTTGTTGAATTGAATTTTTGGGGTTGGGGGACCACCGACGGTCCCAACTTGCCAGCGTTCCCCATAAACTAGTCACATTACAATGTTTAACACCATCCACAAACGTTAACCTCTGATAATTATTCTATCAGCTGGAAGTTCCGTTACAACATTCACATGGCAACCGTGACATAAAATTTCATGGTCTACATGACATCCAACCCCAGTCTGCCAACATCTCCGCAACTGTTGTCACATGCAACAGTTAATTGCGTGCAGATAAGTTTCAAACATCTGATAATTATGGTTAGTTCCGCATGGTTTGGGTTTGCATGTGGCCACCCAACCACTAACCATTAAATTCTACATTTAGTTCTGGCGAGATTTATAGAGCTGGACTAAATTTGGGCGGAGTTGGCTATTTTGACTCTAGTTAAGTGGAGTCCTCCACATTTAGTGGAGTTTTTATAGGTGTAACTCGGAAAATGAGTAGGAGACTCAATTTTTTCCCATTAAGAGTGAATGAAGAGTCATTCTTGAATAACTGGAACATTTTGGAGCCATTTGTGTAGAGAAAACAACCATTAGAGGGTTTTAACTACATATATTTGCAAAATTTTGAGCATAATGAAATATGGACATGGCATTGGGAGTCGAAACAATAGATGTAGCCCAGGAGGGGTGAACTACTTCATCATGCATGTTGTGTAAATTTTATGTGGTGACTTATTTCTCTCTTTTACACTACTGTTCAATGTTATTTTTTCTTATTTCATGGTTTTAATTCACTCAAATCATCTACAATTCATGGTTAAAATCCTCAATCCTTAAGAAAATTAATGATACAAGTATGCACTTGTTTATAAACTTAAAATACGCTTAGTACAGTAAAAATAAACCAGTCCTTTCATATTATATTCGTATCAACACTGGAGTTTATTTTTCTGGTGTTGTTTTGTGCAAAGAATTGTTTAACCATTTGCAAGTTTGAGATGCTTACTAGGCTCAAGCTCAAAAGAGGAGAAGGAAATTTGGTGGGAGCAAAAGGGTCTCAAGAAGATCAATATTACCACAATCTCCACCACCTAGTTCACCTCCTAAGGGAGCAGGAGCTACATTAAGCATGTCTCATAGAGAAGGATAAATCCATGAAGAAGTTGATCCCAAGGAGGAAGAAAGAGTGTTTAGGAAAGAATTCCTTGACATGACTGAGATGGTTAGAATAATTTATCAATAAAGGAATGAGAGACTAGAAGGAGAAGGATCCAAACTTCAGAATGAAGGACATGGATCTTCAGGAGGCCAAAATGATGAAGATAAGTAAAAGAAGGGAAATGGATGAAATGGATACAATGGAGAGCCATAATTGTCACCCTCATTATCATCATCTTGTACTTCTACCTCAGTACATGAGCCACAAAAGTCAAAGAACACTGGTAAAAGGCTTTTTTTTTAAATCGGATGTTAATTTTGAATTGCCAATTTTTAATGGTGAAGTCAATGCAGAAAAGATTGATAATTGGATTAGGCAATTGGAGGTTTTTTGACAATCCAAAACATTCAACATGATGATACCAAAATCCAATTATTTTCATTGAAAATGGAAGGTGCAACACTTGTTTGGCGAGAAGCCAACACAAAGGAGGATATCAAGAAGCATGGTAAGATTATTATATCATGGTCATATTTCATCATTGCTATAAAACAATAGTTTCGTACATTAGCTCATATGTAGAAAGCCATAATGAAATGGAAAAAAATTAGGCAATTAAAGGGACAAAATGTGAAAGAATACACCCAAGAATTTAGAAGAAGAGGTCTCTTATTAGGGGTATATTTGTAGAGCCAAGATACTTTGCTCAAGTGCATAGGAGGCTTACGTATCTACCTAAAGCATACTATTCTCATGTTCAACCCCACCAGTCTAGATGAAGTATGTGTTCAGGCCACACATCTAGAAGCTAGAGGGAAGAACATTTCTGAAGAGGGTAGAAAGAAACCTTTTAAGGGGAAAAACAAAGAGAAGACCTCAAAAGGTAAAATAAAAATGAATGCATTTGTTAAGAAATAGAGAGAAAATTTGGTTTCAAAACATTTTTCAAAAGAAGGTCATGATGAAACCTATTGTTGGAAAGTACATCCTGAAATGAGCCGAAAGAAACCCAATAACAAAGGTAAACAAAAACCTACAGCTACAACTCAACATGATTTAGGAGATGATTCAGGTGATGAATTAAATATTACAACCATGGGATTGAAGAACATGAAGGGAAAATAAATTGAAGCTAAACCTAGTACTAGTACATCAAACTGTCACATACATGAAGAATAAATAATATAATTGTTTCATGTGAGGGTCATATCCAAACATAGCAAGATTGACAAATTGTTTGACAGTGTGTTATGAAACTAGCTCCAAAAATAGAAGAAAAGAGAGATCAATGCCTTAGAAATAAGCCAATTCGAGGAGGAAACCTTTAATACATTACGTAAATGAACAATTCTTGGATGATACAAATGACAAAACCTCCTTTATATATATAGGAGTCCATGGGGCCACAATGTAATCATAGCCGACCTAACAATAATAATTTAAGGGCACAATAATAACAATATGGGGGTTACAGGCGTACAACAATAATAATAAGGGGGTTACACTAACAACAATAACGGACTATAATAGTAATATAGGGACCTAACATGCATCTATATCCTTCAAAAAAGTGTTGTCCTCAATGCCTGAGTAGCTCTGGGTGCTTCAGTATAAAATTATCATCCTCCCATGTATAATCTTTAGTGGGTAAGTTCTTCCATTTGATGAGATAATCTGAAATTGATCATTTTTTTATTTGTCGAGTTCTTGTTTCTATGACTGCTTCAAGTTCCAATTTGGTTTTTCCTTCCTCATAAAGTTCTAGCAATATTTTTCAAACTCAAAGTTTGTCCCCTATAACATTATTTAAGCGTGAAACATGGAAAACTGGATGCACTCGTGAAGAAGCAAGAAGCTCCAATTTGTGTGCCATAGTACCAATATTTTGCAACACCTTTAAGGAACATAGTACTTTGGTGATAATTTATTATCCTTATTAGCTTTCTTGAGGGATATTTGTCTGTATGGTTGTGGCCGTAAAAATACCTAGTCTCTTACATCAAAAATTGTCTCACTATGATGTTAATCTGCCTGTTATTTCATTCGATTTTGTGCCAAATTTAGGTTATCCTTTAAGAGTTCGAGAACTTCTTGTTGATGCTCAACGTGATATTCCACTGCTTCAACCCTATAATTTTCCCTTAAATAATATGTGATGGATGGTGGATGATATCCATAAAGTGCCATAAATAGGGTCATTTTTTCTGCAGTATGTAGGGAAGTGTTATACCACCATTCAGTGAGAGGTAACCACTTGACCCATTGTGCTTTCTTATTAGATACAAAACAACGAAGATATCCTACCAAACATTTATTCACTACCTCTATTTGACCATCGTATTGAGGATGATAAGATGAGCTATGAGTTAGTTGAGTACCCAAACAAGAAAATAATTCCGTCCAAAAATTTCCTGTAAAAATGGGATCTCTGTCACTTACAATAATCTTTGGGTTTCCATGTAGCTTTTGAATTGTTTCCATAAATGAAGTAGCAGCTATACTTGCTTTAAATGGATGAGATAATGCACAAAAGTGTGCATACTTGGTAAGTCTATCAATTACCACCATGATGACACTCCTTCCTTTGGACTTAGGTAAACCTGTGATAAAATCCATTGAAATCTCCTCCCAATGTTGACCTAGAATGGATAAATTTTGTAGAAGACCTGGGGTCTTAATTGTCTCAACTTTATTTTGCTGGCAAACCAAATATTTTTCCACAAACATTTCAATATCATATTTAAGGCCATCCCAAAAAATTGCTTTCTTCACCCCGTGGTAAGCTTTTAAAAATCCCAAGTTTCCTCCTAAAGGAGAAGTGTGCAATTCCAAAAGGATATTTTGTTTTACTTGGGAATTCTTGCAAATATATAAGTGATCTTTGTACCATAAGGAGTCATTTTTCGAACTAAATGTATCAGATGTACTAGGATCTTGTTGCAAAATTTTAATGAGTGTCCATAGTTCTTCGTCCTTCTTCCATTCATCCCTTTCTTAGGTTATCCAATCTGGTTGGATAATAGAAATGGCACAAAGAAATGCTTCCACCTCTTCATCCTTTGTTGAGAGTGCATATGCAACAACATTTAGCTTCCCTTTTTTGTAGATGATTTCAAAGTGATAACCCAACATCTTTGTGACCAATTTTTGCTGCTCTTCTGAAGATAGTATTTGTTCCAAAAAGTGTTTAAGACTATCATGCTCAGTTTTTACCTTGAAGTCTCTTCCCATTAGGTAAGATCTCCATTTCTTTAGTTCATGCAGAATTACCAACATTTCCTTCTAATAAATAGCCTTTTGTAAATACTTTCTTTTGATTGAATGACTTTCAAAGGCAATGTGTTTTCCTTCTTGCATTAAAACGAAACCAATTCCATTTCCTGAGGCATAAAATTCCACAATAAAGGTTTTTGTGAAGTCTGGCATAGCTAAGACTGGTGTTAGGCACATTTCCTCTTTAAGATGTTAAAAGGCCTTAGTTTCATCAAGGGTCCATGAAAATGCATCTTTATTCAATAATGTTGTTAGAGGTTCTATTATTGTCCCATAATTCTTAACAAACTTGCAATAATACCATCTTAACCCGAGAAATCCGTGCAACTACTTTATGGTTGTGGGGACTTTCCATTCCTTAATGGCTTTAATTTTTTTGGGGTCTACCTTAACACCCTCTTGAGACACAATATGACCCAGATATTCCACCTCTTGTACTCCAAAGACAAATTTGGACATTTTTTCATATAATTGTTTCTCCTCCAATATTTTGAGCATCCTGTCAACATGTTTGAATGATCCTTCCAAGGCCTATTGTAGATTAGTATATCATCAAAAAATACTAGCACAAATTTTCTAAGGAAGGGTTTGAAAATGAAATTCATCAACACTTGAAATGTAGAAAGTGCATTGGTAAGACCAAAAGGAATGACCAAAAATTCATAATGACCCTCATGAGTTCGAAATATCTTCGGTCTTCATTCTAATCTGATGATATCCCAAATGAAGATCCAACTTGGTAAAATAAATTGCTTGATGTAATTCATCAAATAATTCATCAATCACAAGGAGGGGAAATTTATATTTAATATTGAGCTTATTGAGTTCCCTATAATCCGGACACATGCACCATGATCAATCCCTCTTTTGTACCAATATTACTGGAGCAGAGAAATAACTTTGACTAGGTTGAATTATACCAGCCTCTAACATTTCTGCAATCATACGTTCAATTTCGCTCTTTTGGAAATAAGGATATCTGTAAGGCCTGATTTTTGGAGGAACACTTCCTGGAATCAAATGAATAGCATGATCATGATAATGAAGAGGTGGGAGTCCTTTGGGAGTTTCAAACACATTGGAATGTTTTTCGAAGAATTTTTGGAGATCTGGAGAAATAGATGATTTTGATGTTGGAACTTCTAGTGATAATAATTGTGCAATTATGCCTCTTTTTTCTTTCTTCAGAAGCTTTGTCATGACATTAGATCTTATTATCTTTCCTGGCTTCCCTATGATACCCTGTAATTCGATTTCCTTTCCTTCCCAAAAAAATTTTAAGAAAAGTTCTTGAAAATTAAAAGCTATCGTCCCCAAAGATTGTAACCATTGTACTCCTAGTACAACATCAACACCTCCCATTGGGATGGAAAGCATTGGACTATTCAATACATATTCCCCCATGACGAGCTTGATATTATGGCATTTTCCAGAGAAATTTATAGTTCCTCCATTTGCAACCATCACTTGACATTCTGGTGCTAAGTATAGGAAACAATTCAATTCCTTGGCTACCTTACAATGAATAAAATTATGGGTACTACCTAAATCAATCAACACTACTACCTTTTTCTTCTTGATATGTCCCTCTATCTTGAGAGTTTTAAGAGTGGTAATTCCTGCTAATGCATTTCATGATATGGTCAGACTTACTTCTTCTTCTTCTAGGGTTGATTCTTGGTGTATATCCTCTTCTTTTGAAGTTTCTTGTTCATTTTCTTCCTCCTTTTCACAATCTATGTAAAATAATTTCTTCTCATCACACTTATGACCTTTAGTGTATTTTCTATCGCAACTGTAGCAAATTCCTTTTGCTATTTTTTCTTCCAATTTTTGTGGTGTCAACCTTGTAGGTTTTAGAATTCTAGGAGTGGCAACACTTCCATCTTTATAGATGTGAGTGATAGGCTTCTTTGTCACCACAATTTTACATTCACTTTTTCTTGCCAACCTAAATTCCTTCTCCAATGAATCAGGTTCCCAAACACTAACTTCATGTTCGATGTTATCCTTTAAAGTCCCTATGAAGACATCAATCCTGTGTTCCTCTAGAATATCAGTTACCCTTATATTCAATTTTTTGAAGTCCTCAATGTGCTCCACCATTGAGCCCTTTTGTTTTAGAGTTATCAATTGGCTAAAGAAGGTGTTGCTCATTGTATCCTTCTAATGTGCTATCATTTCCTCCATAAAAACTGATGAAGTGACAATTTTTTTACGAGAGAAAAGCCATCGATACGATGCAAATGTATTTTTTTCTAAATGTAAAGATGCAATGCATACCTTTTATGTGTTTTTCACATTATTGAGATCAAAATATTGCTCCATCTATAGTATCCATGTTACGGGATCCTTGCCATCAAAATTCCTCATATCCATCTTTGGAATGTGGTGGTTATTCAATCCAACATTAGAGTTTATGAAATCACTATTAACATTTATTTTTTTCTCATGATGAATTTCCTCTACTATCTTTTCTCCATTAGGAATCATTTCTTGTATCAACTTTGACAAACCTTCCATTTTTTCTTCCATACAATTCTTCGAACCATCCATTTTTTCTTCCCTACCATTCTTCAAACCATCCATCGTAGCTTCCCTGCTTTTCTTCAAAACATCCATTTCATTTTGTGTTGCTCTTTGCGAGAGAAAAATTTGGTTCACTTGTTCTTGTAATTTTGATATGCCATGTTTCTTTTCTTCATCTTAATGAGCCATAGTAGAGCCTTCTGAAGGCTTAATGGGTGTTGAATTATTTTTAGGAGGAATTTTAGAACCCAATACTGATATTTTTTCTACAATATGCCCTTGGAATCAATTCAAATTTATTCTTCAAACAAGACATGGAATTCGGAAAAAAAATACATACCTTTTTCTTGTTTTTGAGGAGCTCAATATTGAAATTGAATTACTCTGTGATTTTGGTTCTTAAATATCTAAAATTTGTCCCTATAGTAGCTCTCTGGATCTTCTTTTGAATGCCATAGGGGTGAAATCCCGAAGTTGGGAAACACTTTTTGTGGATGGCCAAAATTTGTGTGAAATTTGTTATTTCTCATTTGAGAAAATAGTCAACTCAAGTTCTCATCCGAGAGATTCTTAAAGTGTCGCGCGAGAGTTAGATTGAGCTTGACCGGAGTTAAAATACTCTTGGACGAGAGTTAAGTATGTTCTCGTCCGAGAGTTTTATTTACATAAACTCTCGGGTAAACTCTCGAACGAAAGTTCTAAAACTCTCGACCTAGAATTGTTTTAACTCTCGTCCGAGAGTTTTGTTCTTATTAAAAAAACCCAAATCTTTTCTCCCTCGAAATCATGTACAGGTGCCAGGGTGCTGGTGTGTATCCATCCCTTCACTTATTTCTTCTCGTACTTTTTTTTATTTAAATTAGAATATCACCATTTTCTAACTTATGGTTTAAATGAAAAAAACATGAGATATTTTCATTATAATTCTTTTTTAAGTCTCTGTTAAAAATTTAAATTCAAAACATGACAACCGCCATAACTTACAAACCAACTAAATTATTAAATAAATATTAATATTTAATATAAAAATCAAATCTATACAAACCAAATAAACTACTAAATAAATAATAAATTTTAATATTAAAATTAAACATATAAAAACCAACTAAACTACTAAATAAATATTCATTTTTAATATTAAAATTATACAAACTAACTAAACTACTAAATAAATATTAATTTTTAATTTTATACACACCAACTAAACTACTAAATAAATATTAAAATTAAACATATACAAACCAAATAAACCACTGAATAAATATTAATTTTTAGTATTACAATTATACAAACTAACTAAACTACTAAATAAATATTAATTTTTAATATTAAAATTAAGTTTATACAAAGGAACTAAACTACTAAATAGATATTAATTTTAATAATTAAAATGAAACATATACAAACTAACTAAACTACTAAATAGATATTAATTTTTAATATTAAAATTAAACAATAAAAAAATATTATTATCAACCACATGTACATGCCATATTAAATGTATTTGCACACATCAAATTATAATATTAAAAAGAAAAGTACTAAATAAATATTAGTTTTATACCACTAAACTAAATTAAATAAATATTACGGTATTTGGTTCATATAAGCAACCGGTACTTGGCGCAAATAAGGGTTCCTAATAAGGTCAAAACTCGAATGAAAGTTCTAAAACTCTCAACCTAGAATTGTTTTAACTCTCGCCCGAGAGTTTTGTTCTTATTAAAAACACCCAAATCTTTTCACCCCCAAAATCATGTACAGGTGCTAGGTTGCTGGTGTGTATCCATCCCTTCACTTATTTCTTCTCGTGCTTTTTTTTATTTATATTAGAATATCACCATTTTCTAACTTATGGTTTAAACGAAAAAAACATGAGATATTTTCATTATAATTCTTTTTTAAGTTTGTTAAAAATTTAAATTCAAAACATGACAACAACGGTAACTTATACAAACCAACTAAATTATTAAATAAATATTAATCTTTAATATAAAAAATAAATTTATACAAACCAACTAAACTACTAAATAAATAATAAATTTTAATATTA
The DNA here is from genome assembly GCA_034641835.2 of Pinus albicaulis. Lineage (NCBI taxonomy): Eukaryota > Viridiplantae > Streptophyta > Pinopsida > Pinales > Pinaceae > Pinus > Pinus albicaulis. Next base: position 94,462 of record JAXQQM020074870.1, on the reverse strand, counting down.
AAATTAAACATATACAAACCAACTAAACTACTGAATAAATATCAATTTTTAATATTAAAATTATACAAACTAACTAAACTACTAAATAAATATTATTTTTTAATATTAAAATTAAGTTTATACAAAGGAACTAAACTACTAAATAGATATTAATTTTAATATTAAAATGAAACATATACAAACTAACTAAACTACTAAATAAATATTAATTTTTAATATTAAAATTAATTAATAAAAAAATATTATTATCAACCACATGTATGTCTACATCACATGTACATGCCATATTAAATGTATTTTCACACATCAAATTATAATATTAAAAATAAAAGGTCTAAATAGATATTAGTTTTATACCACTGAACTAAATTAAATAAATATTACGGTATTTGGTTCATATAAGCAACTGGTACTTGGCGCAAATAAGTGTTCCTGATAAGGCTATTGTTAATATTTAAATGTCGAAAAATAATTGTAAAATAAATACCTACCACTCTCCCTATTACTCACTTGTCACGTGAATAGTATGAACGAACATATATATATAGAACTCTTGTACGAGAGTTTCTGCCCAACGTAAACTCTCGTCCGAGAATCTCTCCCAATGTAAACTCTTGGGCGCAAACTCTCGGTTGAGAGTTTGTACAACTTTCAGATGAGAGTTTAGTCGTACGGTTAAATTTAACTTGTGGTGGTTTAAACTCTCGGTCGAAATTTTAAAAAATTTCTCGCCCGAGAAATTATCTCGACAGAGAGTTTCTAGTCAACGAAAAACCCAGAAGATTCTGCAGTTTTCAGGAACCTGCAACTTTGGAGGGGTGGAACACCTACAAAAATAAAATGTTATATTTCAGACTAGGTACCATTAGATTCATCTCTGAATCTAGTTTCTGATGATGTAATATTTGTGGAGTTTCATTAAAAAATTCAATTTGTTATCAATTTTTTACTAAACTATGTCACTGTGGAATTTCATTGTTCAGAAAATTGCACTGAATGAAAATTCAATAACTTTAAAATGACGATACCAAAAAATTCAAAAAAATCATATTGCATTTCCTCTACCTGTCTACTTCAAAAGGGTACTCTCATTTTTCTTATTGAATATCACATTGAAAAGAAAATCTAGGGTTCATAAAATGCACTGAAACATCACCGTTTTTTTGTCTTTGTCCATTTCAAAAAAAAAAAAAATAGTGATTTAATCTGAAAATTACTAAAAAATAGTCAGTGCACTAGCGTAATATATGCAGATTATGATGATATGGTTTATTTCCAAAAAATGAATAACCTTCCCTAAAAAAAGTTAGGGTTCAAAAAATTACTATTTATGTTTTCTTGAAAATTTCAAGTATATGCAGTTAGTAAAAAACAAATTTACCCCTCTATATGTCAATAACTTAAAAAAAAATATGAGTATGGAGGTAAGACAATTATCTACAAATATTTTTTTTATGTCAAAGCATAATTTGCATTGAAAATATGAGTTTAGCGGAGTTGAAGTTGAAAAAACATGGAAAATTATAATTTTCAACGTCAAAAAAGGGAAAAAAGTGTTTCCCAACTTCACATTTTCACCCATAGGTCTTACCTGATTTGGATTCTTCAAGGCAAATTTATGCCCAATCTCCCACAATGACATAATTATTGACTAGTTCAGTAGAGAAAAATTGTACAAAGTGCGATGTGTCACTGTTTCCTCCTTCGAATCTAAAATTGATATACAGGAAACTATAGTACATGTACTTGTGGACACTTTTTAAAGAATTTCAATCTAATGCTAAGAGAGAGAGAGTTATGATGATTTTCCCACCGTCACCTCTTTGAGATGAAATTTGGGAGGCTGAAAAACCCTAACTTCCACAGATCATATCTCCGCAAACATTGCGAAGCAAGATATGAAGTTTTATAGGAAGTTCCAGAAGATTTTTGCTTTTCTCTGTACAAATTTCATATTCTGAACCTTCATAGAAAACTACTTATAGAACAAATTCCACGATGACCTATTTTAGGTGAAATTCGGGAGCCTAAAAAAATCCTAACTTCCACAGATCATATCTCTGAAAACATTATGAACCAAGATCTGAAATTTTTATACGATGTTCCTTGGGATTTCGGCTTGGCTCTATAAAAATTTCAACTTCTGAAACTCCGTAGAAAATTTTTATAGTGAAAATACCACGATGACTTGTTTGGAGTAGCGAAACCCTAGAATCCAAAGCTTTGATACCAAATGTTATGAAACCAGCTCCAAAAATAGAAGAAAAGAGAGATCAACACCTTATAAATAAGCCACTTCAAGGGGGAAACCTCCAATACATTACAAAAATGAACAATTCTTGGATGATACAAATGAAAAAACCTCCTTTCTATATATAAGAGTCCATGAGGCCACAATGTAATCCTAGCCGACCTAACAATAGTAATGTAAGGGCACAATAATAACAATATGGGGGTTATAGGGGTACAACAATAACAATAACGGGGTTACACTAACAACAATTAGGGACTATATCCAAAACCACATCCAAAACCATATCCATTAGGTTGGATTTGTAAGGATGAAAATTTACAAGTTTCAAAGAAATGCATATTGCAGGTTGCAATCATTGCAAATTTTGTTGACATAGTTGAATTAGATGTGGTTCCACTTGACATAAAAAGTATTGTTTTGGGGAGTCCTTACTTGTATTATAGGAAAGAGATCTTCTATCTCCATGAGAAAAAATATCATTTATTGAATATGGAAATGAGTACAATATTAGATCACATCGCAAGAAGACAAACATTTGTATGGTAAATGTTGGATAGGTAAAGAGGCTAGTGAATTTAAGTAAGAATTTTGTTCTTCTTATGATTAAGCCTAAAGTTGATGTTAATCATGAATCATTTGAGGGATGTGATCCAAATTTTAAATCATATTTATATGATGTAGTTAATGCACATCATGAGATGTTTCAGAAGCCAACAGGATTGCCTCCAAAAAGATAGATTCAACATGAGATTCAGTTGCTACAGGATTGTCCTCTTCCAAACATCGATATGTATCGCATGTCAATAATGGATAATGCTGAAATAAATAGGCAAATAAAAGAGATTTTGGACAAGGAATAATAAGGCCAAGCACTTCGCCATGTGGTCCACCAATAATCTTGATACAAAAGAAATATGGGACATGGCGCATGTGTGTAGACATCAGACCTTTGATAAAAATAACGGTAAAGAATCGTTACCCACTCCCAAGAATATATGACATTATTGATCAACTGAAAGAAGAAATTTTTTTCACTAAGTTACATTTACGAAGTGGATATCATCAAGTAAGAATTACAGAAACTGATATATGTAAAACTACATTCAAAACCAAACAAGGACTCTTTGAGTGGTTAGTTATGCCATTTATTTTGTGTAATGCACCAACAACTTTCATGCGTGTTATGGATAGTGTTTTGTGTCCATTCCTTGATGAATTTTTGATTGTGTACTTAGATGACATATTTATTTTCATAAAAACAAGAGAAGAACATGTCTTGCATGTGAACAGAGTGCTTGATGTTTTGAAGAAAGAGAAATTGTTTCTTAATATGTCAAAGTGTGAGTTTGTAAAGACTTATTTGGTTTATTTGGGACACACTGTGGGAGGAGGAGAGTTTAAAATTAATCCTTATAAAGTGGAAGCCATTGTGAATTGTCCCACACACAAAAATGTAACCGAGGTAAGAGGTTTCTTAGGTGCAACTCAATATTGGAGAAAGTTTATTTCTAACTTTTCTTCCTTTGCAACTCCTATGCGTGTAGTGACAAGCGTGAAGAAAGGCTTACAATGGGGAGGCAAACAACAACAAGCTTTCAAAGTTTTAAAAGAAAATATCAGTTCAGCTCGAGTCCTTGCATTACCAAATTCAAGGCAACCATTCCAGATTCAAATCTAGGCTAGTAATTATGCCATGGGCACAATTCTTTTGTAGCATGGTAAGCCTATCGCTTTTCATTCTGAAACATTCAATGGTGATGTAACTAATTATCCTACATATGAAAAAGAAATATATGCATTGGTACAAAGTGTCAAGAAGTGGAAACACCACTTGATGGGTAAAGAGACGATTATGCATATCGATCACCAACAATTACAGTACTTCCAGTCACAAAAAAATTGCAGCAGTCAAGACATTTTAGGTGGATGGGATTTCTTCAACAGTTTCACCTCGTTATAATGTAAAAGAAAGGTATTTTCAATATATTTGATGATATGCTTTCAAGACCAATCATTAGTGCATTTACTTGACTCAAAAATGATTATATTGTACATGAGAGTTACATAGAACAATATGCACATGATGTTGATTTTCAAGATGTATATGCTAGCTTGAGTGAAGGGAATCAAGTTGAAGAAAAAATATTATCACATGCATAAAAATTTGTTGTTTCATTTGGGAAAGTTGTGTATACCACAAGGATAGAGGCTAAGTGTCATGAGAGAAGCTCATTTATCTCTTATTTCTAGACACTTTGGGGTAAGAAAAATAGTGCCACGTATATATAGGTATTGTTATTGGCCTCACATGGTAGATAGTGTGTCACATGTTATAACAGGTTGTTCTATGTGTGCAACAAGTAAGCCTAGTAATAGGAAGCTTGGGTTGTACACACCACTTCGAGTACCATCAAGGCCATGGTAGAGTGTCTCCATGGACTTTGTTGGAGGTATACCTATGTCAAGAAAAAAACATGACTATCTTTATGTATTTGTGTATAGATTCATTAAAATGTGTATACTTATGCCATGTAAGAAAACCATTACTACTGAACAAACTGTTGAAATTTATCTTCAACATGTTTGGGTTCATTTTGGATTGCCAACTTCTATTATTAGTGACAGGGATTCCAGGTTAATTGGGAATTTTTGGTCCAATCTATGGAGTATGATGGAGATAAATTTGAAAAATAGTACTTCTTTTAATCTGCAAACTGATGAAAAAACCGAGGTGGTGAACAGAACCGTTGTGCATCTATTGAGAGGATATTGCAGCAAACATCCTAAGTTGTGGGATGAGAAACTACATTACATTCAACACGCTTACAACCAGGCAAAGCACTCTTCAACTTAAACATCACCTTCTAAAGTATCCTTTGGGTATTTGCCAAAATTTGCATTAGAATTCATCTTTGGGAAGGATGTTGTAATAGATGGCCATAGTGACATTGACAAGGCTCGAAATTTCATTGAGAAAATTCATATTATACATCAACAAGTTCAAGAAAAGCTTGATAAAAGTCAAATAAAATACAAATAGAGGCATGAAAAACATAGAGTTGATCACAAGTTTCAAGAGGGAGAATAGGTATGGTTGCACATTAGAAAAGAAAGAATGCAAGGGGAAGGTAAAAAACGCAAACCCATTCACTATGGTCCATTCAAGATCATAATGAAAGTTGGTAGTAATACATTTCAACTTGACTTGCCTTCATATATGAAAATGTATTCAATTGTTAATGTTGAAAACTTACATTTGTATGAGCCACCTTTGATCGATGATCAAGGAAGTGATTTTTAGCTACATTCTATTGAATATTTCTCACCAAAATTTCTGCATGAGCTCAAGGAAGATATAATTGTTAACAGGAGGGAAAGAGCATCTAAGAGGGGAAGCGTTGACTACCTTCGAGTTGGGCCCAAAGGCAATAAGCCAAGCAAGGAAAAATGGATGGAGGTTGGAAAGGTGAGGGAGTTGTACCCTCATCTGCTGAATAGGTAATCAAGTCTTTTGGGGTCCAAAAGCTTCCCAATGCGAAGTAGTGATAAAGAGTTTATAATTTTTTCTCAAAACTAAAAGTTACAGTATTGGGTTGAAACCAGAATGGTTGCGTATATCTCATCTTCTTTATTCCGTCACCGTCAACGGTTCCAAAAATCGATTTCGTATGAGGGAGATATCATGTTCTAATTGAAATCCAAAAAAAGTAAAATTCTCGACACAGTTGACCGGGATGCCCAGTCAGCAAGGTGGATGCACAATTAGCAAAAGGAATATTCATTCCTCAGAGCTAACTACATGATGACATGTGGTGCAATCTTAGTAGTCAAATGGTTGTATGTTTTGGTTGAAGGACCAATCATAGGGTGACACATGGTTATCCCTAAGGCTGACACATGTCCTCCAAGTGTTAGTGAAAATTTTTGAGGTGAGGTCCATAGGGCTCGACCCCGCGACCTCTGGCAGAGCATGCACACAACAAAATCACTCGAGCTACATTATTTATTAACACTATAATTTTTCGGTTTCTATTTATTGTTTGTTGAATTGAAGTTTGGGGGTTGGGGGACAGTCGGTGGTCCCAACCCGCTAGCGGTACCCATACACTCATGACATTAAAATGTTTGACACCAAAAAAAAATGTTAACCTTAGAGATTCTTCTATCTGCCAATAGTTTTGTTACAATGTTCACATGGAAACCATGATATAAAATGCCACGGTCTACACAACATCCAACCCGTAGTCTGCTATCATCTCTGCAACTGTTGTCACATGCAACCATTAACTCTGCGTGGATAAGTTTCAAACCTCCAACGGTTACAGTTAGTTTAGAGTGGTTTGGGTTGGCATGTGGGCACCCAACCACTAACCATTAAATTCCATGGTTTGTTCTGGTAGGATTTATGGACCACGCCTAAATTTGGACCGAGTTTGCTATTTTGACTCCAGTTAAGTGGAGTCCACATTTAGTGGATTTCTTCTAGGTGTAACTGGGAAAATGAGTAGGAGACTCAATTTTCGCCCATTTAGAATGAATGAAGAGTCCTTCTTGACTTATTGGATCATTCTAGAGCCATTGGTGCTGAGAAAACAACCATTACAGGCTTGTAACTACATGTATTTGGAAAATTTTGAGCATAATGAAAGATGGACATGCCATTGGGAGCTGGACCAGTAGGTGTAGCCTAGGAGGGATGAACTGCTTCATCATGCCTGCAGTGTAAATTTTATGTGGTGACTTATTTCTCCATTTTATGCTGCTGTTCAGTGTTATTTATTCTTATTTCATGCTTCTAATTCACTAAAATCATCTACAATTCATGGTTAAAATCCTCAATCCTTAAGAAAACTAATGAGACAAGTATGCGCATGTTTATAAACTAAAAAGACACTTAGCACAACAAAACTAATATAGTCCTTTCGGATCAAATTTTGAAAATTTTCACCTACATTTCCTACCTTTCGTTTCCTTATTGAATGGGAAAGTAGGTTTTTTGGGACTTTCAAATTAAATTTATACTCTAGTGGTGTTCATGTGGCATTTTTGTCTCCTTATAAGAACTTGTTTGGTATGTGCAAAACGAGCATTGGTGCAGCATTTAGTGGTGATATTTCTAAATATATGAAAATTATATATTGATTTAAGGCATGAAATGTTCAATATCTACACAATACCTTTTCTTTACATGTCATTCATAAATTTGAAATTTGTAATGAGTATAAATTTACTAATTAGTTATTACGTTGATATTAAAAATTGAAGAGGTTGCCACTCAAAATTATCTATTTTCTATATTGCACAAGATCCCTGTAACATTTTGAAATTAAAATATATTGAATGAATGTTCTATAATATGATTATAGGAAACATGTTTCCTTGTCTTTTTCGCAACAAAGGTTGCAATCTTCTCGCATTTATTGACAATCATAGAAAAATAAGTGTCTTTAGCACAACACCTTGTTGTGTTCTTAACTACTGAAGAATATTAGTGAAATAAGTTTTCATATTGAGCACCATTTATTTTGATTGTAGACTAATGTTTATTGATTGCATCTCTGATTCTCTAAAAACATCATTTTTTTCCTCACATTGTCCTTGCCTATAATTAGTTTATTGGGGTGCTTACAAGCTTTTGATTTTTTTTTCTTTCTCAAGTGTTATGAGTTCATCAGAGATTACATCTGGCTTAACCCGTAGCTTGAGAAACTTCAGCCCAGGGGAATTACAAGCTTTTGAGATTTTAATTTCTCAAAATTAATATTTTAGTTAAAACATGATTTTACTCATATTATTTTTATGTATGCACGTGTTTTTTAAAGGTTATTATTCAACATTAATTCATGGAGAATTTTTTATAAAAATACTAAGAAAACCAAAAAATGCATGGAGACTTATTGATCTCTGACTTTCAGATTTGTTTTGACTGAGATTTGTGATTTGATTAATGCACATTAGGGAAAATAACACGTATGAATTTGAAACTCATGCATGATGTGAATATGATGGCTCACATGAAAAGCACTGACTTGAATGAATTTTCCCAACCATCCTCCAAACCCTCTAGGAATTGAATGAAATTTTCTTGAAAAGGTATAGTTCCAGATCTGAAATGATTGCAAAATTGTGGATCCCAGATTTGGCAGCAAGTTTGTGAAAACAAAGGCATAGAAAAAATCTTCGTGACCCAGCAAAATAGAAACTGAAGGGAGGGGTTTGGTCCATGAAAGCCACTATCGTCCTTGAACCCAACACATTCTAGAAAAAAAAAATACTAGAAAAATTTCACTTGCCCTTAACCCCTTAACTAGTTAACCCATAAATCCCCATACTCCTAAGCCCTTGTTGTTTAACGTTTAACCCCTGAATCGCTTAACTAGCACCTATAGTTTGGGAGAAATTCTTAGGGGTTCTAGGAGTTAAGGGGCTTAGGATTTACGGTTAACTGTAAAGGGTAAAGGTTAGAGTTTAGAAGGCCAAGGGCCAAGAATTTGAAGTCTAGGAGGTTTAGGGGTTAGTGGTTAATGGTTTAGTGCACTAATACATCTAGGAGGAAAACCTGACACAATACTCTAACAACTCGACTGTATTGTAGCATTTTAATTGGATTTTTTGTATTTTTTTAAAACCCCAAATTTCGTTGAATATCTGACAATGATTGCGTTTTTAAAAATATATAAATAAAGAAATAATATTTTGATATGGAAAATATGATTTATAAATGAAATATGTCAATTTCCATATTAAGTAAAATATTTCAATGTCAACTATGAAAATATGCATATATTATATAAATTAGTTAAAAATATATATATTTTTAACCCTAAAAATTGAGCCCCCTTGGTTTATTTGAAGTGGGTTTACATTGGCATCAAGTTGAAACAAATCATCATGATCTTCCTCTTCTCAATCAATTCTACTAGCTTTTACAGGTACACAACATAGAGCTATATGATCACCTCATCTATAGATGCCCCATTTATTATGATATTCAAGAGATGTTCTGTTGTATTTTTCAATATTTGGATGGGTATTTGTGTACATTCATCTAATACATGTCTATATCTTTTTATGATAGATGTCCTTTGATGTATATATTTATACTTGTGCGGCCTTCCCCTCTTGAACTCTTCCATGGGGGTCACCCTCTTACATGTTACCTTGGCTACTTAGGGCCAAACTTAAAATGAGTGATTAATAATTGAACGTAACTACCATGGATCTCATGGGAAAAATATAGAGAGAATCTTTGAATCTTAGGAAACATTTTCTCATACTCTACTTAAGATGTAGGTAGTAAGGCTTAAATGTTTTCCATTTCCTGGGAAATATCACCCAAAAAATCATCCTTTTAAGAATCAATCCTATGTTAAATCACACCTACCTTCCCATTTTAAAAACCTTTATGAGCTTTCACCCATGACCCTTAAAGTCAATTCCCTATAGCACCTTGAATGGTGGAATAAAAGGCATTGTAATATGAGGTAAACTCCATTCCCTTCACCTTTGGCAATACCTATGGAGACACCTAAAATATATATACTCCTCATTTGACTCAACATTAAGTTTTGGGTTTTTCCACTTCCTTTTCATGCGCCCAATTCAAGGGAATCCTCACATGAAGAGCTCATGGTTGAAATATTACGACAAGAAAATACGACATGTCATCGCCTTACGAGGTTTCAAGGAAATTTTATTGAAAAATAACCATATTATGCCTTATATCCCTTAAGACCTTCTCAACACATAAATGAAATGAAAGAGTAATAAATTGACCCAATATAAATCTCATTGTTTCAGGTCAAATAAAAATAGAAATAATCACACCATGGATTAATAATTTGCATTGAGTTTTCCTAAAATCAAGGACATCCTTTCATTATTTTGACCTTGTTTTTAACATTCTCCAATGGAAGGCTTAAAATCCACATTAGAGAGGGGATATTTGTACCTTAACCTTTGCAACCTTTTCCTAAAATGAATCTATCTAATGGACTAGCTTGGATACTTCACGTATCAGATTTCTAGAGTACTTAATTAACGCTTTGGCCAACTTCATAGCCCAAACTAAAATTTAGTCCTATTGAATAGAAAAATTGAAAATTCATCCTAAAAAGAGACATTTTCCCTTCATTTTTATCAATTTACAACAAATCTCATTGCCTCTCCTTTCTTGTCTTCCTCTTACATTCTTCAAAAAAAATCATTAATCTTATATAATAATTATCCTCAACTCATGGCGTACCTTTAGACCTCAACCATGTAAGTGGACCTAAGTCCATGGCACAACCCTTCAATCTCTAATATGGTTCATGTTATCTCCTCAAAACTAGGGCATAACACACCTTACAAGTCCAAATGGTTAAGTCATCTCAAACTTCTTGGTTTTTTTCTTTCATGGAACAAATTATAGCTAGTGCTCATTAAACACAACACACTAACATTACTAACACACACAAAAATTCCAAGATAGAGTAAAGACGTGGGATGCACCCAACATCCTAGACTACGCCTCCATAAAATGCACCTTCAACTTTGGATGCCCCAAAAAAGTAATATCCTAACTCAATATGGCATATTTGTTGGATTTGTGTAATGTGCTCTTTATCATATCCATGCATCTCCTTGGAACTCCTTGAAAAATATACTCCAATTCCCACCTTCCAAATTCCAACACCTCCTTTTTCAACATGAGATAACCATTTATATATATTTCAACAACGCTGCCAACTTCTTTAGTGGGTTCCACTTCTATTTGAAATTTTTTCTTCATCTTGCAAAGTGGTAGTGTGAAGGAGAGGTTATCAACTTCGATCAAGGAATGTTCACTTAGTACCACTGCCAAGCTCCCTTCATGTAGCTCAAATGTCTTACATCATTAATCTTGATATTATTTTTTGATTTTTTTTTCAAGTGTTTTGATTTCATCCAAGAATGCATTGGGCTTAACCTGAGGCTTGAGATACTGCAACCCAGGGGAATTACAAGATTTTGATATTTTAATTTCTTAAAATTAATATTTTAGTTAAAATACAATTTTAATCATATTATTTTGATGTCTACACGTGTTTCTTAAAGGTTCTTAGCAAGCATTAACTCACGAAGAATTGTTTAGAAAAACACTAAGAAAACCAAAAAATGCATCGAGAGTTATTTTGGATCACTGAATTTCAGATTTGCTTTGACTAAGGGTTGTGATTTGATTAATGCACATTAGAGAAAATAACACTTATACATTTGAAACTCATGCATGTTACACTAAAAAATGTCACCTTGACATTCTGCTGACTATATGAGCTCATTAAACACTCATACATACCTCCTTTGCAAGTCTTACAACCTTTGTTCCTCATTCCAAGCCTCAGAACAGGAAGAAAAACCCTAAAAATATACGGAAGAGCCTAGGGAGTACGGAGGTAACATGAGACCTTCTTTCATTTTTTAGGCCCAGGGTACGCGGGTAATGTGAAGAAAACTACGTTCTAGAATGCATTTTTCAACGCCAATGCATAGCGATACCCACATGAAGTCAAAAGCGAAATTAAACCAAAAAAGTTGAATTTTGGTCAATTCTAGAAGGTTCTGGATGAGATTTTTGGGGATGAGTACGCTTTGGTAAGGTGCATGTATCCCACACCTTAAGGAACTAATCCCTTGATGTGAGGAGCCTATCCCTTTGAAGGAGGGTTCTATCCCTTTAAAGGTGGAATCCTAACCTCCTCATCTACTCTATAAAAGGAGGCATTGGGTAGCCTCAAGGGGTTAAGTTAAGTGAAGTTAAGAAGCTGTTGGAGATTGAGATTTTCGAGATTGAGAATTAGAGTTCAGCTTTATGTGTGATTGAGTTGAAGTGTTGTTGAGATTTAGTATTCTTTCTGCTGAGATTTTGAGAGGAAAGATCACATACCTCTTTGTGCTCCTGGAGGAAGAGTGCAAGACTTATCAAAGTAGAGGAGATTCCTGCTTCGGACCCCGGGAAGGCCTTTCGAACATCAAGGCTAAGGTTGTAAGGTTCTTCTGTATATTTTAAGATTAATACAATCAAGTTCTGTTTTTCTCAATAAATTGTCGTTCGATTGTTTATTTCAATAAGTTGTCGTTTGATCGTTTATTTCATAGATTCCTTGATCACTATGATAGGTATGTTTTATGATTATATGTTATACAGGTGCTATTGATATTTTCTTGTTTGTGATTGTAGATCAACGAAAGATGATACTTTCTTGTAACAAAAGGGCCCTTGTTGCGATGAAGGATTATTGATGCAACGGAAGCACTGCGACCGCAAATAAGCATTTGGATCTAAGGTAGGATCGACACCTTCATAACATTTATTTGTAAAACGAATATATCTAGAGAAAGACAAACTTAGTTTTTCTTTTGTTGCTAGATTGTCTTCTGACACTATGGATATCGGTCTTGTCTGCAAGAACGATTTATCCGTCCAACAATGCATGACGTGAATATTATGGCTCACATGAAAAAAAATGACTTGAACGACTGTGCCCAACCATCCTTAAAGCCCTCTAGGAATTTCATGAAATGAGCTTGAAAAGGTATATTTCCATATCTAAAATTATTACAAAATGGTGGATCCTTGATTTGGAAGCAAGTTTGCAAAAACATAGGAATAGAAAAAATATTAGCGACCCAAAAAAATATAAATCGAATGGAGGGGTTTGGTCCATGAAAGCCACTATCCTCCTTGAACCCAATACATTCTAGAAAAAAAAAAAACCAGAAAAATTTCACTTGCCCTTAACCCATAAATCCTCTTACTCCTAAACCCTTGTTGTTTAACCTCTAACCCTTGAAGCCTTAACTAGCGCCTCTAGTTTGGGAGAAAGGCTTATGGTTTCTAGGAGTTAAGGGGTTTAGGAGTTAGGGTTAAGGGTAAAGGGTAAAAGTTAGAGATTAGAAGTTTGAGGGCCAAGAGTTTGAGGTATAGGAGGTTTAGGGGTGAGTGGTTAATGGTTTAGTGTACTAGTACATCTGGGACGAAAATTGAACACTATACTCTAGCAACTCGACTGTATTGTAGCATTTTACTTTGATTTTTTGTATTTTTTTAAACCCCCAACATTCATTGAATATCTTATGATAATTGTGTTCCTCGAATATGTGATGAAAATTGAATGTCCATCGTATATCCAATGTACTATTATTAATAATAAAAGATTTCAATGTATGTCATAAATAAAAAAATTTACTACGCAAGGTTAAGGAATATTGACATGTATTTAAAAATATATAAATAAAGAAATAATATTTTGATATGGATAATGCGATTTATAAATTAAATATGTAAATGTACATATTTGTAAAATATTTCAACGTCAACTATGAACATATGCATATATTATATAAATTTGTTAAAAATATATATATTTTTGTCACTAAAAATTTATCCCCCTTGGTGGGTTTGAAGTGGGTTTACATTGGTGTGAAGTTGAAACTAATCATCATGATCTTCCTCTTATCAATAAATTCTACTAGCTTTTCCATATACATGACATAGAGTTATAGGATCACCTCATCTACATATGCCCCATTTATTATGATATTCAAGGGATGTTCTATTTTCTTTTTCAATGTTTGGATGGGTATTTGTCTACATTCATCCAATACATGACTAGCTCTTTTTATGAGAGATGTCCTTTGATGTAGATCTTTATACTTGTGTGGCCTTACCCTTTTGAAATATTCCAAGGGGGTCACCCTCTTCCATGTTACGTTTCCTAATTAGTTTCAAAGGTGACATGAGTGATTAATACTTGAACATAACTACCATGGATCTCATGGAAAAAAGATAGAGAGACTCTTTGAATCTCAAGAAACATTTTCTCATATTGTACGTAAGCTATAGGGTGCAAGGCTTAAAATTTTTCCATTTCATGGGAAATATCACCCAAAAACTCAACCTTTGATGAATAAATCATAAGCTAAATCACACCTACCTTCTCCTTTTAGAGACCTTTCTGAGCTTTCACCTATGACCCATAAGGTCAATTCCCTCTAACACCTTGAACGGTGGAATAGAAGGCATTGTAATATGAGGTAAACTCCCTTCCCTTCACCTTTTTCAATACCTATAGAGACACCTACAACATATATACTCCTAATTTCACTCAACATTAAGTTTTGGGTTTTTCCACTTCCTTTGCATGCACTCCATTCAAGCGCATCCTCACAGGAAGAGTTCATGGTTGAAATATTATGACAAGAAAATAGGGCACAACATCACCTTATGAGGTTTCAAGGGAGGTTTATTGAAAAATAACCATTTATCCCTTATATCCCTTAATACCTTCGCAACACATAAATGAAATGAAAGAGTAATAAATTTACCCAAATATAAATCTCATTGTTCAAAGTCAAATAAAAAGAGAAATAATCACACCATGGATTATGCATTTGCATTGAGTTTTTCTAAAATGAAGGACCTCCTTTCACAATTGTGACCTTGTTTTTAACATTCTCAAATGGAAGGCTTAAAATCTGCATTAGAGAGGGGATATTTTTACCTTTGGCTTTGCAACCTTGACCTAAGATGAATATATCTAATTGACTATCTTGGATACCTCATGTATCAGATTTCTAGAGTACCTAATCAATGCTTTTAAGGCCAACTCCTTAGCACCAACTAAAACTTGAAGAGGAAAATTGATAAATCCACCTAAAAGAGAGACATTTTCCCTTATTTTTGATTAATTTACAACAAACTTGATTGCCTCTTCTTTCTTGTCTTCCTCTTACATTCCTTAACAAAAAATCATTAATCTTATATCATAAACACTTTATATAGGTAGGCATTGAAATAATTATCCTCAACTCATGGGATACCTTTACACCTCAACCCATGTAGGTGGACCTAATTCCATCGCACAACCCATCACACTCTAATATGGTTCTTGTCATCTCCTCAAAAGTAGGGTATAATATACCTTACAATGCCAAATGGTTAAGTCATCTCAAACTTGTGGGTTTTTTTCCTTCATGGGACACATTATAGCTAGTGCTCATTATAAAAAATCCACTAACATGACTAACACACACTAAAAGTACAAGATACCCTTAGGACGTGGGATGCACTGTAATATTCCCAATTAGCCATGAGCTAGTTGGAATATTAAACTTTGTTTGTTGCTTTGTTTTATGAATAAGGGGACAATGGAGGTCCATAATTCTCCTTAATAATGAATAAATCAATGCCAATTTGAAAAGTATAGACATTGAAAGCTTAATTGAGCACCCTTACATGTGAAAAGGGGCTGGAACACCTTGACTGGGTAAACTTTGACCAAATCAACAGCACTGTCATGGAGAAGTGGCCATCCATGACAACGCAGTTTTGGATGGAGATGCTTTGCATGGAAGTAGTGTTATTATTCGATGGGTCTTAGGGTTTGGAAGCTCATATCTTATAAAAGGAAGAGGACGGCAAGAATATTCATTATGTTGATGTATTTCATATTTCTAAATATATGGTATGTTTAGAGATGTATCTTTCTCTAGTTGTTTGGCTGAGATTGAGTGTTGTTTAGCATTGGGTGTTCCTGATCAGAAATCCCACCTCTTCCATTGAGAATCTCTTGGAGGAATATTGTACTACATTTTCCACTATCAGGCTTAAGGCCAAGCTCCATCTTTCATTTACAACGTAGATCCTGTTGAGGGTTGAGTTGTTTTGCAGGTTGCAGCAATGGAGACCATGTTTGGGTCATCTCATTACTTATTTTCATAGGAGAAGGATTACTTTCCATTGGTAGGACAGTAAGCAAGGCATTTATGCTTATTTCCATATCATGGCTTCAGAGCATTGATTTATTTTCCCCTACAGTGCAGCTTATTTCTAGATCTGTGTTATTTTGTGGGAGGAGTCGCAGGGTGGTTTTGGCACACCATTTGGAGAGAAGGTTTTCTAGTGAAGGGGATATTCCTTTCATCTAGGATATCTATTGGAAGAGGCTACATTATTTCCTATATTAGATCAGCTACACTTTCTAGATCTACATATTTCAGTGAATCTTCAGCCCTAGGGCTTTGATTCAGATCTTGTACATGGTGTTTTGCTGAAAAACCTTAAGGGGCTCCTCATTAGAGATTGTATAGTGCTTAGATCTGTATTGGATCTATCTTTTGAGGCACATATCAGACCATGATATTTTGTATATTAATTTTCTGTAGCAATGTCTTTTAAACATCAATGTAGCAATCTTCCAACTCTTTATATATAGTAGTAGCACCTCTTTTGAGGGATTTTGTCTATTGGAGGCTTGTTATTTCTTATTGTACATCTTATGGCCCATTTCTTATGCTTATATTGTTGTTGTTAAAATGAACATAATTTATACATATTTCCCTCTTGATTTCATGTAATGTTTTCAATCCTATTTCCATGATTTTGCACTATATTCCTGCTTTTCCCATTTGGGAATATTATAGTGGTATCAGAGCATAATATTGGCACAGGCTGTGCATCTTGAAAATCCAATACATCATTTTAAGAAGAAGATCCTCTTACTGATAGAAAGAAGAGGTATCAAAGAAGAAGGCACTAGAAGCTTGATTATACAAATGACAAAGAATACAAGGGTAAAACCCCCTTTATCTAGAGAAGAAGATCAGGAGAAAGAGTTTCCTAAGATTCTTCTCAAAGCTATGCAAGACATTGCTAGATAAATAAAGGAGACGAGGATGGATAGATATAAGGAACCCCTAAAGTATTTCAACATGGTGAAGGCTCCAGCATTTCTCATCACTAGAGTGATCAACTGGTGCAGCAACAACAAGTTTCCCAATGCTCTAAAATTCCTACATTTTTGGCAGTGGGAAATGAAGGGTTTCAAGAACAATAATCCCCTGAAGACAATTTCATGGAGTATGAGTCTCAAACTCAGAGATTCAAGGAACGCTTGAGTTTTCAAGAATTTTGTCAAATCAAGGACAATAGGAGACCCATGCATCATAATAGAAATGGTGGATTCATTCAGAATCATGATCTACACCACACTATGGGTAGATTCTTCTTACCCAAATTTGATGGGTCATCTAAATGCACTTCCAAGTCATGGGTAGAGAAGCTTGAAATCTACTTCCAGTTGAACAAAGTTCTAGAAATGGAGGCCATTAACATAGCAGTGTTGCACCTTGAGGGTGAAGCACATGATTGGTGGTTCCATGGATTGTCTACATTGGGTTAGGCCAATGTGACTGCATATTCAGATTTCACAAGGAGGTTGGTGGAGAGGTTTGATAGAAGAGATACTAGTACCATTCATGGGGCTTGCAAAGCTAAAACAATCAGGTAATCTAGAAACTTATATTTCTAAATTTTTAAGACTTTCTGTTATGGTTCCTGGTTTCTCTACAGCAAGACGGGTCTACATGTTCATTGATGGGTTATATGAATCTCTTCATGGGTTGGTCAATTCTACCAAGCCCACTACCCTTCAAGGTGAGATTAAAAGGGCTACAGATCTTCAAGATGCCTTGCCAAAAACAAAGGCAACATTTCAACATTTTCCATTTTTTCCATCAAAGGGAAAAGATGAGAAGGCTTCTATTACAAAGGAGAGCGAAAATAAAAAACCTCTTGATGATAATGTCTAAATATATTTTAGGAGGAGGAAGGTTTGCTTCACATGGAAACAATCTTGGGCACCTGGACATAGATGTGCATAAGATAAGGCACACTACATAGAGGTATTCTTAGATGATGAGGAGGAAGATGAAGAAGAATAAGAAAGGATCATAGCGTTGGAATAACAGGAGATGATCCACCACCACTAGGAGGTGAGGATGGAGAAATTCCTCCAATCAGAGGGACTCTTGCATCATTAAGAGTGGCACCCAAATATCATGAAACTTCCACACAAGAGAAAAAGTTGGATTTTCACAGTGGAAGTAGAGACATGATAGTACCATCTATTATGCATATGAGATTCATCCATGAGACATCACTATATTGTGGTAAACCAACTGGGAGGCCACCTTATCCATATTTGGTGAGATATGTCTCATATCATGATGAACCATTCATAGTTCCAGGAGGAATGGGAACATTAGAAGACCATGATATAGCATTGAGAGTCTTGGTTAGGCTCAAGGAGGAGGGAGACATTCTCCCACTATAATCAGTACCCACTCTCATATCTCATATTGCACTAAGAGGAAATGCTGCAGGATTGGATGATGACACCATCATGGGTTAAGGAGACCATTCCTTGGATATGGAGACTCAGAATATATTCTCATTTGAAGAGGGATCTTCCATACATGATATAATGTGGTAGCCACACATGCATACTTTGGCTAAACTGAGGAAGATTTGGATGGATGATAGCTTCCCATGGGAGACTAACTTCTAGAAGCTTCAACCTTTATTTGAGCATGAAAATATGCAAGAAGAGAAGCAAAGAGGGGATAGCATCATCCCAATGAGTACCTTTGGCATGGGTAATGTGAAAGATAAGGGTAGCCATATGACAGATGTTCTTTGTGATATATCATCAGCGTTGTAACTATGGAAGATTGATCCATATTGGAAATCCCAGGTGTTGGTGGATTATTCCAAGGATTTTTTTACATGCATGATACTTGATGACCAGCTACATGAGGAGGGATATTCAGTCCAAGATGAAGTCATCTATTATCATGGTAGGATATTCTTATCTATAGCCTCCAAGCTCAAGGAGAAGTTGCTACAAAGGGCATATGAGGAATTCCTTTTCAGCCATACTTATTCCATGAAGGCCTATAACACTATCATGGAGAGCTACACTTGGGAAGGCTTTGAAGAGGAACTATATCATCATTTTCAAAGATGCATCAATAATGTGAAGGTTGAGGAGGGACATAACTCAATGAAGGAGTTATCATAGCTACCTCTTTCCTCTTTTGGAATGAGAGGGGATCTATCTATGGACAACTCCATTTGTATGAGCAAAATTTTTGGTAAGGAACATGATTATGTACATAATGTTTCATTTGAATACTACTTGAATTCCTTTACCATGCATACGTAGGACATAGCTCCAAGGAGGAGCATTATTCCATATAAAATTAATGGCTAGCGTTGGGCCATAAACATTTCTGAACATGGCGACTCCCTCGGAGGACATAGGGAGATGTTGTATCACTGTGGGTGCAATCCAAAAGCACCAAACATATCTCACACTTTCATCTTTTGTGAGAAGACTTGGGCAGCAAGTAAGTGGTGGGGAAATCACTTACCACATCATTATCTAATGCATTCAAGAGATATACTGCTCTGGTTCCACATGTGGGACTATGACCCACTTCCATTTGTACAAATTTTTGTTTGCAGATATTTATTTTTGATCCCATACATTCATGATGTACTTATTCTTTTTATGGGAATGTTTGGAGGGAGGATGGGAGGAATATATGTGCTCTACGGGAGAGGGATTCTCCATTTTCATTATGCTACATGTTTTAGGGAGAACATTGGGAAAACCATGTTTGTTTCATTGGAACTATTGTCTCCTTGTGGGATGAATTATTTGCATCTCATAAGAACTTTGGAGGAGCATTTCATGGAGGGATGGATTGGTAGACACTTAGCTTATGGAGGAATCTTATCATATGATGGTGTAACCAATGATGGAGTAACAGAATTGCAACACTCACCTTGTCAATTTCTTGAGGACAAGGAACATTTGGGAAGGGAGGACTGTAATATTCCCAATTAACCATGAGCTAGTTGGAATATTTTAAAAAAAATTGATGTTATGTTTTATGAATAAGGGGACAATGGAGGTCTGTTATTCTCCTTAATAATGAATAAATCAATGCTAATGTGAAAATGAAAGATCTTGGCAGCTTAATTGAGCACCCTTAGGTGTGAAAAGGGGTGGAATACCTTGACTGGGTCAACTTTGACCAAATCAACAACGTTATCATGGAGGAGTGCCCATCAATGAAAGACAGCGCAATTTTGGATGGAGATGCTTTGCATGGAAGTAGTGGTATTATTAGATGGGGCTTAGGGTTTGGAAGCTAATATATTATAAAACGAAGAGGATGGCAACCATATTGGTTATGTTGATGTATCTGATATTTTTGAATAAATGGTATGTTTAGACAAATATCTTTCTCTAGCTATTTAGCTGAGATTGAGTGTTGTTAAGCACTGGGTGTTCCTTATAAGGAATCCCACCCCTTCAATTGAGAATCTATTGGAGGATTCTTGTACTACATTGTCCACTATCAAGCTTAAGCCAAAGCTCCACCTTTCATTTACAGCGTAGATCCTTTTGAGGGTTGAGTTGTTTTGCTGGTTGCGACAGTGGAGACCATGTTTGGGTCATCTGATTACTTATTTTTAGTCGAAAAGGCTTCCTTTCCCTTGGGAGGAAAGTAAGGAAGGATCTTGTGCTTATTTCCATTTCTTGGCTTCAGGCCATTGATTTATTTTCCCCTACAGTGTAGTTTATTTCCATATCTATGTTATTTTGTGGGAGGAGTTGCAGGGTGGTTTTGGCACACCATTTGGAGAGAAGGTTTGCTAGTGAAGGCGATCTTCCATTCATCTAGGAGATCTATTGGATGAGGCTGCATTATTTATTATATTAGATCAGCCACACTTTCTAGATCTACATATTGCATTGAATCTTCAGCCCTAGGCTTTGATTCAGATCTTGTACATGGTGTTTTGCTGAAAACCCTTAAGGGGTTCTTCATTGGAGGTTGTATAGTTCTTATATTTGTATTGGATCTACCTTTTGAGGCACAGATCGGCCCATGATATTTTTTATATTCTTTTGCTGTAGTAGTGTCTTTTAAACAACATTGTAGCAGTCTTCCAGCTCTTTATATATAGTAGCAGCACCACTTTTGATAGATTTTGTCAATTGGAGGATTGTTATTTCTTATTGTACATCTTATGGCCCATTTCGTATGCATATTTTGTTGTTTTTATAATGAATATAATGTCTCCATATTGGTCAATTGATTTCATGTAATGTTTTCATTTCTATTTCCATGATTTTGCACTATATTCCTACTTTTCCCATTTGGGAATAGTACATGCCCCTAAGCGCTTAGACTACACCTCCATAAAATTTACCTTTAACTTTGGATGTCCCAAAATAGTAATATCCTCACTCAATATGGCCTATTTTTTGGATTTGTGTAATGTGAACCTTATCACATATATGCATCTCATTGGAACTCCATAAAGAATATACTCCAATGCTCACCTTCCAAATTCCAACACCTCATTTTGGAACATGACATAGTCATTTATATATATTGCAACAGCCTTTCCAACTTCTTTAGTGGGTTCCACATCTATTTCGCATTTTTTCTTCATCTTGCAAAGTGGTAGTGCCAAGGATATGTTATCAACTTTGATTAACGAATGTTCACTTAGTACTGTTGCCAGGCTTCCTTCATGCAACTCATCAAATGTCTTAAGTTTGCTTCACAAATTCTCATGGTGCTTAACGTACTTGTCTACACCTATAAGTTAGCCTACAACCCCAAAACCTCTCTAAGTATTCCACATATTCAAAACTTGTTAGAGTATTCTTATACATGCACTCATGACTCAATAAAACCATAATAGTAGCATCCCAATTGTGCATTCTCATTCCATCTTTTAATGCCTCGTCAAAACCACATTATCACAATAGGTAAAATGAAATGTTCACATCTTAAGGAAAAGCACCTACTTTTCTTATGACAACCTAAAATATGTGAGTGACTAGGAGAGGACTCAATTTTCTCAAGATGAAAACATATAGTCTTACGACCCAATTCACACAACAATTTGAATTTACCTAACCTAAAGAAGGATAGACATGCTACTATTTCCAAATTTGTCATATGACTTGTTTAGGCAATTTAATGTCTTAGATAGCTTACATAAATTATCAACTAAGGTTTGTAATATGATGAAGTGTGGTGCACTCTATGTTCTTAGTTAACCTTCTTCTTAATTTGTTGTATGTATTTTTACGTTGCTTTTAGGGGGTTTTTGTGTTTTATGTCTAAATGTTGATCTCAAGAAATGAAAACTATGAAACGAATCAATTGAATCTAGTGAAAATTAGATGTATAAGACAAATTTAAAAGAAGGAAGAAAAGGAAGTGTTCTTAAGTTAAAATAATTTTCATAAAAATGAGTCAAAAACTATTGACTGGTTAGAATCTGATCTGAAAACAAAGATTCTACTCTAATGACTTATAATTTAACATTAGTCATATTCCATGGGTTTGAATCTTATAACTGAAATTTGAAATTGCAATGCTACTCTAGATGAAAGCATATTCAAAGGAAAACAACTAACGTATGTTCAATCACTCCAACATTCAATATGGAAGTATGATAGAATCACCCTCTTGAAATGATGTACAAGCAACAAATTATACTATAGTTTTGAAAATTTAAGTCTAGGAAACTAATTAGATCATGTAAAGGAAAACAACTAAGGTATGTTCAATCACTCCAACATTCAGTATGGTAGTATGATATAATCACCCTCTTTAAATTATGTACAAGAAACCGATTATACTTTATTTTTGAAAATTTAGAAAAGGAATTAAAGCATGTAAAGGAAAACTCAATAATTGCATAGGTTAGAAATTTGAGCACCCAATTTGGAAGTATGAAAAATCACCTTCTTGGCCTGATCTTTTGGAACAATCAATTATGCAATTAATTGAGGATCTTAATCTAGAAAACAATGTAAAAGCATGTAAAAGAAAAGCTCAATGACTGCATAGGTTGAAAATTCAAGCACCCAATTTGGAAGTATGACAAATCACCTTCTTGGCCTGACCTTTAGGAACATAAAATTATACAATGAACTAAGGATTTGATCTAGGAAAGTAAATAACATAACATGAAAAGAAACTAAACAACTTTCAGCTCTATTGCCTCAAGCTTAATCCAATTGGAAAATAGACGAATCTACCTTCTTGAGATGTTTTAGGAAAGCAAAGATTACACATTCATTCTATCATTGATGCTAAGAAAACACTCATGAATTAATTATATGATAATGATTTAAAAGCTACAACACAATATTAATCTACTTAGGAAATTGACAAAATAGAGTAAAGAATTAAACTAAAATGATTAAAGAAAAACCTCCTCCTATGCAGGGGCCCTATGCGAAAGAATTGGTTGAGATCCTACCTAATTATATACGCATTAAGAAGATACTAGAACCATGAACACAATCCTTGTATTATGAAAATAATAGAGTTTAAAACAATACACAGTGTTTCGAAAATTACAACTACTATTTGGTTTCTACATAACCAGTATTTAAATAAAATGAAACATAATTGTGATGAGATAATTACGCCTACGGATGGTTATCTTAACCGAAACATAGAATTGGATTTTGATTGGTTAAATATTGATTTGATACGTCATAGAAAATCAATAGTTCTTTGCTCTCAGATTACGTCCATTGACCGAACTTTGACCATGATGTCAGGCATCCTTTCTTGACGATTTCGACTAAGTAGATAGGATGAAATCCATGTGTGATTCATTCTAGAGATGCCCATGTGGCTCGTTTCTCTATTTTCTCCTTGGAACCTGACAAAAAATGAAAGTAGTTGTGGAACCAATGACTAGCTACAAAATAGGCTATGTTCTGTAGCCAAACTATAAAAATCCATTCAAATAAAAAGAACATCAAAATATAACATAGAAATCATTTAAATGCATTCCCTGAGATAAAACATGACATTTATCATTGATTGGAGTGTATGGACTTATGAGAAAGTAAGAAGAAAGTGATGATAAGGATGTTAGAGAAAGGACAATTTAGAGGTTCAACATGCCCCCACTAAAAAGTCATTGCATGTCCTCATGCAATTTACCAAAAATGTGAACTTTCCTCTCCTACTGCATTTTTTCAGACACTTATACTAATAAATCCAGTTTTCTCCTTTTGATTTTCATTGAAGTGATTTCCATCCTCAGATTTCTCATAAGGAGCTTGTATTTGAGATTGATGATTGTCTTGTTTAGTGATTCGTTCTTTCTTTTTAACATCTTTTTCTTTTTGTACCACAGTCCTATGTGTGGGATGGTAGTATCACTAGTCACCTTCTCCAATTTGTTTTGCTACTTCAAAGCTTCATTCTCATGTTTAATACGCCTATTAAATATCTCTAGTTCATATATTTCCTGTTTAAGAGTATCAACTAGAGGTTCTTATGGATTTATAGGAGGTTATGAATTAATTGCTTCATTTCTCTTCTCCAGTGACTTGATGTAATCATATATTTCTTGCTGTAATGGGTCTATTCTTGGACATATTTTGCTAGGACTGCCTTCAAAAATATGTACAAGAGAATTTTCAGAGCTATGTAGAGCAGAAATATTGATAGGAAATGGTATTGGAGGTTCTTCCTCTAAATTTGAAAACTCTATTCATCATGGTAGTGTTTTCTTCATCGAACCTCGGAGTCTGGAGCTCCTTCTCAGCTGTGGATGATTTACATTTTCTCCAATTGTAACCTTGCTCCTCTTTTCTGTTTTACCTCCAATATTAACTTTATCCTGCTTCTTGATCTCCCTCAGCATTTGAAGAGTGAGTTCCTCATCATTTTGTTGAACTGGAGATGTAGGTCTGTCCTCAATGTTTGTGTCAATCTTCTTCATTTTGATTTTTCTAGTATTTTCTTCTTTAGGCTGCTCTGGTAAATCTTGAAATGGTTTCTGATAAGGAAGTTCTCCCAAGAATCTCTTATACTTTTCAAATGAAATTCAAGAAGTATATTTACCAACTCATGATGGTGCATAGTGTTATATATAGACTGTATTCTCTTTTGCACTTTTGTAGACATTCTATTTAAGAGATTCACTAAAAAGAATGGAAGATTGATTTCACCATCCTCTAAGAAATTCATAAACAATCAAGTATGATACACATACATGCAGCCAAATCTACCTTCACAGGTAATAAATTTCTACAGAATTAAAATCTTGTTCCTCCATTTGTTCTTGAGTGTTGAGCTAGGAATACCTTTTATGAAACAGAAGTATCCATACGCGCATTTTTTAGGAAAACCTTAAATGATTCATTGTGAAATCCATTTTTTTTAAACCACCTTTTCCAACCCTTGGGAGCTTTGTGGATTTAGCTATGAATGCCTCAACTACTGAGAACTTGATGTCTCCTATTTAAATTTATGTCCCATCAAAAGACCTCGCAAAATATTTAGTGATCTCCTTGTGAAATTCGTCAATTCTTCTATAAAATTTAACCATTTAGCCTTCCGCAAGATCTCCCTGATCTGAGGATATCCCTCCATATATTTTGTTCCTGCTAATTTTGATCTGACTATCAAACCCATGTATTCTATTGTGAATAATATAGCCTTTATAATTATCCTTCTGTGTTATGAAGTTAATTGGATTATGGATCTGATGAAGGACGTCGAGGGTTTGTAGGAATGAGTGAGTGAGATGGATTGGGGTTTTGAAGAAGCGTAGATGGATATGTTACGACAATAGGTCGTGAACGTTAATCATAAATGGGGGAGTCCATTGTGGACCATTATGAAAAATAATGTAGATAATGTGGCCGATCTATGACATGATAGGAGTCCCAATCAAATCAAATGATGACATGTAAAGGTAGCATATGATTATCTACGTTATACATGCTAATTTTTTTACCTTGGTATTAAAATAGATTTTTGAAACTTTAACTTTATAAATAACCTTTCATTTTCATTTCTTTCGTGTTGATTCTTCAGGTACCTTTTAGCATGGTGGTCTTCAAACGTAGTCCTTCAATTTCCTCTATTCATCATTTTTTTCAGTAGGTTGTACAAATGTGTCAGAGCTGTAGAATGGAATGTACTTGTACAAATTGAATGTGGCTGCAGAATGTGGAATCAATAGTAGAATGAAATGTAATTGTAGAATGGAATGTGGTTGTAGAATGAGAAATCAGCTCCAGAATGGAATGTAACTGTAGAATGGAATGTGGTTGTAGAATGTGGAATCAACTACATAATGGAATATCAGCTGCATAATGGAATATGACTGTGGAATGGAATGTAGCTGCAAAATGGAATATAACTGTGGAATGGAATGTGTCTATAAAATGGAATACCAACTACAAAATGGAACTTAAATGCAACATTGAATGTAGTTTTGTACTACTTATTGTTAAAAGAAAAAAGGAAACAAGAATTTTTTTTTATTTATTTTTTATTTTTTTATTTTTTTATTTTTATTTTTTATTTTTTATGGAATGGAAAATATAGGATGTCAGAATTTCTGATTTTCATCCCGTATTTCTATATAAGGATGCAAATCATTGATTGGTTTTAATTCTTATACAATATATATATATTAATATTTTTTACATAGGAAAAATAAAAGCTAAGATAGGGAAGAAGAAGGATTCTTCTTCACTAACTTCATATCCCTATTATCTTGGAAAATATTGATAAACTCTTCACTTCAAATTGGCTTATGATATACTTTCAATCGATGTACATTCACAATAAGAGGTACCTTTTCTTCATCAATTGTCCTTATCCTGACTGCTCCATTGTCAAAGACTTTTTCAATATGATAAGGCCCAAGCCAATGAGTCTGAGACTTTCCTCGAAATTATTTCAACTTTGAATCGAACAAAAGTGCCCAATCCTCTGCTTGAAACTTATTTTCCTTGATATATGTATCATTCCATTTGGACCTTTGCTGCTGGACTATACTAGTTCTTTGAACCGCATCTTGCATGATTTCATCAAGCTCATTAGGTTGCTCCAATTGATTCTTCTGGGCTTCTAATAAATAAAGTCCCAATTGGACTGCAATCTTGAATGTTTGAATCCAAAATTCGATAGGAAACAAGACTTACTTCCCATTAACATGTTCATTGGGAGTATGTCATGTTTTATTCCTCCATGTAGTTTTGTAGGCCCATAAAACTTTAGGAAGCCTTTATTCCCAATCTCTTCTATGTAGATATACATTCTTAGTGAGAATTCCTTCAATCACTTTATTGGTAGACTCTACTTGACCATTTTTTTGTGGATGATAAGGAGTCGATTTTATGTGCTTGATCTTGTAGTTTTCCACAAGATTTTCCACCAACCTGGATTTAAAATGGGATCCCTGATCTATCAAAATTTCTCTTGGAACATCCAAACGAGTGAAGATATCCTCAAAAATAAATTTAATTAAAAAAATTTCATTAGCTAAAGGAAGTGCTTTAGCTTCTACCCATTTAGTGACATAATCAATACATACCAGAATATATTTCTTTTGATTATATGGTGGATTGATTGGTCCAAAAAAATCCAAAGTCCATTTTTCAAATGGTTCGATTAGTACCTGCGGTTGTAATGACATTTCATCTGAAGGAACATGTTTCCCCATTTTGTCATAGTTGTCACACCTTTTGACATATTCTTTAGTATCTTTAAAGATGGATGGAAAATAATATCCTAAATGAAGGATTTTATAGGCTGTCCTCTTATCAGTAAAGTGTCCACCATAGGGTTCATCATGACATGCTTTAAGAATATGAGGAATTTCATCTCCTCTATCACACTTCTTGGTAATGGGATCTGGAACTATTTTATATCGTTCATCATTAATCCATGAGTAATTAGCACTTATTTGAATCATTCTTCTTTTCTCTCTAGGAAACAAGTGTGAAGGTAACTTTCCTGTGACTAAGTAATTAGCAATATCTGCAAACCAAGGGATTTTAGTAGTTATTCCAAAAAGATATTCATCAGGAAAATTATCCTCAGCTGGAGTATCATTTTTGACATTTTGAATTCTAGACAATAAATCAACAACTGTATTTTGTTTTCCAGGTCGGTCTAGAATGGTGATATTGAATTATTGTAGGAGAAATAACCATCTTATCACTCTACCATTAGTAGCAGATTTAGTTATGAAGAATATAATTGCAAAGTGATGTGTATGAACAAAGGTTTCATAGACGGTATTATAATGTCTAAATTTTCTGATAGCATGAATAATAGCTAAGAATTATTTTTTAGTTGAACTGTAATTTAACTCAATGGGAGTCAAATTCTTTCTTGTGTAATAGATGGCATATGGAATCAAATATTTTTATCCTAATATAGCTCCCAGAGTTGTATCTGAAGCATCTGTTGAAATATGAAAAGGTAATTTCCAATTTGGACCTCTTAAGATGGGTGCTTCAGAAATTTTTTCTTTCAAAGTTTCAAATGTGAATTGGCAATCATGATTCCAACTGAATTCACAATATTTGTTAAGTAACTTGAAGTGTGGGGCTGATAGTTTAGTGAAATTTTCGATAAATCTCCTATAATATCCTGTGAATCCTAGAAAACATCTAACATCATTTTGAGAACTTGGAATTTATAACTTGTAGATGAATTCAAATTTAGATGTGTCAACTTTAATTCCATCTCTTGAAATGTGATATCCTAAAACAATCCCTTCAGTAAACATCATAAAGAATTTTTCATGAATTAGTGAAATATTTGCCTCTGTACATTTTTTAAGAACCTTTTCTAAATTCTCTACAGCTTCTTAAAATGAATTCCCATAAATTTTAAAATCATCCATATATACTTCTACACAATCATGTATTAGATCAGAAAAAATTCCTAGTACTGCCATTTGGAATGTTGCAGGTGCATTGGACAATCCAAAAGGAAGTACTCGCTAGGCATAAGTTCCCCATGGAAAAATGAATGTGGTTTTGTCTTGGTCTTCAGGTGCTACCTGAATCTGATTATAACCACTAAAACCATCCAAGAATGAGAAATACTTCTTACCTGCTAATGTATCCAATAATTGATCTATAAAACATAAAGGAAAATGATCTTTTAGGGTCGCTTTATTCAACTCTCAATAGTCAATTCATATCCTCCACTTACCATTCTTTTTGGGTACAATCACTAAAGGGGAAAGACACTGAATTTCTAAAATTGGGTAAATGAAGTTCACATTCAACAATTTTTGCAATTTTTCTTTCACAATTTCCCTAAGATTTGGATTCATCAATATCTGAGGTTGTCTGGTAGGCTTACAATTTTCCTCAATGTAGATGTGATGTATACAAGTCTTAGGACTAATTCCTTTCATGTCAATGTATTCCCATGCATATGCGAAAGAATTTTGTTGTAATGTTTTGATTGACTTTTTCTGTTGTGGTATTTCCAAGTTTTTGTTAATGTTCAAAGATTTTCCTGGAAAGATTTCAATTGTAGAGTTAACAAGCTCTTCCATAGAGTATAGAGACATTTTTATGGATGAAAAAATATTTAATATTGCATTGTTCTTTAAATTGATCATGTTCATATTCTGAAGATGTTTCAAAGTTTTATATTGAATTTAAGATTTGATTGTCTTCACTAATGCTTGAAATAGTAAAGAGAGGTTGTATATCATTTTCATCATCAATCCATCCTTCATATTCTAATTTTCTGATTTATTTCTTGAGTTACCATCAGAGATGTACATATCATCATATCTACAACTAATGAATGCATCAGTTGTAGTCAACCAAGGTATTCTTAATATTAGTGGATGTAATCCTAGATTGTTAATAGGAGTTATGATCATAAAATCGACAGGATACTCCCAAGACTCTAAGGGCACCAAAATATATTCTAATACACCATATGGCTTGATTACATATCTGTTTTCTAATTGCAGTAATGTGGGTGTACACAGAAGGTTAAGAAGTTTGAGTTGTTCCATGGGTTGTTTTCTCATGATGCTTATAGCTACTCCTAAATCAATAAATGTATTTGGAATTTCAACATCATTGACATGCATTTTTACAACTTGACTTCCTGGACCTAGATATTTTTTTATGGTAAATTTTCCCATTATTATTTCTGCAATTTTTCCTACCAATTGAATTTTTTATTTATTTTGTTTTTCTTCCAGGTTTCTTCATGCTCAACTCTTTTATTGTTTTGGCTAGAATTGGAATCTTTTTAATGTCTTGTAATAAAGGAATTTTGGTACACACATTTTTCAATTCATCTATAAAACCATAATTTGGCAACATGGTATGTTTTTCTACCGCTTTCTCAACTTGTAATCTTTCAGGAAAATGAGGTTTAGAAGTAAGTACTGATGGCTCCTCTATGATAGGAGCTGAGTTTATTTGTTCTTTTTGTTTTTCATTTTCAAAATTCTGGTTTTGGAGAGATCTTCCTTCCTCACAGTTTTTATTTGGCTGTAAAGAATCTTCCTCAAAATTATCTTGTTCTTGAATAACTACAGAAGGTTTTTTCTTTTCTAGTATCCTACCAGATCTAAGTTGGGAATCGTTAAGATCTAGTGGAGTAATCATGTAGGTTGGAAATTGTTGTCCTTCTATCATGTAATTATTTTGAGGATTTTTATTATTGGGGTTTGGTAATGGTTGGGCAGGTATTTGACTTGGTCTTTGTGGGAATGGGAATGAAAGTTGTGGATTTTGGTTTTGGGGTTGTTGATTTTATTGAAGATTTTGTTGGGGAGGATAGTTTGGATATGATGGAGGATATTCATAGTACTGAGAGTATCTACCATAGGGGTTTTACATTCCTTGTGCCCAAGATTGTAATTGAGGCCAAGTTTTTTTTTCCAAGAATTCAAATTATTTGGTTGGGGTTGAGTGTACATTTGATTGTTAAAGTCTTGAGTTTGTGGCCCTTGCCATGGTCTTCTAAAGAAAAACCAAAGATATTTTGTTGGATTTGAAGTTGTTTGTTCTTGGAAAACAACCTTAAGACTTGGAATTTAAGGACAAGTCTTAGTTTAATGATTTTCTGAACAAATCACACATGTCTATATGAATTTTGCATCAAGAGGACATTATCTTAAAGCATGCTTATTTATGCATTTAAGACAGAAAATATCTAAGTCATTAGTCTCGGCATTTTGCTTGTTTTGTAATTTAAGGGTGTCTATCTGTTCACTAAGACTCCTTAAGATATCTGTTTTAAATACACCAAGAATATTTCTAGTTTCTACTCTACTTACTGTTACAGTTGTAGATCTGTTCACTCTAGCAAGAGAAGGATCTCTTTGACTTTTTCCATTTTTTTCTTTTCACCTTGAGAGATGAATACATAATTCAACAATGTTAGGTAATGGGAGTTGAGAAATATCTCCCTTCGTCATCATGTTGAGGATATCTATCCACTCATATTTAATGGATTTTAAAAAAGATATTTTAAAGTATCTTGGTCTAAATTATCCATTTTATCTCTTTTTATGTTATAATTGAAATTTTCAATTAAATACTCTAAATTCTCATCCTCTTTTTGCATCATTTTAAATACTTCATCCTTGTGATTAATGGGTACGCAATAATCCAAATATATTTCTAAAATTACTTTCTTCATGTCATTCCATGTCCTAATAGACTATGTGACTAAACCCATGAACCATTTTAAAGCTGCTCCTTTCAATGTTGAAGGAAACAACTTAAGTTTTTGATAGTATTGTAAATAATCATAAGTTCTACACAAAACTTCAAATTCGAACAAAACAGTTTCAGGATCTTCACTTTTTAATCCATGGAAATTTGGAAGGAAATAAGGTGAGATATTTTACATTGTGGCATTTGTATCTCCATCAATTATAGGAAATCCAAAAGAACTATCAGTTTCCCTATTTCTTCTATTTTCTTCACCTCTTCTACCTCCTCCAACATTACCTCTACCTCCTCCTCCACCTCTTTCTCCAAATAGTAGATTTTATCCATTTAGAACTTCTCCTTCTCCTTCTTTTCCTCTTCCGGCCATTATATATTATTCAGAGCTAATATAAGGTTCATTCTATAAGGTTAATTCCTCCTCCTCTCGTTCTTCTATTAATGGAATGTTGACGAAAGGTTCTTCTTCTTCTTCTTCTCCACTAGGAATTTCTAACACTTCAGCTAAAATATGCTCCCCTCTAGAGGTGAAAATGGTTACTCCTTTTTTTGGAGATCTAGGATCTTCTTCCTCTAAGACTGCCTCAGTGGATGAAGTAGGAGATCCTCCTAACTAGATTTATGATCTTAAGACTTCAGGAAGTCTATGTATAGTGAAGTATGGAATATGAGTTTGAGATGGTGGTGTATCACTACATGGTCTAGGTGGAGTGAGTGTTGTTATAGGAATTAAATTTTTTCCTCTAGCTATGAATCTACCCCTAGAATCTCTTTCCCTACGGATATAATTTTTCTTAGATGTAAGAAATGAGGCCACCTAATTACACTTCCCCGACAACGATGCCAAAATGTTTAGGAAATTTATTGTCTTAAATTGATTACATAAATTATCAACCGAGGTTTGTAATCTGATGAAGTGTTCTGCACTATATGTGGTTAGTTAACATTCTTCTTACTTCATTGTATGTATTTTTATGTTGTTTTCAGGGGGTTTTTGTTCTTTATGTCTAAATTCTAATCTAAGAAATATAGACTATGAAAGGAATCAACTAAATCTAGTGACGTTTAAATGTAAAAATATTCTTTCTAAAAGAAGGAAGAAAAGGAAGTTTTCTTAAATTAAACTAACTTGCATAAAAATGAACCAAAATCTAATGAGTATGGCTAAAACTCGATCTAAAAACAAAGTGTCTATTCTAATGATTTCTAACTTAATGTTATCTCATCTCCAGATATGAATCTATAACAAAAAATTGAAATTGCAATGTTACCTAGATGAAAGTACATTCAAAGGAAAACAACTAATGTATGTTCAATCATTCCAAACATTCAATATGGGAAGAAGATATAATCATTTCCCGTTGAAATCATCTACAAGTGTACCGATTATACTTTAGTTTTAAAATTTAGATCTAGGAAAGCAATTAAATCATGCAAAGGGAAAAAAAATAATGTATTTTCAATCACCTTAAAGATCCAATATGGAAGTATGATCGAATCACCTCTTGAGATGATGTACAAGCAACCGATTATACTTTATTCTTTAAATCTAGGTGTGCAAACAATAAAAGCATGCAAAGGAACTGTAATAATCGTATAAAGTTAGACATTTGAGTAATTCAATTGTGAAGTATGACAAGTCACCTTCTTGGTCTGATCTTTAGAAACACCCAATTATACAATTGACTCGAGGATCTTAATCTAGAAAAAAATGTAAAATCATGTAAAGCAAAAGCTCAGCGTTTGCATAGGATAGACATTCGTGCACCCAATTGTGAAGATGACAAGTCACCTCTTAGCCTCATCTTTAGGGAAACACCGAGTTATAAAATAACTAAGGATTTGATCTAGGGAAGGAAATAACAGAACATGAAAGGAAACTAAATAACGAATGGAGCCTACTTCCTCAAACTTAATCCAATTGGAAAATAGATGAATCTACTTTCTTGGAGATGTTTTAGGAGAAAGCAAATATTACATAGTCATTCTATCATTAATGCTAAGAAAGACATTCATAACTTAATTCCCATGATACTAGCTCGTGCGCGTTTGACCTAGCCATCATAGCCGCGTGTCGGTTTCCCTCGGCCGAGGTCGTTGGCCTCGCCTTGGCCCCTCTCGGTCGTCGCTACTTGAGGGCTCCAATGATCATCAATATTGGTGCAGGAAATTTTTTCAATGCTTTCCAAGAATTTTTCTCATTGCAACAAGGAAGAGATTGGTTTGATGTGCTTTTCCCCGCGCGACACATCGCGTGTGTCGCGACGCACCGGGCCGGTGCGACGCATTGAGCTTCCGCCCTCTCGTGTTTTCACGCTCTTGGCGCGATGCATCGAGGCTGCGCGTGCACTCGTTTTGTTGCCACGTTTGGGCCACTAGCCGACTCATTGTCATTTTCTCATATTTTTCAAATAGGCCGTACCTCTTGGTCAATGAGATGAGTCACAAGACGCTTGGACTCGAAGCCGCCGCCGTTTTTGATTTTCTTCCTCTTCACTCGAGGCTGTTGGCTCTCCATGGCCCCTCTCGGATGCCGGCCGTGAGGGCTCCGAAGGAACAATCCGCAACTCTCAGCATTTTCTCGCGCTGATTAACCCTGCCACCCAACGCCTCACCCCACACTTTCGAATTTTTCAAGAATTTAGATGGACTACAAGAGGTTAACCTAACTCCTACACTATCACAATGGCGCCTCTCACTAGCCGAAAGGCCCGATTATCAATCCACCGACTTATGGCCATCTCCAAGAAACGTCGAAACGATGGGATTGAAAGAAAATGGGCGTACAAAGTAAGAAGTAAAATCTCCATTCGTGCTTCTATGGAAAGGATATTATATATTTCATTTTGAATATAGAGAAGACAAGGACTTAATATTCCGCAAATGGTCCATTTTATGGACTCCTCGTGGATCGTATCCGAACAAATAGTCTCCCGTACCTCTTGAATGTCCCCAATGTTGTTCTGCTGGGTTCTGTCCGTCTTCCGCATCTCCCGCTCCGACCTGTTGTGAGATGACTCCCAGCCTGAGCTATCCGCAACGCTATTGGAAAATACATTGACCTGAGCTTAGCTCATGATTAAATATGCAAGCATGTGCGCGTATATGTTTTGAATTTGATCTTGCAAGGGTCTTCCAGAGGCAACTGGGTTAAAGGTGGATGATCGGGACGCACATTCAAAGAACTTGACTAATACTTAAACAAATCCCTTTTTAAATACAATGTATAAATACGAGTACTACCATTTTTCCAATCACTCGCTCTAAATTAATCAATGTTGAATCTCGCTCAATCTAAGGAACAATGGGAAACCTGTTAAAAAAGAAGACTCAAGCACGTCTTTAAAAGCAAACTCGAAGTCAGTTTCTCTTCCCAAAGTCGCCCCTCCTAAATCTACCCTCTCCTTAATGCCTCCTCCTAAATCACTCCCCTCAGCCCTCCCCCCTCCTCCTCTTCCTCGGGCCCCTCCCATCTTTCCCACCTCGGCTCGATTTCTAACTCTTTAAAAATATTCAAACCCCTTTGCCTCTCTCCCTCCCCGAAAATGAACCCCCGATTTCTAAAATGCTCCTACCATCCCTTTTCCCTTTCTCAAACCTCCCCTTCCCATTCCTCGAACCTCTCCCAACCTGACAACTGTGAGCTCCCTCGAAAGAGCATGGTGTACTCAATCAAGAATCTCAAAAAAAAAGGACCTGGTAGGGAAACTGAAAACAACAAAGGGATGAAAACGCTCAAAAGATATTGCCATGGGAACTCAAAATCCCATAGAAAATTATATATCGGGTCAAAAACAGCGCAAAGAAACAACACACAAGGAGCATGGGGGACAAGCATCCCTCCAAAACACACTCAATGATGAAAGTAATATCATGGAATTGCAAAGGACCTGGCACCTCTAAAACTACCGCCTTTGAAAGATCTAACAGACCGCAGTCTTCGTGAATTCTAATGATCCAAGAACAAACAAAAATTTCAAGAGATGAAAGGAATTATAGATCAAATTAGACAAGATGATGGGCATATATGTGAATCAAGAGGAGCTCAAAGGAATCGACACTATTTTAAACAAAAAAATTTGGACATACATCAAATACAACTGGCCAATTTTGGATCAAAGTCAACATTAGAGGAGAAAGCAGAGCACAAACAAATAGTCATCTACAATATTTATTCACCAAACCATTTCAGTAGATAAAGAGCAAAGAGTTGGGACTACTCTACAAGAAGACATCGATACCGAAAAAAACAAGAATATCATTCTGGGGGAGAACTCAATCTTATATTACATTCTAATGAGAAAAGAGGAGGTGTCTTTGCATATGATCCCTACGTATCAAAGTTTCAAGATATCATGCAAGAGTAAGACTTATTTGATGTCATTCTCAAAAAACCTGAGATACACTTGGAATAATCACAAAGTTGCTAAAGACAACATAATGGAATGGTCGATAGAATTCCCGATAAATACCGCTCTCCTTTTTGAGACGAGCTTATGCTGCAATTCTTCCTTATTTTGCATCCGACCACTACCCCACAAGCCTTGTCCCGAGACACACTGTCCGGGGCCGTTGCCTTTTAAATGCTGCATTCCTTTGGCGTTAAAGAACCCAAATGTTGACCAAGATTGTTAAAGAAACTGGCAAAAGATCACATAGAAGGACTACCGAGGTTCATTTGGGAATGTAAACTGAAAAATACAAAATATGCCTTGAAGGAATGGGTGAAGGAAGACATAAAGAACCGTAAAAACGCCAAAGTTGAACTAAAAAATAAATTGAAAGAAAATCACAGAAAAATAGGAGAGAAATGGGCTTCTCAAGAGAATAAAACACTAGAAAGTGATTTATATTATCAAATTTGTGTATCATGTTAATAGAGAAGAAGAGCAAGAAGTGGAGAATAAAGTCAAGACAACTTTGCTTCATGAGGAGATAAAAATTATGCTTTCTTCCATAAGCAAGTAACTCTGTCAGAAAGTCATAAATAATGTCACCATGATTAATGATGAGGAAGTCCGTCCCGAAAATTCAAGAAGCTATCAAACAAAATGTACTCCTCGTACTATTGCGCTCTCTTTTACCGTAGATAAAGGAAATAGAGGATTATTTAGATCTCCTTATAGCACATGCCCAAAGGAATCAATGAGGATATCAATGCATTTGACCAAAGAAATCAATGAAGAAGAAATACAAAATGCCATTTGGGCACCTCACCAAATAAAGCCCTGTGTCCAGATGGCTTCCCAATCGTTTTTATAGAACATATTGGGGAACAATTAAAAATACCTTGTCAAGATGCTAAGATGGACTCAACGCAATCGCAAAATAAAGAGGGTTTAATAATGCCACCCATCTTGCCCTTATTCCCAAAGAAAACCGACCTTTGTCTTTTTCTCAAGCCGACCCATATCATCGTGTAACTCATCTTACAAAATCTTCACTAAAATCTTGGCCACACGCCTTAAACCTCTCCTCCCCCCCCTCATTTCTGAAAATCAAGGGGGTTTTCTTCGGCCAATAGACAAATCTCGTACTCCATCCTTCTTGTCCAAGAGGCTATACATTCCATTCAAGCAAGAAATGAGGAAGGCTTTATCTTAAAGTTAGACTTAGCCAATGCCTTCGACCGAGTCGCAGCACTCCTTCCTATTTCCGTTGTTCTAGAAAAAATTTGATTTGCCACAACCTTCATCAACCTTATTAAAAGCTCGCATCACAGCCCTTGGATCTCCCCCTCTGCCACGGTGCATCCGGACCCTCCTTCCAATCTACTCTCGAGGACTAAGACAAGGTTGTCCACTTTCACCTTATCTTTTTATACCGATGGCCGAATCCTTCAACCGTAGCCTTCCAGATTTCAACCGTATGGGCCCATCACTCCACTAAATTTGATAATGGAGTCAAGAAATCAACCATTTCGGCTTGTCGACGATACTCTAGTTAATGGGGGAGCCTCAAATATCATAGCCACTATTTCAAAGCTCTCCTAGATAAATACATGAGCTATTCAGAGGTTTGATAAATTACCACAAGAGTTGTATATATGGGGGTGGAACGCTTCGCACAAACTCTTCATAGGATTGCGAATACTTTGGAGCTCCATGTAGCCGGACCTGGAGAATTTTTACTTATCCCTGGGCATGCCGCGAGTGCCGAGACCCGAAAGTCGCAACCCGGGGAAGTTATTATCGATAAGATGAAAAGGAAGGTACAAAGAATGGGGCACCTCTTGGCTTAATCCGGGAAGAAGGCACCTAATCCTTCTTAAAGGTGTCTCTTCCCTACCCTTGTATTGCTTTACACTCATGCAAGCCCCTACCGCTTTCATAACAAAATGGATGCTCTCCTTCGTCACTTTCTTTGGCAAGAGGAGAACAGAAACAAAAAATATAATTTGGTAAGCTAGAAGGTGTCATTCAACCGCATGAGAAAGGAGGACTAGGAATCGCATCTTCTAAACTTAAACCTTGCTCACGGCAAACTTGCTTGGAGATTCATACTCCGGCAAGAATGCTTGGTGGAAGATAGTACTAGAAAAAAAATATCTCGAATTTCCCAAGGCATCACTTTGGAACATGAGCTCCCAAATCGCAGCATGCTCAAAAATCCGGAGGATGTGTAAGAAAGCTATACCATTTCTTGAACAAAATACTTCCAAAGTGCCCAAAGGCGTTGTACTCACATTAGAATCGGGGATGATAAAATAATGGGGCAACAACCCATAAGTCGATGGCCTGGTACACAACAGAGCTCCTATTTTCTTTAACAAACATTCGTGGATTCAAACACTCGGATCAAATCTCTCAATGGGATGCCCACTCTCACACTGAAAGGCCGGACCTTCCCACGCATTCCCTCGCGTATATAGAAGCCGGCCCTCATCAATCCGCAAGACTATCTCCATGGTATAGCACCTTCAAAACACTTCACGTCGATGATTTTCGATGAGATCCTTCAAATGTACTATCTAAACTATTAAAGCTACCTATCATCATATTTGCAACACGATTTTCCCATGTCTATTTGGGCGCAAAGTGGAGACTAGTTTGGAAGGTAGAGTCTCTTCCAAAAATTAAATTCTTTCTATGGATCCTCCTAAGAGGGAAAGTCCTCACCTCTAAGAACCTTTAAAAAGCGAGGGAATAAACGACATTCCGTTGTCCAATTGTCAATCCGATGAAGAGACAAGCTAACATCTTCTGTTAGGGATTGTCTTTTTCCATAGCTCGTCGGAAGGAAGTTTTTCGAGCCACAATCTCATTTGGGCGACTAGCAATAGCATCTTTGTTATTCCATATATGGAAAAAAAAAGCTACCCGTGGAAAAAAAAAAACAAATAACATTGCTCAAGGGTTTGGAATGCCTTGCCCTATACTCTTCATGGAACATATGGTTGGCAAGAAACCACATGGTCTTCAAAGGTAAAGAAACCTACCGTCGAAAGCTCTACAACAAAGCTTGAGCCTCAATTTGGAAGCTCTATCCACTTAAATGTCAAGGGAAATTTAACACGCTGAATTTTATGTTGAAGAAATAAATTACACAGAGAATTCTAGACAGAAAAACATAGCGCAAAACAAGTAATCCTAGTAGTAGAACCACCAGAGAGAATAAACTCAGATGAAAGAAGAGGAATTTGCACGACGTCGAGAACCGCAATACCATTATCTTTTTCATACAGACCCAAGTCCAACCCAGAATGGTCAACAGAGGAATCATTTTCAATGGTAATGGTGATGTTTTAATTGAATATGAATGGGGATTGGGTACTTTATCCAAAAACAGAGTTAAG
The DNA here is from genome assembly GCA_034641835.2 of Pinus albicaulis. NCBI lineage: Eukaryota > Viridiplantae > Streptophyta > Pinopsida > Pinales > Pinaceae > Pinus > Pinus albicaulis. Next base: position 55,017 of record JAXQQM020074870.1, on the reverse strand, counting down.
CATTAGCTCTCTATCAAGGACCGTCTACCATGCGTAGACTCGTACAAGCAATGCGCATTAATTATTGGAGACTCACCATTGTAATCAGCTTTCGATGGTGCATCACGATGCAAAAAGCCCCCAACTTGATTCTACTGACAGATCGATGAGGGCGATGCAAAATTCTTGACCAGACGAGATGAAAGGAAACCTCTTTTACCATGTTCCTACGCTCCCTCAACAAAGAAAGCGGATGAACGGGCAAATAGAGCATGTCTTCATATTGTTGGAAACCTTCAATGTAACTGGCTTCCGATTAGCAATGTTTGCCCTCCATGAACAAATTTATACTCCTTTTCATATTTCATCTCACACAGTGGATCCTCGCTCTCGGACTCCAAAACCCATGCCCAGCTCTATTTCAAAATCTTATAATACAGCTATAAGTCCTTTTTGCTTTGTGTTTTCCCACGGATGTACCTCTCATGGGAATCAAACTCTTATTCACTCTATGACGCTCTTAATCTCTCGTGCCCCTTCTTGTGCATTTCCTTTCTTCTCGTGATCAATCGACCACTTTCAACCATCAATTGACCGCTTCTGACCATCATTCCACTCGATCTCCGTTCCAGCTGACAGTGCACCTCAATATCTTATGCGCCTCTCCGTCTACCCGCACCGACCGTTTATCAGTCGCGGAGTTTGCTTTATATGTGCCTCTATCTCGCGCCTCCGTCCGGCTCGTCTCCGCCGCTCAAACGGCATTTAGAGATCGGCTCCATGTTATTATGTCAAGTCAAAGTTTGGCTAGCAAGCGCAAAATATTGAAACGGGTGAAGACCTCAGTAGGGCGGCAATTTCCCTCACACATTCAAAAATCAAATATGAAATGCAAAATCTGTTATTTATTATTCCGGCTTTGTAAGATTTTACACCAGGTCTTCCTCTCTCATAGTGAAGAAAGCTAGATGTAGAAATTGGCACCAAACATATCTCCATAATCGGCCCACCTCCTTGCCAATACTATCTTGTAAACGCGGAGCTTCGACTCCTAGATCTCATTTTGAATACTAATCGGCCACTCGATTTTGTGAAAAAAATTACTTAATTCTATGATACTTTGATTTAAAATTTTCAACGCAATACTACACTCGGAAATTGACAAAACGAGTAGTCAAGAACTAAACTAAAACAATTAACAAAAAACCTCCTCACCGTGCGCGGGCCCTCTATGAGCGGAAATCGGTCACATCCTAGCCGACTATATACGAATTAAGTAACATGCTAGAACACATGAACACAATCCTTGTGTTATGAAAATAATGCAGTCTTAATGCAATACACGACATTTCGTAAAGTACAACTACTACTCGGCCTTTGTATAACCGAGCATTTACAAAATGCTAACTGTGATGAGCCAGTGTATGTCTACAGATGGCTATTCTAGCTCAAACATAGAATTAGATTATAATACGGTTAACTATTGATTTGCTATGTTAGAGAAAATCAATACTTCTTCACTACGGACTTACGTCAGCTACGGCGACTTTGACCACGATCTTAGGCACCCTTTTCTATTCAATTTAAATCAATTATATAGGACAAAATCCATGTATGAATCGTCCGGAGATGCCCATGTGGCTCATTCCTCTATTTTTCTCCTTGGAACCTATCAAACCATAAAAAGTAGTCTTTGCGGAACCAATAATTGGTTGCACAATAGGCATGCTGCGTCTGCTAAGCTAAGTTACAAAAATCCATTCAAATAACAAGAACATCGAGAATATAACATTGAAATCATTTAAATGCATTCCCTAAGATAAAACATGACATTTATCATCGATTGGAGTGTATGGATTTATGAGAAAGTAAGCAAAAAAAGTGCAGAAAGGATGTTAGAGAAAGGACACACACGAGGTTCAACATACCCCCACTAAGAATTCATTGCATGTCCTCATGCAATTTACCAAAAATGTGAACTTTCCTCTCCTTACCGCATTTTTTCGGCATCACTTTCGATAATACATCCAAGCTTTCTTTATCCTTTTTATTTTCTTTGAAGTTACTTCTATCCCAGTGCTTTCTCATAAGGAGTTTGTATTTAAGATTGATGGCTGCAGTTGTTTAGTGATTTGTTCTCTCTCTAACTTCCCCGTTCTTTTTGTACCACAGGCCCTAAGTGTGTAGAGATGGTATTATCAATGATCACTTTCTCCAATTTTCATGTTGCTACTTCAAAGCTTCATTCTCTTGTTTAATGTGCACCATTCAATATCTCTGTAGTTTCATATATTTCCGTTTAAGAGTATCAACTAGAAGGTTCTGTGTGGATTAATGTGGGAGGTTATGGATTCATTGCTACATTTCTCTTCTCTAGTGACTCTATGTAATCATATATTTCTTGTTGTGCGGGTCTATTCCCGCAGATATCCAACTGGGACTACCTTCAGCACTATGTACAAGAGAATTTTCGGTAGCTATGTGGAGGAGAAATATTGAGTGGGGAGATGGTATTGAAGGTTCTTCCTCTAAATTTATAAACTTTAGCCTCTTGTGGTAGTGTTTTCTTCATTGAACCTAAGAGTCTAGAGCTCCTTCTCGAGCTTTGTAGAGGGTTATCGTATGTCTCACTTGTAATTATGCTCCTCTTTTCTCTTTTACCTCCTATCTTAACTTTACCCTACTTTTTTGCTCTTTCATCGGCCTTTGCAAGAGCGAGCTCCTCATCATTTTTCTTCGAAGTGGAGATGCACATGCTGTCCTCAATTCTTGTGCCAATCTTCTTCCTTTTTCCTTTTTCTAGTATTTTCTTCTTTAGGTTTCTCCTCGTACTTCATGGAAATGGTTTACGATAAGAAAGTTCTCCCAAGAATCTCCCATGGTTTTCAAATGAAATTCAAGAAGTATTTTTACCAACCCGTGATGGTGCATAGTGTTATCCATAAAGCTCGAACTCTCATTGCAAATTTGTATAAATTATGATTTATTCTCACCATCCTCTAAGAAATTCATCAACAATCGAATATTATATACAAAAATGTAGCCTAAAATCGCGTTCGCGAGTGTATTAAAATTATTTCTTGAGAATTAAAAAGCATCTCCCCTCCATTTGTTTTTAAGTGTTGTGCTTTAAAGAATACCCTTTCTAAAAATAGAAGTATCCATGCCTAGATTTTTTAGGATAACCTTCCAAGGATTCACCGTGACAGTGTTGTTTTTGAACCACCTTTCAGACTCACTCATGGAGTTCTATGGCTTTCCAGGCTATGAATGTCTCAGGATTTCAACTTACTCGTCTCATCTTAAAATACCTCACAAAAGAATTAGTGATCTCTTTGTGGAAGCCATCAGTTTTTCTCACAAACTTGAGCCATTTAGCCTTCTCGCAACATCTCCCCGGTTGAGGATATCACCTCCATATGTTTTGTTTCCCACGCTTCCGACCTAACTATCGAAACCCACATGTCTTTTGTTGTGAAGAGTCTAAAGTCCTTCATAATTATCCTTATCCGTTATGGAAGTGAATCGATTACTGGATATGATGAGGGACATCGAGTTTATAGGAATGAGTGAGATGGATTGAGGTTTTTAGGAAAAGTAGATGGATTTTTTACGTACAACATGTCATAATCGTTAATCATAATGACTGAGTCCACTCGTGGATCGTTATGAAACATAATGGGGATGATGTGAAGCCGATTTATGACATGATGAGAGTCCCAATCAAATCAAATGATGACATGTTAAGGTAGCATATAATCATCTACGTTATACATGCTAATTTTTACCTTGCTATTTAAATAAATTTATGAAAGTTTACCTTTAGAACTAACCTTTTGTCGTCATTTCTTTCGTGTTGATCCCTTCGGGTATCTTTTAGCATGGTGGTCTTCAGAAATGTAGTCCTTTCAATTCCCTGTCATTCATTTTTTCTTTCTGACTTGATGGGTGCATACAAATGTGATGCAGGATGTAGAAATGTAAAATCAGCTATAGAATGGAATGTAGGCGACGAGCACGTGGAATCATCTCTAGAATGGAATGTCGACTGCAATGGAATGCTTGCAAAATGGAATGTAGTTTTGTACTACTTATTGTAGCAAATAAAGGGAACAAATTTTTCCGGGATTTTTAGAAAGTGGAGGTGGAAAATATAAGATGCCGACATTTTTTGATTTTTCATCCTATATTTTCTCGTATAAGGATGCCAATGATTGATTAGTTTTCAAACTTATACGATGTTGAATAATATATATATGTGTGTGTGTGTGAATATATATATATATATATATATATATATATATATATATATATATATATATATATATATATATATTTATTTATTTATTTATTTTTAGATAGAAAAATCAAAAGCTAGGATTGTGTGTGCACAAAAGAAGGTTCTTCTTCACTAACTTCATATCAGTATTATCTTGGAAAATATTGACAAAATCTTCTCTTTGAAATTAGCTGATGATGAACTTTTAATCAATGTCCATTTCAAGAAAGAGGTACCTTTTCTTCATCAATTGTCCTTATCACTTCTCGCTCCATTGTCAAAGACTTTTTCAATCTCATAAGGCCCAAGCCAATGAGTCTAAAAACTTTTCTTAAAGAAAATATTTGAACTTTGAATCAAACAAAAGTGCCCAATCTCTTGCTTTAAACTTTTTATCCTTGATATATTTATCATGCCATTTGGACCTTTGCTATTGGACTATACTAGTTCTTTGAACTTCATCTTGCCTAATTTCATCAAGCCTCATTAAGTTGCTCCAATTCCATGCTTCCTGAAAGCTTCGATAAATCAAGTCTCAATTGACTTTGTCATTTTCAAGGGTTTGAATCTCGAAATCTCTATGGGTAACAGGACTTGCTTCCACATAAACAAGTTCATAGGGAGTATGTCATGTTGTATCTCCTCCACGTGGTCTCAGTAGGCCCACAAGGCTTTTAGGAAGCCTCTCTCGCCCAATCTCATTTGTGTAGATGTATAGTCTTAGTGAGAATTACTTCAATCACTTTATCGATAGACTCTACTCGACCATTTGCTTTTGGATGATAAGGAGTGGATTTTCCGTGCTTGATATTGTAGTTTTCCACAATATTTTCCACCAACTTCGGATGTAAAATGGGATCCCTAATTTGTCGCAATCTCTTCAAACACCAAAATGAGTGAAGGTGTCCTCAAAAATAAATTTAAACTACGACTGCCATTAGCTGAAAGCTGAAGTGCTTTAGCTTTTACCCATTTAGTGACATAATTAGTACATACTAGACTATATTTCTTTCTGATTAGATGGTGGATTGATTGGTCCAACAAAATCCAAGGCCCATTTTTCAAATGGTTCGATGAGTACCTCGAGGCTGTAGTGGCATTTCATCTTAAGGAATAGGGTTTCCCCATTCTTTGAAACTTGTCACACCTTTTGACATATTCTTTGGCATCTTTGAAAGATGGATGGCCAATAGTATCCTAAATGAATTGATTTTATAGAGTTGTCCTCTTATCGGCAAAGTGTCCACTACAAGGTTCATCATGACATGCTTTTAAGAATCTCGGCATTTCATCTTCTTCTCGAACACACCTTCTAATAATGAAATCTCGAATTTTTTTATACGCTCATCATTAATCCATGAGTAATTTGCACTTATTTGAATAATTCTTATTTTCTATAGGAAACAAGTGTGAAGGTGAATTTAATGTGACTAAGTAATTAGCAATATCTTTCCAAACCAATGAATTTTTAGTAGTTATTGCAAAAATATATTCATCAGAAACTTATCCTCAAGTCGGGAGTATCATTTTTGACATTTTGAATTCTAGACAAGAACGTTGAACTCGTGTTTAGTTTTCCAGGTCAATCTAGAATGGTGATATTGAATCTCTTGCGGGAGTAATAACCATCTCTATGACTACGCCATTATTAATAGATTTATTAATTAAGTATCTAATTGCAAAGTGATCTGCATGAAAAAAAGGTTTTCATAGTCTCGTATTATAATGTCTAAATTTGTCGATAGCATGAACAACGTGCCTAAGAATTCTTTTTCGATTCATGATGCAGTGTAATTTGACAAATTGGGAGTCAAATTTTTTCTTGTGTAATAGATGGCATAGGGTATCAAATATTTTTGTCCTAATACAACTCCCACGAGTTGTGTCACAAAGACATCTCACTTTGAAATATGAAAAGGTATTTTCCAATTTGGACCTCTTAAGATGGGTGCTTCATAAATTTTTGTTTTTAAAGTTTCAAATGCCAATTGGCAATCAAGATTCCAGCAGATTCAAAACCTTTCGTAAGTAACTTGAAGAGTGGGGGATGCTATTTTAGTGAAATTTTTCTATAAATCTCCTAAAATACACCGTGAATCCTGAAGAAAACTTCCGGCGTCCTTTTTGACGACATTGGAATTTATAATTTCAAGATGACTTCAACTTTAGGATGTGTCAAATTTAATTCCATCTCTTTGAAATGTGATGTCCTAAAACAATCCTTTCAATAAAAATCATAAAGCATTTTTCATGACTTAATGAAATATTTTATTCTTTTTAAATATTTTAAGAAAATTTTCCAAATTCTCTAAATCTTCTTCAAATGAATTCCCATAAATTGTAAAGTCATCCATATAAACCTTTACACAATCATGTATTAGATCAGAAAAAATTCACATGAAGTACCGACCTTTGGAATATTGCAGTGTGCGCACAAACCAAAAGGAAGTACTTGGTAGAGCATAAGTTCCCCATGGACAGTGAATGTGTTTTTATATTGGTCTTCGAGTGCTACACCGAATCTAGTCGTAGGCACTAAAACCATCCAAGAATGAGAAACACTTTCACTGCTAATGCATCCAATACTTTATCTATAAAAAGGTAAAGTAAAAATGATCTTTTAGGGTGGCAAACATTCAACTCTCAATAGGACAATGCATACCCTCCACTTACCATTCCTTTTGGGTATAATCACTAAAGGGGAACCCACTGGTCGTCCGAAATTGCAACGAAGTTTACATTCAACAATTTTTTCAATTCTTCTTTCACAATTTCCCTAAGATTTGGATTTCATCCTTCTTTCGTGGTTGTCTGATAGGTTTACAATTTTTCTTAATGTAGATGTGATGTATACAATTCTTAGGACTAATTTCCTTTTCATGTCGGTGTATTCCCATGCATAAGCGGAAGAATGTTTTTGTAATGTTTTGATTAACTTTTCTTTTGTTGTAATATTTCCAAATTTTTGCTTTATGTTCAAAGTTTTCCCCGGAAAGATTTCAACTCAGAGAGTTACCAAAATTACTCCATAGAGTATAGAGACATTTTCCCTAGATGACAAATATTCAATATTGCATTGTTCTTGAAATTGATCATGTTCATATTCTAAAGATGTTTCAAAATTTTCTATTGAATTTAAGATTTGACTATCTTCACCTAGTGCAACGAAAATAAGTGAAGAGAGGTTGTATATCATTGTCATCATCAATCCATTCTTCGTATTCTAACTTCTTGTGATTGTTTTTGCTTTGGAGGATATGAGAGTGAATTTCTTTGTTGAGTTACCATCAGAGATGTGCTATTATCACCCGCATCTCATGTACCTAATGAAAGCATCAACGTAGCAGCCAACCAAGGTCTTTCTAATAATATTGATGGATGTCATACTAGCTTCGTTCTTAAGGAGTTAGAGATCATAAAATCAACGAGGATACTCCCAAGAGTCTAAGGATGCGAAATATCTTCTAATACACCATATGGCTTGATTACGGATCCGTCTGCGAATTGCGATAGTGTAGGTGTATGCGAGAGGTTAGGAAGTTTGAGTTGTTCCGTCCGTCTGTCTTCTCATGATTTTTATAGCTGCCCCTAAATCAATCAATGTATTTGGAATTTCAACACCATTAATATGTGTTTTTACAACTAGACTTCCTAGATCTAAATATTTTTTGTGTGGAAATTTTTCCCATCATTATGTCCGTTATTTTTCCTACTAGTTGAATTCTTTTTATTTCTTTTGATTTTCTTCTTTGGTTTCTTCATGCTCAACTCCTTTTATTGTTTTGGCTAGGAATTGGAATCTCTTTGATAGCTGTAACAAAGGAATTTTGATGCGGAGATATTTTTCAATTCATCTAGAAAATCATAAGTACTGGGCGGCTTATGATATGTTTTCCTACGCCTCTATCAATTTGTAATCTTTAAGCGAGAGGAGGGTTACAGAAATAGATGCGGCGGTGGTTGTCAATGATAGGAGTTGAGTTTATTTGGTTCTTTTTGTTTTTCATTTTCAGACTACGGTTTTCAAGGAGATGTTCCTTCCTCAAAAATTATTGTTGCGTCGTGAGAATTTTCCTCAAAATTATCTTGTTCTTGAACACTCACGAAAGCCTTTTTCTTTTCTAGTATCCTACAGAGATCTAAGTTGGACATCAGTAAGATCTGAGTGCAGTAATTCATGGTGGGTTGGAAACTGCAGTCCTTCTATCTAATGGCAAAGTATTTTGAGGATTTTTATTATTGGGGTTTGCAATGGTTTGAGTGCAGTTGACTTTGGTCTTTGTGGGAATGGTAATGAAATTTGTGGATTTTGGTTTTGGATTTGGGGTCATTTATTTTGTTGAGGAATTTCTTTGGGGAGGGTAGTTTGGATGTGGGATGGGAGTGATGGTTGGTAGCTGATTGAGTATCTACCATAGGGATTTTGTATTCACTGCGCCCAAAGACCGAGTTTGAGACCAAGGTTTTTGCCAAGAATTATGATCATTTGGTGGGGGCGCGAGTGTACATTTGGTTGTTAAAACCTTGAAGCCGATGGCCCTCGCCATGGTCTTCTAGAGACAAATCAAAGATATTATGTAGGATTTGAAGTTGCTTCTTCTTCAAAAAACAGCCTTAAGGCCTGGAATTGAAGGGAAACTCTTAGTTTCGCGATTTTACTGAACAAATCATACATGCCTCTGCTTTGACTTTTTGCATCAAGAGGACATTCTCTTAAAGCATGCTTCTTTATGAATTTAGGAGACAAAAAAATGGCTGAAAGCATCAGTCTTGAATTTCTACTTGTTTTGTAATTTAAGGTTGTCTATTTGTTCACTAAGACTCCCTAAGATACCACTTTTAAACTCATCAAGCATATTTCCAATTTCTTCTACTGCCTGACATCTCTGACTGCAAATTTGTTTCTACTCTAGTAGGAGCAAGTGATCTCTTCGATTTTCCTTAGTTTTTGCTTTTTCCCTTTGAGAGATGAATACATAATTCAAAAATGTCAGTGTAATGGGGAGTTGAGAGACACTCTCCCTTCCCCATTATGTTGAGAAATTTCATCCACTCATGTCTAATGGCTGCCTAATAAAAAGAGCTTTTAAAATTATCTCAATCTAAATTGTCCATTTTTAGCTCTTTTTATGTTATAATCCAGATCTTTCAATTAAATCCCTCTAAATTCTCATCTTCTCTTTACATCATTATTAATACTTCATCCTTATGATTAATGGGTATGAAATAATCCAAATACATTTCTATAAATGCTCTCTTCATGTCATTCCATGTCCTGGGTCAGATCGTGTGTGACTAAACCCATGAACCATTTTAACAACTCGCAGCACCTTTTAGTGTTGAAGGAAATAGCTTAAGTTTTTTAGAGCCTTGTAAATAATCATACTACACGAAAACTTCAAATTCAAACAAAAATGTTTCCAAGATCTTCACTTTTTAATCCAAGTGAAAATTTGTAAGGAACAGAAGGTGAGATGTTTTTCACTATAGCATTTGTTTTCATCAATTATAGGAAATTAAAAAGAATTATCATTTTCCGCATTTCTTCAATTTTCTTCATCTCTTCTACCTCCTCCTTCATTCCCTCTACTCCCTCGTCCTCCACCTCTTCCTCCAAACAATAAATTTTCTCCATTTAGAATTTCTCCTTCTCCCTTCTTCTTTGTCTTTCGCCTTTCTCCTCTTCACCGCCGTACTCGATTCCTTTCGTAGCTAATATAAGGTTCAATATGTAAGGTTAATTGCTCTTCTCCTTTCTCATTCTTCTATTATTGAAATGTTTAGAAGAAAAGGTTATTCTTCTTCTTCTCCACTAGGAAGATCTAACTCTTCGCCTAAAATGTGTCCCCTTTGTAGAGGTGAAAAAGGTTACTCCTTTTGTTGGAGATCTACGCATCTTCTTCCTCTACAGATGCATGCCTCGGTGGATGAAGTAGGAGATCCTCCCTAATTTCATTTTTGACCTTAAGACTTTAGGAAGTCTATGTCTAGTTAGTGAAGTATGGAATATAAGTTTGAGATGGTGGTGTATCACTACGTGGTCTAGGTGGAGTGAGTGGTGTTGTAGGAATTTTAAACTTCTTCCTCTAACTCATGAAATCTGCAGAATTTCTTTCCCTATGCATATCATTTTTTTAGACGTAAGAAATGAGGCTACCTAATTTACACTTCCACGAAAACGGCACCAAAATGTTTAGCCAATTTAATGTCTTAAATTGTTCAACATAAATTATCAGCGAGAGTTTTGTAATCTGATGAAGTGTGGTGCACTAGATGTGCTGTCTAATCCCTCTTCTTACTTCATTGTATGTATTTTTATGTTGTTTTGTAGTTTTGTTTTTTATGTCTAAATTTTAATCCAGAAATAAACACTACATGAATGAATCAGCCGAATCTATTGAAGTTTAAATGTGTAAAACTATCTTTGAAAGAAGGAAGAAAATGAAGTGTTCTTAAATTAAACTAAATTGCATAAAAATGAACCAAAAATAATAAATGGTTAAAATATGATCTCGAAAATAGAGTGCCTATTCTAATTATTTCTAACTTAATGTTGAGTCCTATTCCATGGATATGGATCTTATAACCTGAAAAATTAAAATTGCAATGCTATTCTAGATGAAATCAGATTCAAAGGAAAACAACTAATGTTTGTTCAATCACTCCAACATTCAATATGGAAGTATGATAGAATCACCCTCTTGAAATGATGTACAAGTTGTTACCACATGAATTTTTTCGACAGGAAAACGCTAAAATGTTTGAAGCCTTCAAGGAATGCATTTCCTCCCGAAAACACATCATCCTTGAAAGCCTCCTATGCCTTTCGCCCTCTTGATAAATCCTCACCGCCGTTTCCATTATAAAGCCTCTCTGTTTGTGAAGAAGAATGCCCAAAAGGCCTCCATTTCTCCTTTCATCTCGACCCTATTAAAAACCTATGATTATCATCACCTTTTTCTTTCTATTTTCCCTTAAACCTTTCAAGTATCCTTTGCTTTGGTTTGATATCCCCTATTCTATCTCATCGATTCTCTCTTTTAGCTAAAACCTCTACTTTTTGCTAAAAAACTCCATTTTTTCTTATGCTTTGGTTTAGGCTCCCTTTCCTCGGGCCGACTTACCCACTTCTATATGCCCCCGGCACTAAAACCAAGCACAAAGGCCTCAGTGCGCTAATCGCAATCGCGTAAACCTAAACCATGCCACCCAACGCACCCCACTCGATTTGCGATCCCCCCGAATATAGTCTCCGCCCGTCAATTCTTTCAATCCAATGGTCGCCCGCAAGCCCCATCGCGCCCACATCTCCCCTGGCCACCGTCACTCGATTAGTACTCCCACCGTCGATTCCACGTCTCGCTTCGACGCTCTCGCATCTTCGCCCGACGATCGCAATCGCAATTTCAAATGGCGCCACCCTCCACCCTCGATTGCGATTGCTATCGACGCAATCTCCGCCAGTCGATCTCTCACAGACGCGGGCCGCTTTAAAGCCACTCGCTCCATTGCCCGTAGGACTTGGGTCCTCCCCCATCGCTCCTCCCGATCTCAATCTCGCCGTCCGTCTCGGCTCGATCGACGGCCCGTATGTGCCTCCTTCCACCAAACCTCCATTTTCACCGCATTTTCACCTATTTTTCCTTACGAGCCTACCTGCCTTCGTCACGGTGTGCCACTATTCTTCCAAGCCTCACAAAGCCTCCTCCCTCCACGGTTTTATAATTTGGTTTGTTTGGTGTGCAAGGCCTACAGTGTGCGTAACTACCCATCTACCGATACCTATGTGAGTCCGGAAAGCTACAAAGAGGCCGTACGGCGAGCTCGGTGAAACAACGATCGCAGATGGATTAAGCGGAGCTAGAAGCCGGTTTAATCGAGCGCTCGTACACCTAATCCCGTGATCCAAAAAGGATTAAAGGCGCAATCCGAAGATTTCAAGAGCACAAGAAAGCGAGCTCACACCTGCTCTCAACATCGTTGCCAGGACATTTTCTTGCATAATAGTACGCCCTTCGAAAAAGCCTCCATGCCTCCCCGAGCTCCCAAAGAGGCCATCTCAACGACGGAAGGCTTCCAACAGCCTGCCGGGACAAAAATAACGGAGGTATGGAAGCCCAAGAGGACCTTCTGGGCCGCCTTGCTTGCTTCGAAGACAAACACGAGCTTCTTGACAGCCAAAAGAAACTTCAAAGAAATATCGAGAGGTCAAATCCGCCTTGTCAAAGACTCAGCACCCGACTCACTCGTTAGTACGGCCGTGAGCTATTAAGTGGAGTGGCATGAAATGCCTCCTTCACTACTTGTCTTAATAAATCGATTTAATGTGTATCACCTACTCTTTCTATCTATTTTTCCTATAAAGAATCCCGGAGAACACATTGTAAATGGTTGGTTTTACGTTGTCTCGGTGCTTCGCTGGTATAAGGGATTCATTTTTGACCGTTAGGACGCTCTTGGGAGGGAGTAAGTAAGTAGTTTGTAATGTAGTAGGCGGGAAGAGAAAGTTTGGACTCGTATTAGCCAATTGAGCTCAATGTATGTGACTGGTTTTGCACATCAATTGAACAAGCAATTTCATTATATCCTGGTCTATTACTACGGGTGATGTTTCTCTCTTATCACACTGTTTATTACATTTTTCATGATGTTCATTTCTTCTGGTAGGCATCAAAAATCTGGCATAGGATTTACCCATGCATGGTACCCTATGTTTCTGCTCTCCCTACCCTCAATGTTTTCTGCTAATAGTGAGATCTGAGGGCAGACTCCCGTGGTTTAACCAGTGTAGCAGATGTTATTTCCTGCTAGTTGATGTGTGAACTCAGAGCTTGCTGCTTGGATGCTTCTTGCTGGTGTCAAAGCAGGGAAGGTTAAAAGTCCTTCTCTGATCTATAGACTCTAGCTTTGTGTAAAACTTATCTCTGTTTTTCCCTTGGAGCATGCTAAAGCAGGCCTGGAGTTAAATGACCTCTCGTCCGATCTATAAGTTTCCCCTTTGTCCCTCCATTAAGAGTTTCCTATGAGTATGTCCAAGCAGGTCTGGAGTTAAATGACCTCTGACCTGATCTCTAGACATAATTTGGGTTTCTTTCCTTCTTTCACCTTCACTCTTATTGTTCCATTCCACCATCTATCTAAAAGATCCTTTAGTATAGATGACTTTCCCCCTGAAATCCTTGGCTATTTTTTTGCAAGTAATCTCCTTTCATGACTCCATAGCCCAATGGATGGCACATTCTTAACCTATCCTCTTTTGCCGAAACATCCTGCTATTTTTCTACTTTCCTTCCATTACTTTCTTAGTCTATGATTTCATGACTCAACCGAGCAACCAACCAACCAAATCACTTTAAAACCCCCGTGCTTCATACCTAGCCTAATACCTCATTTTGAGCTTCAAAGATATATCGTTCTTTGTATTTATAGAGAGATCCCTCTCTAGACCCAGGAGGGCTAGATCCTGAGGTCCCAAAGTGGTTTGATCTTGTCTTATCTTTTGGAATTACCAAATCTGCCAAAACATAGGAACCCCAACATAATGGCGACCATACTGGGGAGAGACCAATCAGCCTTGATTTGGTAAATCACTGTGTTGGACAGTAAATTCTTAAATCCTCCACCTGGCGACTCCACAGTTCCTAAATGATTAAAAGACTCCACTGGTGATCAGTAGGCCGCTGATTATCTTGGTTTCATGAGACTCCACTGGGAGACCATGTCGTAGTACAACATCAGCCATGCTAAATACAAAGTCACTTCACTAATGGAAGACTCTGAAAAGTTTGCATAAATGCATCCAAGTTTCATAGCAGAGTATCGTGATACAATTTCAAGTGACTTGGTGGAACTGGAGGTGGAGGACCTTCTAGGGGCTATTCTTCTCAGCTCAAGATTCAAACCCCTGCTCAAGAAAAATTTTCTGGAATTGGTGGTTGAAAAATATGAAGCTAAGATCGAATTGCTGAGCTCACAAGAAAAATCATATCAGTTCAAAGACCCGAGAGCCTTTTTGGAAAGTCTCCCTCCTCCTAAAAGAGAAGAGATTCCACTGCCTTTCGAAGTACAAGAAGAATATGATCCGGTTCTCAGGAGCCACATTGAAGATGCAATGGAAGATGCAGAAATCAAAGCTACCCAGGATGGAGATAGCCTACCAGTCATGGCAAGATAGAAAGAAGAAAGTGTACATCATGTGTTCATTGAGCCTATGGCAGAATACATGGAGGCCCTGATTAGCTCAAATTCTCCAGCATTGTTCTTTCGCAAGGGCCAGTTTCATCAGGAGTGGTCACCACTGATGGTGACTGCAATTTTGAAAAACCACCTGCAGAGCACCCTGTGGTTATCTATGACAGACAATCAGTGCTTCTATCCTTTTTTTGTTACTGCTTGACTGGCTGCACTGGCATTATTGTATCACCTAAAGCATCAGAGATTTCTAGGTTAGAGTAGAGTAGGTAGGAAGTCTGAAATAAAGCTCAATGTGTGAGCATGTAGTTATTTTTTTAATTTTTGCAAATTCCAGCAAGCTAGACAGTCTAATCCTGGCTTGGCTATTTTTCAATTGCTGTCTTAGAATGTAGAGAAGAAGTTTGCTAGACAGTTTAATCTTAGCAGATATAGTTTAGGTAGAGAAACTATGAGACCGACAGTTTAATCTGGTCTCATGGAGTAATAAGGGTAGAAATAGAATAGGTTTATTTTCCTGTTTGTGAAAAATTGATGATGTAAAGGGTCTGCAAGTCCAAATGCACCCAGAAGGAAAAATGTTAGGACTATAGTATGGGTAGGTAGTTGTTTGGGAGAATGTTTACTGCTGATATGATGTCTTCATGATTTTTGGAGGTTGATCTAAGAAAGAAAGGGATGTGTCAAGTACCAGGCATCTTGCCTACACCAAAGATCATTTCTGAATTCTTGACTCCTTCAAGAAGAAGCCATCCCCATGTGGAGCCACTGTTAGCCCCCTATGAATTTTTTGACTAGAAAAAAGGGGGCTAAATTGTTTTTAAGCCTTCAAGGAATGGATTTCCTCTGAAAACACATCATCCTTGAAAGCCTCATGTGCCTTTTCCCTTTGATAAATCCTCACCGTTGTTTCCATTATAAAGCCTCTCTGTTTGTGAAGAAGAACGCCCAAAAGGCCTCCATTTCTCCTTTCATCTCAGCCCTATTAAACCTCTGATTATCATCACCTTTCCCCCTTTTTATTTCCCCTTAAACCTTTCAAATATCCTTTTTTTGGTTTGATATCCCCTTATTCTATCTACCGATTCTCTCTTTTAGCCCTAAAACCCTCTTTTTGGCTAAAAACCCCATTTTTGCTTATTCTGTTTTAGCCCCTTTCTGGCCAGCCCCTTACCCACTTCCCCATATTCCCCTGGCGCTAAAACCAAGTGCAAAGGCCTGGGTGCTAATCACAATCGCAAAACTTAAACCATGCCGCCCACTGCACCCCCCCCCCGATTGTGATCCCCCGACTATAGTCTCCTCCGTTGATTCCCCTTTAATCCAACGGTCATTGCAAGCCCCATCATGCCCACATCTCCTTTTCTTCACTCCCCCAATTAGTACCCCCACCGTTGATTCACGTCTAATCCAACGGCTCTCGCATCTTTGCTCGATCGCAATCATAATTTCCAAACGGCGCCACCCTCCGCCCTGTGTGATTGTGATCCTCCGACGCAATCTCCACCGTCAATCTCTCATAGATCCAGTGGTTCAAAGCCAATTTCTCCATCTCCTATCGGACTTAGGTCCTCCCCCCATCACTCCTCCTCTGATTCAATCTCAGTCGTCCGTCTCAGCCTGATCGATTGCCCGCGTACCTCCTTCCACCAAACCTCCATTTCACCATATTTTCACCTGTTTTCCTTACATCCACTATCTTCACAGCTGCGCTATTATTCTTTCAGGCCTCACAGCATCTCTCCCACCACCTCTGGGTTTTATAATTGGTTTGTTTGATTGTGTAGGGCATTACAGGGTGGTAAATTCACTCCATCACAGTCACTATGAATCGGAAACATAGAGAGGCCATTACAGCAGTGGCTCAGTAAAACAACAAAGACGGATTAAGAGGATTAAAGCCAGTTAATCGAACATTCAACACCTAATCCCGTGATCAAAAGGATTAAGGCGCAATCCGAAGATTTTAAGAGCACAAGAAACGAGCCATATCTGCTCTCAGCATCAGTAGGACATTTTCTCAGAATAGTACGCCCTCCGACAAAAGCCTCCATGCCTCCTCGAGCTCCCAAAGGCCATCTCACTGACAGAGAGCTTCCAACAACTATCAGGACAACAATAATGGAAGTATGAAGGCCCAGCAAACCTTCAGTCACCTTACTTGCTTCAGAAGACAAAACAGAGAGCTTTACAGCCAGAAGAAACTTCAAAGAAATATCAGAGGTCAAATCCGACTAGAAAAAGACTCCAGACCGGACCACCAAGTACAGCGCAGAGCTATTAAGCGGAGTGGCATGAAATGCCTCCTCCACTCTATCTTAATAAATCGATTTAATGTGTATCACCTACTCTTGCTATCTATTTTTCCTATAAATAATCCCAGAGAACACATTGTAAATGGTTGGTTTTACATTGTTCGGTTGTTGCTGTTAGAGGGATTCATTTTGACTGTTAGAACAATCTTGGGAGGGAGTAGCAGAGTAGTTTGTAATGTAGTAGGCCAGGAAGAGAAATTTTGGACTGTATTATCCAGTGAGCTCAGTGTATGTGACTGGTTTTGCACGTCAATTGAACAAGAAATTTCAGTGGATCCTAGTCTATTACTACGGGTGATTTTTTTCTCTTATCACACTGTTTATTACATTTTTCACGCTGTTCATTTCTTCTGGTAGGCATCAGAAATCTGGCATAGGATTTACGCACGCATGGTACCCTGTGTTTCTGCTCTCCCTACCCTCAATGTTTTCTGCTGATAGTGAGATCTGAGGGAAAACTCCCATGGTTTATCCAGTGTAGCAGATGTTATTTCCTGCTAGCTAATGTGTGAACTCGGAGCTTGCTGCTTGGATGCTTCTTGCTGGTGTCAAAGCAGGGAAGGTTAAAATTCCTTCTCCGATATATAGACTCTAGCTTTGTGTAAAACTTATCTCTATTTTTCCCTTGGAGCATGCCAAAGCAGACCTGGAGTTAAATGACCTCTGGTCCGATCTATAAGCTACCCCTTTGTCCCTCCATTGAGAGTTGCCTATGAGTATGTCTAAGCAGGTCTAGAGTTAAATGACCTCTGACCTGATCTCTAGACAGAATTTGGGTTTCTTTCCTTCTTTCACCTTCACTCTTATTGTTCCATTCCACCATCTATCTAAAAGATCCTTAGTGTAGATGACTTGCCCCCTAAAAGCCTTGGCTAGTTGTTTGCAAGTAATCTCCTTTCATGACTCCATAGCCCAATGGATGGCACATTCTTAACCTATCCTCTTTTGCTGAAACATCCTGCTATTTTTCTCCTTTCCTTCCATTACTTTCTCAGTCTATGATCTCATGACTCAACCCAGCAACCAACCAACCAAATCACTTTAAAACCCCCGTGCTTCATACCTAGCCTAATACCTCATTTTGAGCTTCAAAGATATATCATTCTTTGTATTTATAGAGAGATCCATCTCTGGACCCAGGAGGGCTAGATCCTGAGGTCCCAAAGTGGTTTGATGTTGTCTTATCTTTTGGTATTTCCAAATCTACCAAAACATAGGAACCCCAACACAAGCAACTGATTATACTTTATTTTTGAAAATTTAGATCTAGGAAAGCAATTAAAGCATGCAAAGGGAAAACAACTAATGTATGTTCAATCACTCAAACATCCAACATGGAAATATGATAGAATCACCCTCTTGAGATGATGTACAAGCAATCGATTATACTTTAGTCTTTAAATCTAGGAAACCAGTAAAAGCATGCAAAGGAAAACTCAATAATTGCATAGGTTAGACATTCGAGCACCCAATTGTGAAGTATGACAAGTCACCTTTTTGGCCTGATCTTTAGGAACACCCAATTATACAATTGACTGTGGATCTTAATCTAGAAAACAATGTAAAAGCACGTAAAAGCAAAGCTCAATGTTTGCATAGGTTAGACATTCGAGAACCCAATTGTGAATTATGACAAGTCACCTTCTTGGTCTGATCTTTAGGGACATCCAATTATACAATAACTGAGGATTTGGTCTATGAAAGTAAATAACAGAACATGAAAGGAAACTAAACAACTGTGAGCTCTATTTTCTCAAACTTAATCTAATTGGAAAAAAGATGAATCTACCTTCTTGAGATGTTTTAGAAAAGAAAAGATTACACAGTCATTCTATCATTAATGCTAAGAAAGACATTCCTAACTTAATTCTATGATATTGATTTAAAATTTGCAACACAGTATTAATCTACTAAGGAAATTGACAAAACAGAGTAAAGAATTAAACTAAAACAATTAATGAAAAACCTCCTCCTGTGCAGGGGCCCTCCGCGACAGAATTGGCCGAAATCCTAGCTGACTATATACGCATTAAGCAGATACTAGAACCATGAACACGATCCTGGCATTATAAAAAGAACAGAGTCTTAAAGAAATACACAGCATTTCAGAAATTACAACTACTACTCGGTCTTTGTATAACCGGTATTTAAACAAAATAAAACGTAACTGTGATGAGCCAATTACACCTACAAATGGTTATTCTAACCGAAACATAGAATTAGATTGTAACTCATTAACTCTTGATTTTCTACGTCAGAGAAAATCAAGAGTTCTTCACTCTCAGCTTGCATCCTTTGACCGGACTTTGACCATGATCTGAGGCACCCTTTTCTGTCGATCTCGATCAAGTAGATAGGACGAAATCCATGTATGAATAATTCTGGAGATGCCCATGTGGCTCATTCCGCTATTTTCTCCTTGGCACCTATCAAGCCATAAAAGTAGCTGCAGAACCAACGATTAGCTGCAGAATAGGCTGCGTTCTATAGCAAAGTTACAAAAATCCATTCAAATAACAAGAACATCAGAATATAACATAGAAATCATTTAAATTCATTCCCTGAGATAAAACATGACATTTATCATTGATTGGAGTCTATGGATTTATGAGAAAGTAAGCAAAAAAAGGTGAGAAAGGGTGTTAGAGAAAGGACAATTCTGAAGTTCAACAACATGCATCAAGCAAGGATATAGAAATCATAATACATCTCATGGCAAAAAGAGGCACATGATAAAACTACATATACCTCAACCCCTGAAGTTGGCTAAAGAAGCGGATGCTCATTTGCTGAATCTGGCTACATTGGTGACTTCATGGCCTCGAGGGGCATAGAATCGACTGTCCACACTTGAGAATTGAACACTGTCACTCCCATCTAGAAAATGGCCAAAAATTTGGAATCTCTGTTGCTGAAACAAACATCACCATTGATTTCCTGTAGCCGAGAGGTGTAAAATCGACATAAAGTTTGTCGAAAATGGACTCCGACATGTTTTGGGCCTCAAGGAATATTTTTTATGCCCTCAAGGTTCCCTAAGATTATGTTCTGCTAGGAATCTATAAATATGTTGCTCAGATGGCCATTTTGACTTTACCATCACATTCCCTGCGAAATTCTAGTTAAAATGACTGTAAACTTCATATCATTCTCACAAAATGAAAATTTACCTCTCCATGGAATCTTTTCGGCATCAAGGAATATTCTTTGCAAAAGATTCTATGCCTCGAAAAGCATTTCCGCGCATTATTCTGTCTTGCTGCTTCGATGATCCATCTCTATTGCTCTACCTTGCCTCCCATGAAAATGAGTCTTGGGTTTTTATATTGGTGATTGGGCGGATTTTACAAGGAGTAACTCGCGGGCTATTGGTGGCAGAGGAGGTTAGGCCGGTGGAGGTCAAGGTTCGAATCCCCCGCCTCTCCAACTCGGCATGTTGTTTAAATGATATATGTTTTTGGTTTGATTTTTTTTGGTACATTTTGAGACTTCCTACTCAGGGGCCGGGCAGGTTCGACCCCCACCGGTCCTATTTTTTATGCCACCTCCAGGCGGTAATAACACATATAAATATGGTGGGCACGTTTTAAATGTTGGCTTTGTTTGTTTTTTTAGGACCGCCGCATGGTCGGGGCCGACAGTATTTCTAGTGGTGGGTTCAACTCCCACCGGTGTCATTATGTACTATGGGCTTCGACCTTTTTATATTAAGTGGCATTGGCCGGGTCCACCGGAGGTGGCCCGCCCATTGCCTATGTTGACATCACGTTTTCATGGGTGGAGGGGGTGCGGGGATCGTGGCCTACCATCCTAACTTGGTAATATAATATGGTTACGAGGGTGGAGGGGGTGACAGCCCGCCCCCAATTAATTCTTATTTTGGCATATGGATACGAGGGGGGTGGCGGGGGTCATGGCCTGCCACGCTAATTTTATTATTGTTTTGTTTTATTAACAATAAATTCATTTTTAAATTTTTCCAAAATAAGAGTTATTAGGAAATTTAAAGAGGCCATAATTACGCTCATTTTCAGGTATTGGGTTCCTTGCTGGTTGATGGTGAATTTGTGGGACACTTAAACTTAGCTCGCTGCCCAACTTTGACCAAAAATTTGAATCATTCTAACTTCTCCATACAGGCTCGGATTGGAGATCCGTTTGCACCATTGGAATTAGGGCGACGATTAATTCAATCTAGACCTAGTTCGAGAGCAATCGGACCACTTTGAATTTTGACCATTTCTGAGCCCTCTCGGTCCCTTGAGGGTGTCTAGAGCCACCTCAGTCATTGTCCATATGAAATATCACCATATTGATCTTCATCCATGTGATCACTGTCATAAAACCACTCATTCTTCACATAGATGCTTCGAAAACAAGCCTCCCGCAAGAACAAATATTCACCTTAAATGGATTTCTTCTTGGCAATGGGCTTCAACAACCAAGAAGATATTTCAGTCATATGTTAGAATTTCTTCTAGAGTAATTAAAAGTATTGCATTTGAATTTTTTTCCATCATCTCACATTCTATCTAAAATGGGGGGAAATGATGGTCATATACACGCTTCAATGCCAAATCAAGCGATCCTGAGCCACAACTTGCCATACCAGATTCAGAGTTGTAGCCAGAGACACAAAAGTTCAAGTGAGCTTGAGCCACAACCTTCCGTACCAGATTTAGAGTTGTAGCTAGAGAAAAATATGCCCATTAGCATGCCTTTGGTTGGTGGTCAGCCTTAAGCCATATATGCGAGGTTGAGCTTATCCCTCTTCAAAGAATTGGGGACGCTTCCTCTAGCAGAAGACTTAAGATTCTTGCCAGTTTTGGAAGAGTTCTAGGAATTCCATCAAGCATTCCAGAGTTGGTGGTCATCCTCAAACCACCACATATTGGGACCTCCCTTTTTAGGTTGAGGTTCTCCCTTTTTATGCAAGTTGCAGACCTCCCTTTTCCAGGTTGAAGGTATCCCTCTTCAAAGCATTAAGTAGCACTTCCTCTAACAGAAGACCTCAGTTTCTTTCCAAATTTGAAATAGTTTTAGGAACTACACTAAGAATTCCAGTGTTGGTGGTTACCCTCAAACCACCACCTTATGCCAACACTTCAGAGAGCATATTTAACCTAGCGTTATCATGCATACTTTGCACATTTTGTATTACAACTCTATTCTTGGACTCATACATACCCCTTCATATTAAGGAGGGAATGTTGGATACTTAATCCTTTAAGGGTTGGTGTGGAAGTTGAACAATGTTAGGGAGTCCAGGAGACTTGGAATATTGAATCCAATGGTCACTTTGATGTATTATAAATATATATCATTGTGAATAATATAATCTCATGTTTATCTTTCATATTCCATCTATTCCATGTGTGTGTCTAAGAATAACCAAAATTTAATAATATATAAATAATAAATTTAATACTAGTTACAAAACTAATTGAAAAAAATATTGTAAAATTTTAATATAAATATAAATAAAAAATAATACGTTAAACCATATATAATATATGTAATCCTCTTTGCAGTTTACAATTTTCAATAAAAATTTGAATTTAAATAAAATTAATTTTTAATTTATTTTATAACATATAATTAACGTCTTAAAAATAATTTTCAAATAAAATCCCGAAAGAATTTATTTCAAAAGTAATTTTGATCACATAAATTTACATTGTCAAATATTATCCATACACAGAAGGGTTGTTGCTGACAAAGTTCATTTATTCGAATGAACTTGGCTTTAAATTTCTAAGAGATTGGTTGATCTATATTTTTTGAAACGTTGCAGAGATGCATCTGTCATTCCCTCTTTCACTAGAATCAAGAATCGTCTTAATTCGTTGAAGAATTTTCCCTTTTTTACGAAGGAAAGCATGGCTCTTTTGCGTTCTGAAATTCGTGAGGTGAGAAGGAATTTGCATCTTCTCTTGAGAAAACTTATCTCTCCACCCAGGATTGCATGGTTTCTGATCCTCTATGGATTAGAATTGACATGTGCTCATCTTTGAAGGAGAAGTGTATGGAGGTTTCTGCGAAGAATAGGCAATTAATGAAATTTGATAGTTTGTAAATCAGTGTTCTCGGCACGCTAAGTTGTGTTCCTCTTTGAGAAGCGTAATTAACCAAGAGCAGGTTTTAGCACTTGGTAAATTGATAGCCTCTCATTCTTAGGTGAATGAAGGAAATTTTATGTCCTCATCTTTGAACAAGATGGAAGGACCCCGCTTTGATAACCAATGATTTAATGGATTTTCTCTCAATTCAGTTTATGGAAACATCATTGACACTACGAAAAATGATTCTATTAATAAGGAGAATGAGTTTTTGTTAGACAGAGAGGGCATTTCTCTATTGTCACCGGATTTCCAAGAGTCGAATTTCCATGCGTCTTCTTCGGTGGGCAACAATGTAATTTCATGTGATGCATGTTCGAATTATTCTCTGCTCTTTTGTTGTTGAAATATTAAAGTCACCTTCCGTGCCTTTGTACAAGAAGAAAAAGAGTGCAGCAGCAGCAGCAAAGATTGAGTGCACAGCACTCTGTATTTAAGAAGAATGAATTAATGTTTTATGGGCCACAGCCACAGACATCAGAGGAGAATTAAATTTGGTTATGGGCGAAGTCATTTTTGACAGAGGAATGAAGAATTTCGTAGCTCAAGTCTACGTAGGAGCAGAAGTTATTAAAGAAAGTCATTTCGGGCTTTAAAAGCCCTCAAAAACCAAAAATGAATGAAATTGATCGAATAGGCGAAAGTCACTTATGAAGCGGAAGGACAAGTGGTCCCTACCACTTGAGCGCAAAAGCGCAAGATCGCAAGATCACAAATTCAGAAGTTCAGAAGTTTTAAATGTTTTGTGAATATGGAAATCTGCGATGTGCGATGGTTGCGCCATCGCAACATCGCAACATCGCAATATCGCATTTTACCACAATCACCCTCCGCCCATTGCCAGAGTTTTGTTGAAATTGCAATGTGCGATCGTCGCGCCATCGCAAGATCACACAATCGCATATCGCAAAGTTGTTCCGCCACATATATATATGTTATCGCAAATGTTGAGATTTGCGATGTGCGCCCGTCTCACCATCGCAATATCGCACTATCGCAAGTTTTTTATTGTTCCGTCGTTCCGCCATCGCACATCGCAAAATGGTCGACTGCGACATGGTCCCCACTCGTATGTCGCGCCATGTTAAGTTTTGTGTTCGGAAAGTGATTTTCTTTTGTATTTGTTTTATTTTCTTTGTTTAATGTTTTTTGTTCCCGCCGCGCTATATAAAGTGAAAAAGGCCAGAGAGTATTGTATTGCATTGTATCACTGTGTGAAGAGCCCGCAGGCAAGAAAATCACAGTAAGAAGAACATAGCACTGTTTTGTGCATTCTTGAGAGACAGAGAGAGAAAATATTTGTTTTATATAGCACTACGTCTGTAGCAGTCGAACATATTTTGTGAATCCCTCCATTGAGGAAGAAAATTGTAACAGTTTTTTTAAAAGTTCTGTTATTAAAATAGAAAGCATTTTCATGTCATCTATGTCTCCTGTCTGTAAGCGAAATTTCTGTTTTTAAAGTTCTCTGTGTTTAGAGGAGAGCGTCATTCTCTCCACTATTTGCTTGGAATTTCCAAAAATTCCAACATGGTATCAGAGCTAGTTCAGGCTCTTTGAAGGTTTCAAAGAAGCTAAAGAAGAAGAAGACTTGTTGCAGCGTTTTCTCCAGCAGCGTGAAAGCCCAACAAAAGTCAAAGTTCAGGTATTTCTCAAAGATAACAGAATTGTTATTCTTGTCTTAAAAGATTTTGTTCTTTCAGAGAAAGGAAAGACAGTTTTTTTAGGTGAAGAGTTCAGTTTAAGAGCAATGGCTGGACCAAGCACTGGTATGAGTCTTGGAAATGTTCAACTTCCACAATTTAATGGAAAGAACTATGATTATTGGGCCATTACCATGAGAGCCCTGTTTGTATCACAAGACTTATGGGAGTTTGTAGAAGATGGTTTTGTTGAACCAGCTGATGAGCAGGCTTTTAATGCCTTAACTCAAGCAGAGAAGGATGTGTTGAAGAATAATAGGAAGAAAGACTCTAAAGCTCTCTTCTTATTGTATCAAGCTGTAAATGAGAGTTTGTTTCCAAGGATAGCAGCAGCCAAGAAATCCAAGGAGGCATGGGAAACTCTGAAAGTAGCCTATCAAGGTATGGAGAAAGTTAAGACAGCAAAACTTCAGTTGCTGAGAAGAGATTTTGAAACTCTTTGCATGAAAGAGTCAGATAATGTAGACACATTTTTTACACATGTAATTGGGATTGTAAATCAGATAAGATCCCATGGAGAAACTCTTGAAGAAAGAAGAGTTGTGGAGAAAATTTTGAGATGCTTACCCTCAAAGTTTGATGTTATTGTTACCACCATAGAAGAGACCAAATATCTCTCACAGTTCACAGTTGATGAACTTCATGCCTCGTTGATAACTCATGAACAGAGATTGAGCAGAGATGAACACTCATCTCTTGAGCACGCCTTCAAGACCCAGATGCCTTCAGGAAGAGGAAGAGGTCAAGGAAAAGGAAGAGGAAAAGGCAGAAGCCAGAATAGAGGTGGAAGGAACAACCCTTCACATTCACATGGAAGGAGCAACAATCAAAGTCAGAGCCACGGCCAATGCAACAGCCAGCAAGGTGGACATCAACACCAACATGCTCATGGACAAAGGTATGACAAATCCAATGTCCAGTGTCATTATTGCAAGAAATATGGGCATTATGCCAATGAATGTAGAAAGAAGCAAAATGACATGAAGAATAGGTAGAATGCTAATGTAGCAAAAGAGGAAAAGAACCCAAGTAATGTGCTGTTAGCTTGTAATGTAGCACAAGATAGAAATGATGATGTTTGGTTCTTAGATTCAGGTTGTAGTAATCACATGACTGGAAACAGAGCAATGTTTTCCAATCTTGATGAAGAAGTTAAATCTGAAGTGACCACAGGGACTGATACTAAAATCTCTGTCAAAGGGAAAGGCAGAGTAAGTATTCGAGCAAGGAATGGGGAGCAAAAATTTGTTCCTAATGTGTATTATGTTCCAGGTCTGAAATGTAATCTTTTGAGCGTTGGGCAGCTCATAAACAAAGGTTACAATGTAATCTTCAAGGATGATGTGTGCACAATAAAAGATATTCCTCCAAGCAAGAAAATTATTGCTGAAATTCAAATGACCAGAAATAGAATGTTTCCACTCAAGCTCAACATTGACTTGAAGGGAAAAGGGAAAAGCATAGCAGCTGTAACACAAGAAGCCTTTCAGAAGGAAGCAAAGGATGAAAATTTGTTATGGCACTTGAGATTTGGACATCTCAATTTCGGAGGATTAAATTTGTTGCACAGAAAAGGAATGGTAAGAGGTTTACCATTGATAGAGAAGCCTGACAGCCTATGCGAAGGCTGCATCTTGGGAAAACAACACAGAGAAAATTTTCCTTCAGGGAAAATCATAAGGGCGAAAGCACCTTTGGAGATAATCCACTCAGATTTATGTGGGCCGATGCAAACAGCATCTGTTTCAGGCAGCAATTACATGTTGACCTTCATAGATGATTTCACAAGAAAAGTGTGGGTTTATTTTCTGAAATATAAGAGTGAAGTCTTTCAGAAATTTTGCCACTTTAAAGCTCTTGTAGAGAAACAGAGCGGGTTGTACATTAAAGCTCTCGGAACCGATAAAGGAGGAGAATATATCTCAAAGGAATTTATGTGTTTTTGCAGAGAGAACGGCATACACAAGAAGTTTACCACGAGGTACACACCGCAACAGAATGGAGTTGCTGAAAGAAAGAATCGAACCATAATGGAAATGGTGAGAAGTATGCTAAAGGCAAAACATTTGCCGAATGAGTATTGGGCAAAAGCAGCAAACTGTGCTGCGTATATTTTGAATAGATGCCCTACAAAAGCAGTGATGAACAAAGTTCCAGAAGAAGCGTGGAGTGGCAGAAAACAGGGAGTCACCCACATGAGAGTTTTTGAATGTGTGGCATATGTACACATTCCAGACAAGTTGAGAAAGAAGTTGGATAGTAAGGGGGAGAAGTGCATTTTCCTTGGATACTGTGAAGATTCCAAAGGATACAGATTGTATAACCCATCCACAAAGAATTTTGTGATAAGCAGAGATGTGCAATTCATTGAAGAGGAAGCATGGGATGGAAGCATTGAGAAAACAATCAATGTTAAAAGTTGTTTGTCTCATGATGAAGATGAGGAAGATGTAGTTGAAATTAACAACACATCTGCAGCACAACCTCCACCACCACAAGGACAGCAAGGGACACCTCAAGCAGCAGCGAGAACACCCTTGAGAAGAAGCGGGAGTGCATCTCCAAGCACACCACATGGAGCAGAAATGAGTGCTTCATCAAGCACAGCTATGCCAAGTGAAAGAGGAACAAGGTTCAGAAGCCTTAGAGAAATTTATGAGCAAGGAGAAGCAAATGAAGGTATGAATTCCTTATTTTCTTTGTATTGTCAAGTTGATGATCCTATTCATTTTGAAGATGTTGTTAAAGATAGAAAATGGATAGAAGCTATGGATGATGAAATTAAAGCCATAGAGAAGAACAAAACATGGGAGTTGGTTGATCTACCAGAAGGTAAAGAAGTCATTGGAGTTAAATGGGTCTATAAGACCAAAAGCAATGCTGAAGGAAAAATAGAGAGACACAAGGCCAGACTTGTCGTCAAGGGATACAAGCAGAAGCAAGGAATTGATTATGAAGAAACTTTTGCACCAATTGCAAGAATGGAGACAATAAGAGCAGTATTGTCCATAGCAGCACAAAACAAGTGGAAAATATACCAGATGGATGTAAAATCTACATTTTTAAATGGAGTTTTAATGGAAGAGGTATATGTGGAACAACCTCTCGGATATGAGAAGAAAGACCAAGAGCATAAGGTCTGCAAATTTAAGAAAGCTCTTTATGGGCTGAAGCAAGCTCCAAGAGCATGGTATAGTAGGATAGATTCCTATCTACTGGAAAATGGATTTGAAAAGTGTGAGGAAGAACCCACCCTCTACATCAAAGAAAAGGATGGTAAGATGTTGATTGTTGTTTTATATGTTGATGATTTAATTTTTACAGGTAATGATGATTACCTTGTTGAAAATTTTAAAACAGTCATGAAAGATGAATTTGAAATGACTGAGATGGGTTTGTTGAGATACTTCTTAGGAATAGAAGTAGAACAAAATGAAAAAGGAATCTTTATATCTCAAGCAAAGTATGTGAATCAAGTTCTAGAAAGATTTAATATGCAAGAGTGCAAAGCTGCAATTACTCCCACAGTAATGGGATTGAAACTGAGTAAAGATGAGAGCAGCAAGGATTTTGATCCAAGTTTGTATAAAATAATAGTTGGCAGCCTCATGTATTTGACTGCAACTAGGCCGGATATTATGCATGCTGTTAGTTTAATTTCCAGATTTATGGAGAAGCCAAAAGAAGTACATTGGAAAGCAGCAAAGAGAATTCTGAGGTATGTGAAAGGAACAAAAAGATTTGGTATTCTATATACAGCTTCAGAAAATTCAGAATTAGTTGGATACACTGACAGTGATTGGGCTGGGATTTTAGATGATCGAAAAATCACTTCCAGTTATGTTTTTCATATGGGTTCAGGAGCCATTTCATGGGCTTCCAAGAAACAGCCTATTGTAGCATTGTCTACAGCAGAGGCAGAATATGTGGCAGCTACAGCAGCAGCGTGTCAAGCAATTTGGATGAGAAGGATGTTGAGAATTCTATGTCAAGAACAGGTAAAGGGCACTGTGATTTATTGTGACAATAGCTCAGCTATTGCATTGTCAAAGAATTCTGTGTTTCACAAGAGAACGAAACACATAGACACAAAGTTTCATTATATCAGAGAATTGGTAAACAATGGAGAAATTGTTTTGCAGCATTGTAAAACAGAGGAGCAATATGCAGATATTTTGACAAAGCCATTGGGACAGAAAACATTTGAATTTTTAAGAAAATGTTTGGGTTTGATGGATAACCCAGCAGCTGACTTTAAGGGGGAGTGTTGAAATATTAAAGTCACCTGTCGTTCCTTTGTACAAGAAGAAAAAGAGTACAGCAGCAGCAACAAAGATTGAGTTCACAGCACTCTGTATTTAAGAAGAATGAATTAATGTTTTATGGGCCGCAACCACAGACAGTAGAGGAGAATTAAATTTGGTTATGGGCGAAGTCATTTTTGACAGAGGAATGAAGAATTTCGTAGCTCAAGTCTACGGAGGAGCAGAAGTTATTAAAGAAAGTCATTTCAGGCTTTAAAAGCCCTCAACAACCAAAAATGAATGAAATTGATCGAACAGGCGGAAGTTACTTATGAAGCGGAAGGACAAGTGGTCCCTACCACTTGAGCGCAAAAGCGCAAGATCGCAAGATCGCAACTTCAGAAGTTCAGAAGTTTTAAATGTTTTGTGAATATGGAAATCTGCGATGTGCGATGGTTGCGCCATCGCAACATCGCAACATCGCAATATCGCATTTTACTGCAATCACCCTCCGCCCATTGCCAGAGTTTTGTTGAAATTGCGTGTGTGATCGTCGCGCCATCACAAGATCGCACAATCGCATATCGCAAAGTTGTTCCGCCACATATATATATGTTATCACAAATGTTGAGAGTTGCGATGTGCGCCCGTCGCACCATCGCAATATCGCACAGTCGCAAGTTTTTTATTGTTCCGCCATCGCACAACGCAAAATGGTCGACTGCGACGTGGTCCCCACTTGTACGTCGCGCCATGTTAAGGTTTATGTTCGGAAAGTGATTTTCTTTTGTATTTGTTTTATTTTCTTTGTTTAATGTTTTTTGTTCCCGCCGCGCTATATAAAGTGAAAAAGGCCAGAGAGTATTGTATTGCATTGTATCGCTGTGTGAAGAGCCCGCAGGAAAGAAAAGCATAGTAATAAGAACATAGCACTGTTTTGTGCGTTCTTGAGAGACAGAGAGAGAAAATATTTGTTTTATATAGCACTGCGTCTGTAGCAGTTGAACATATTTTGTGAATCCCTCCATTGAGGAAGAAATTTGTAACAGTTTTTTTAAAAGTTCTGTTATTAAAATAGAAAGCATTTTCATGTCATCTCTGTCTCCTGTCTGTAAGCGAAATTTCTGTTTTTAAAGTTCTCTGTGTTTAGAGGAGAGCGTCATTCTCTCCACTGTTTGCTTGGAATTTCCAAAAATTCCAACAGTGTTGGCCGACTCCCGCCTGTTAACTTTTCCTCCCCTTCTAAACCCCTTATAAATTGATTTTCATGCTCTAGCTGCAGGATTATGGTTAATGAATTCTGGTCCCCTTCTTCATGCTTCGATACCTTTTCTGCTTCAAGCCCCTCTTCTGCGGCAAGCCCTTCTTTTGTCCCTGATTCCTCTTCTACTTCTAGCCCCTATCCCCTACCCAATCCCTCTTCTACTTCAACAACTTCTAAACCAAATTCCAAGTCTGCCGCATTGGTGGTTTTGACCCCCCATTCAGTTAACCCTTGCCCAACCCAAATTTTGAATAAATAAAATGTTGATAGGAATAAATCACATTCTCTTTTAGGTTTCATATTGTATAATAATAATAATACTAGTAGGTTGTATAATAATAATAATAATAATAAATTTAGTAATCTATCTAGGTTTTCATTTAACACTTCAATCTTTTCCATTCTAGAAAAAGGTGTCAATTTTGCCCTTGCTTCAAGGGAAGATCCCTCTTGAAGATATTATTTATAGCATTTAATATGGCATTAAGGACTTATCTGATAATTTGAAGGATTTCATTAGACAGAATTGTGTAGTGGCTCTTAGAAAGTCAAAGCCACCCAAAATTAATATTAGTAAGTCTGAATTTAATCCTCTTAAATCCCTTAATCAAAACCCCGATATTGTGGTTCTAAAATATGACAAGGGTGGAGCTGTTGTGATCATGGATAAAGATGATTATAAAAGGAAGATGCTTGACCATTTTTGTAACAGCACAAGTTACAAGAAGCTGGCAAAAAACCCCATTAATAAAGTTTCTAAGAGTGTGGCGGTTGCTATTAAATCTAGCAGCTTTGTGGGTTCCATGATCCAGAAGCTTATTGAAAGCAATCATATCACCCCGAGGATTTATGGGCTTCCAAAAATTCATAAAGAAGGTGTTCCCCTCAAACCAATTGTTAATACTATTGGTGGGCCCATTAATCTCATTGCAAAGTATCTGGCTCGCAAGCTTAAGCGTCTTGTTGGTCATACAGATTCTTATGTTAAGGATTCCTCTTATTTTATCAATTAGTTAAAGGACTTTAAATCCAAACCAAATGAAACTCTTGTGAGCTTTGATTTTGTCTCTCTTTATACCAATATCCCTATCAATCACGCGGTGGAAATGATCAATCGCATTATTGATCCTAATACTGCTAAGTTGGTAGAAATTTTTCTTACCTCTACCTTTTTTAGCTTTGAAGGAGAATTCTATGAACAGACTTGTGGTGTTTCCATGGGTTCTCTGCTTTCCCCTATAGTTTCCAACCTTTTTATGGAATATTTTGAATCGAGAGCCTTGGCTTCTGCTCCTTTCAAGCCTAAAATTTGGAAGCGATTTGTAGATGACACCTTTATAAATTGGTCTCATGGTCGTCAAATATTGGATTCTTTTCACCAATACTTCAATGATCAGTCTAGCTCCTTTAAGTTTACTATGGAAACTGATATTGATGGTAGCCTTTTATTTCTGGATGTGCTAATCCCCAGAAATAATAAAGGCTCCTTCTCTCACAGAGTGTTTTGGAAGAAAACTCACATAGAGTAGTATCTCCATGCTAGCTCTCATCATTATCCTTCTCAAAAAGTTGGTGTTCTCGGCACTTTGGCCATTAGAGCTCTTAGGGTCTCCGATGATGAACACTTGGATGAAGAGAAAGCCCATCTCCTTAAGGTCTTGAGAAGAATGGCTATAGTAAAATTCAAGGTTTGAAGGCTTTCTTAGATGGTAGCAGAGGTCCAAAACCAATGAGGGATCGAAGTGATTTAGTTGGTAGTGTAAATTTGTCTTTTATCTAGGGTACTACTGACAAAATCGCTCATATTTTGAGGAAACATAAGATCTCTTCCTTGTTTATACCTTTGAACACTATTCGAGGTTCCCTTCATTCTTCTAAAGACCCATTGGACCCCAAAAGCATGAAAGGATTTCATATGATCCCTTGTTCCTGTGGGATCCCCTGTATTGGAGAAACTAGTTGTTCTATTAATAAGAGAATTCAAGAGCATGCGGCTGATATTAGACATTGTAGAACTAAGTCCTCTGCTTGGTTGAACATGTTGTAAAGACTATGCACCATGTTTGTTTGGAGGAATCCAGATTCATTGCTAGGGTTGAGCATTTCCATCACCGCAAATTTAGGGAAGCTATTGAAATTGAGAAAAGGTCTCGTACGTTGAATAGGGATGACGGGTGGAAAATTAGTATTAGTTGGATCTCGTCTCTCTATTCCTAAGGTTTTCCCTTTCCTCCCTTTGTCTCTTAATTTGATTCTTTCTATGTTTGTTTGATTAATTTTTTTTAATTGATTGACTTGTTCCTCTTTAGTTATATATATATGATTTATGATATATTTCTTAATATATTTAATGATATAGTTTTTATGGTGACTTTTAATTTATTTTCTTTTAGTTTTGATTTATTTATAAATTTGCCATTGATATTACTGCATTAGATTGTTATAATGGTAAAAAATATATATTATTAATATTAATTGCTTAACAACTATTTTTATTAGTTTATTATTGTTTTTTAATGTTTTATGATATAATTTATTAAGATTTAATTGATTTAGTTAGTATAAAGACTTTTAATTTATTTTCATTTGATTTACTTATAAATTTACAATTACAATTAATATTACTTTGTTAGATGATTATAATGAGTGGTAGGATTAATTAGTCAATCATCATTCTCGTGATGATGAAATACACTTGAAAATTTGAAAGGCTTTATTCTATGATTTATAACATGATTTTTGAAAAAAAAAGATTATTTAAAAATAAATTTTAATCACAAAAATTTACACTCACCGATCTTAAAAATAAATTCAAATTCAAATTCAAAAAAATAAAGAAATGTAATTTTATCACTAAACAATAATAAATAATATAAAACATAATCCAATATTCTTTGTTTATATTTGTAACGTAGTCTAACATATTCACAAATAAGTTGTTTAATTTTGTTGTTTCTTTTTTCTTGTATAGGTTATCTTTGTATTTATAAAAAATCCCATGTTTCTACGTGAGGAATCTCATGTTTGCACACGAGCCATTTTAAAAATAAACATGAAACTATATTATATCATATAATATAATATAATTTTTTTGGTATAAAATTGTTGTTACCAAGGCTATTATACCACTGTTTTTAATTGCTTTCATGTATTATCTTTAATAGATTTTTTTTATTGAAATGAGAATATTTTTTTATTTTTTTACTAAGACGAAGATGTGAAGTATAATTATTTAGTTGTTTTTATTTTCAAAACTCTTAAACAGAATACACTCAATACACTCATTATGAGTCCAACATATCATAATACACTCATTATGAGTCCAACATATCATATAAAAGAATTGAATGTAAGAATTAAAACCAATATTCAACAAACTGCATAAAATAATTTTTATAATATCTCTTAAATTTATCGTTACCTATGACTTGTTAAGAGCATTATTTTTTCCAATATCATCACATGATCTCTTTAGAAATTTCTTATACTGCACCCACTTATTACTTCATTTAAATTTTGTTGTAGTAAAATATTTTGTAATTATGTGAATAGACATGTCTATTTTAGAATAGGGCATCTAAAATTTTAATTTAATTACTAATAATTATTGAGTGGATGGTAGGGATTCAACCTTCATGGAATATTCATGAAATGATTTTAATATAAATTGTTATCCTAAAGATTTTGTAATTATGCCAACAAACGTGTCTATTTTAAAGTAGGGCTTCTAGAATTGTAATTTAATTATCAGTAACTGTTAAATGGATGGTGGGGATTTAACCTTCATGGAATAACTATGAAATTTTTTTAATATCAACTCTAGTAAAGGGTTGAGACTTATCTCAAAGTAGTTATGATCTCTTTAGTTTTTAATTTAATAAAAAAAAATTCATATCCAAAAGCGTTAGATACTATGTCTTTATTTTTCTATGGTTTTTTAAATGCATATTATTATTATTATTTACAATAAAATTATAATTTAATTATTTTTTTATGATTATTTTAGTATTTTTTGCAATGTTATTATGTTGTAAGTGCTTTGATGTCTATCACGAGTTCATGTTTGTTTACCATCTATTTAATTTATATGAGTGCACTAATACAACTATAAACAAGAGTTGCACGAAAACTTAGTTGCTAAATTATGGTCTTAGAAAATTTGTACATTGATATATGGAGTGGAAAATTTATTTTCCAAGGACTTGCGTAAATTTTGGTGGACAGTAACCACTAGCATTTACATTGTTCCTCTTACTTGTTTTTTTTTTTTGTAATTGAGTCTAACTATATTAATTCAGAAGTAAAACAATACATATGCTATAGGCTAGGTTGGTAAGTTGCGCTTAGCCAATCCCAGCCTTTGTTGCACAAGTATGGGGCTGTCTCCTTGGAGGAAACCAGCCCGAAAAATACATCAAACAGAAAATTACAAAGCATGTCGTAGCACTAGTGAAAATGGAGGTTCTGTGATAATAACAAGCATGACAAAAAACTAAGAAGAGTTGAGCTACTACGCAGTCATGAGTCTTCTACATCATCATCGCTATTTGGATCTTCCTCCATGATGAGATAGGCGTACTCCTGCGCAGTGGAATCCTCTTCAGCAGGAGGTTGACGCGGAGACCTGGAAGCAGGTGTGCAGAGGATGGGAGCCACTGGGTACTCAGCATCCAGGACTCACGTCCAAGTGCCTTTCGAGTCCATTATCGAGACATCTGTGTCATCCCCTTCATCTTCCTATACTGGAAGAGGCTCAGTCTTGCGGGGAAAGGGGTGCTCCTGGTGCGCGATGGTCGATTTATGTGGTCCGCTTCTGCCTCTCTGCATTACATGAGTTAGGCCCTCCTCCTCCTGGTCGAGTTTGGGACTCTAGGGGGCCTCTCTAACGTGACTGCTCGAGGAGGAGCCTTCAACGGATTCCAAGTGATTATCTGGCCCTCAATGGTAGCGACCAAGGAGCGCACCTCTCTGGCCACATATGATGGTTCGTTGACGCAGTCTAGGAGCCATGGTCCGATGAAGCAAGGGGGTTGATGGGGATCTGAGATGAGGTGAGGAGCAGCTCTGACCTGAGATGGGAGGTGTGCATCGAGGTTTTATTGGACATGGAGGTATGTTGATGGAGGATGCGCAGTAAGGGGTGCAGGATAATGGGAGCACATAGGCTAGTGAAACTAGCAAGGCAGGTGGAGCTGAGGTGAGGTGCGCAATTAGGGGAGTACGCAACCCGGGGGATTCTACAAAGCGTAGCAGTGAGGGGGAGGCTGCACGATAGACTAAGCACGCAGGAGGGTTCGGACTGAATCAAAAATATTTTGGTTTTTAAGTCCTGATGATGGATCCCCGTTGGGATTCGAAATGTCGACACTCGTTTTCTAGCAATGTGGATAATCCGGGAAGTTTTTTAAAAAATGAATCAAAAATACCAGAAGGAGCAAACTGTGAATAGCTCTGTGATGTAGGTTCTCCCCTTTTGTAGGGTTGTGACACATGCGAAGATGTTGAGCATTATTATGCTTCGCTTGCAGTTGCATGTTGTAATTGATTTCATAAGTAGGCATGTGCATATAGTTATGGCCGCATGTCATATCCGTCCAGGAGATCATTCAAGAGATTGCAGCAGAGAGGTGCCCCTGAGGGGATGTTGCTATCTTTGCGTGTTTGCATGATGCCTGGTCTCTGTCATCTCATGCAAATGATTGCAGGAGTGAGGAACCTAGTCGTGTGAAGGCCTACACTTCAGATCTCCATCATCTCGAGTGTGGGAGAGATTGTGATCATGTGTGTTGCTATTGTCACCTGCATCCAGGGAGAGAAGGTATTTTTGGAGTAGAGTTTGGAAATATCTTCTTAGATATTCATCCTCAATCTGGTTGAGATTGGAGTAATGCAGCTCTCTGTGACTTTCCACGCCCTTGTTCACAAGGAGGTTCGCAACAGTGTTCGCTTTCCTGCACACATGGTGGAAATTTATTGTCCTATGATTTTGTATCAGTTGTTCCAAGAGTTTGAGCCTATTGGTAAGCCTCCAGTTGGTGAATACCTTTGTGGAGGCAGAGCCCTGGAGAATTCTTGTGACCGTCATAGTGATAATTTGTGAATATCCCTCCATTTATAGGAGAAAATAGTTGAACTCAATGGCTCTGGAGATGCCCTGGATGAGTCCCTCTAGCTTCGCGGAGTTGCTATTGTCCCATCCCATATTTCCATAGTAGATTAGAAGGGGTTATCCTTGGGATTTCATGAAGATACCTCTGAATCCTGCGTTTCTGGGGTTGTCGTTGGAGGCACCATCGAAGTTACATTTGAAGTATCCATTGGGGGTGGATTCCATTGATCAGGAGCTATGGATCTTTCTTCTTTCATTGGGGGGTTGTCTAGGGGAGTATTTATGCTCATATTCCAGTTGCTCCGTAGTAGAGGTGGGGAGATATTCCTTACTACAGGAAGTAATGACGAAGGTTTCAGTGAGGTTTCCATGTATCCTTGCCTAGATTTTCTCTTGATTGGATACCTTATCTTTAAAGATCCTACTGTTCCTTTCTTTCCATATGTTTCAGGTCAAGAGGCCCAGAATTATCTTCTAGAGTCTTTTCAGAAGGTTGCTGGAGTAAGGGTTTTCCTCCCACTTGCTGATGGTGTTGATGATGTTTCCCCTTTCTCTATTGGTGTGTCTACATAGGATTGTGATCCTATCCCACAGGGCGTTGGAGGTAGGGCATAGGTCCAGCAAGTGGTCGATGGTTTCAAAATTCTCCTAGCATAGAGGGAATTTTGAGGGGCCTACAAACCCTCGCTTCAATAGATTCTCCCATGTGAGAATGCATCATTTACTGAGCAGCCATAAAAAGGTGGCTACTTTGGGCCAGAGCTTGGCGGTCCATATCTTTTTCCAGATAAGATTGGATGGATCTGGGTTCTGTTGTTGTAAGAGGTTGTAGACTTCCTTGGTGGAGTAGTTACCACTTCGTGTGTGACCCCAACGAAGGATATCAGGTCCTAGATGGGCTCTGATTTTTCTTTTGGTTATTAGTTTCTCCCAAATGTCTTTATGGTTTTCATTGTTCCAGTCTTCTTTCCATCTGTCAGTTTGAATCCAGTTTCTGTAACCTTGAGTTGTATCATTGGTCTAGAAATCCTGTACACATCTCCGCTGCCTTACCTTTAATGTTGTGCTCCACAAGGGTCTAGGAAATATTGAGGAGAGACAAGGTAGTTGCTGCCAGGAATCCTCCCAAAATATGGCCTGAGTACCACTGCACAACTCCTTGAAGATGTGGGATTAAATCAACTGTTTTTGGTTGCTGGTAGTTTTCCATATTTGGGAGCCTCGTGGTTCTATATTGAATCTGATAAGGTCCTTTTTAGGATAGTTGCTCGCAGATTTGGCTGCCCACAGGTTAGACCAAGGTGCGTGAGGGTTGGAGACCCATTTCCACCAAATAATGGCTACCATGATACTTTTGTTGTGCTTTGGGTCTCGCAGACCTAGGCCCCCATGACCTTTTGGCATGCATACTTCTTTCCAATTGACTAGTGCCCATTTATTTTTCTCTTTGGTTCCTCCCAACAGGAAATTCCTTTGTAGTTTGTGCATAGCCTTAAGGACCTATTTAGGGGCTGTGAGCACAAAGAAGAGGTATATGTGGAGAGATTGAAGTAAATCTTTGATAAGAACCATGCAACACACTATATTGAGAGAGCGATGATTCCAGTTGGATAACTTGGTTTCCATCATGTTTATCAGCGCTCGCCAAGAGGAATGATTAATGGCAGTGGCAGTGAGAGGGTGCTGAGGTATTTGGAGGGCAATGAGGCTATGAAGAAGCCTAAAATGTGGTCGATGCTACGCTGAGTGATAGGGGGAGTATGGAAGAAGAGGATTTGAGATTTGTCAGGGTTTACCTCTGTACCAGAAGCTTTTGAGAAACAGTCTAGCAGAGATTTGAGGGAGTGAGCTTCCTAGATTGAGGGGTGTCCCATGATCATATTATTGTCCAAAAATTGTTGATGAGAAGTGAGGGGAAGATTGTGGAGGGGTATGCCTTGTAGAGTCCCTGAATGGACAGAGCTTTTGAGCAGTCGACCTAGCCCTTCAGCCATAATAATGAAAATGAAGGGCGAAAGTGGATCTCATTGTCTTATACCTCTGGAGGGACTGAAGGTTGTTGAGGGTATGCCATTGAATAGGATGGAAAGAAAAGGGGAGTTTATAAGGCTCATAATCCATCTAACCTAGGTGTGGCTGAAGCCAAAGGCAAGAAGGACATGTTTTATGCAATCCCAACTGAGTTTGTCAAAGGCCTTGGGTAGATCAATTTTGAGGAGCATACCAGGTTTTTTGGTGGTTTTGAGAGAATGTATGGCCTCATGGGTTGAAAGGATTCCATCCAAGATTTGTCGTCCTTCTACATAGCCCATTTTCTCTGGGAATATAATCAGGGGAAGGAGCTGCTTCAGTCTATTAGCAATAACTTTGGAAATTATCTTGTAAATGACATTGCAGAGTGCCATGGGTCTATACTTTCTTGGTGTAGCAGCATTTTCTTCTTTTGGTATGAGAGTGAGGAAGGTGGTGTTGAGAGTTGGAAGGAGCCAATGAGTGGTGCATGATTCGTCAAAGACACCCCAAACCTCTTCTTTGATGGCTTCCTAGAATAAGTGGAAGAAGTTAGTAGTGAATCTGTCAGGGCTAGGAGCGTTCTCTTCCTTCAGTTGGAAGATTGCTTGTTCCACCTCATCTAGGGTTGCGGCTTTGAGCAACATCTTGTTGTGTTCTTCCATGACCAATTCAGGTATATGCTAGGTTATTTTCCCTATAGCCTTGTACCTCTTATGATTTGGCTTGTGGAGAACACCCTTGAAGTGGTTACACAGCTCCTCTGTGATATCTTTGTGCTTTTCTAGAAGTTCTCCATTTTGATTTTTGAGAGTTGTGATTCTATTATGCATCCTCTGTTGAATGGTGGAGTGGTGCAATTTTTTTTTGTTTCTTTCTCCATCTTTGAGCCAGCAGATCCTAGATTTTTGTTTCCATAGGATCTCTTCCTGGCTTCTTCTCTCTTCCATATGGGTTGTAAGTGTTTTCCCTTTGTTCTCTAAACCTACTAAGTGGCCTTTCAAGATGATTGTTTGTTGAAGCTTCTTCATTTTCTCTTCCAGCTCTCTTTGATCTTTGAAGATATTGCCGAAGGTGGTTTTATTCCACTCCTTCAGTTTCCCTTTGAGCATTTTCATCTTTGTCTGGAACTGATGCATTTTTGTTCCCTAAGGTGGGGAAAGGGAGGACCACTAGTCTGAGATAATTTCTTTGAACCCTGGATGTCTGAGCCAATAGTGTTTGAAGCAGAATGGTTTGGGCACAAACGTACATGGTATTAACCATTGTAGTTGTATCAGCCAGTGATCAGAGCTTGTGGCCAGAATAATGGTGGATACAAGGTCAACCCCCCAGCTGTAAGAAGTCTTCCATGATGAGGAACTGGTCCAGTCTGGAGGCAATTTTATGGGTGCTTCCTCTTCTATTGTTCTAGGTGAAGATTCCTTTGGAATTTTGTAGATCTATGAGGTGGTTGTCTTATATGAAGTTCTTGAATCCATTGTTGTCCATGTATAGATGCTTCCCTCCACCAATTTTTTCCTATAGATTGGTTATCATATTGAAATCTCCTCCAAGCAGCCAGAGTGGTAGAGATGTATGTTTATTGAGATCAACAATGTTGTCCAGAAGTTCAGTTTTCTAGTGGATATTTTGGGGAAAGTAGACATTCGCTAGCAAGCCATGGATGGAGGTTCCAATCAAGTGAAAGTTAGCCTGAATGAAGTGCCTATTGGCATGACATTTCTCTAGGGTGATGATGAGGCGGTTCTAGATGATTGCCAATCCTCGAGAAGCTCCATTGGCATCAACCGCTATTTTTTTGCATCCTTCCCATATCCTTTTGAAGATTGTTTCCAAAGTGGAGCTGGAGCATTTGGTTTCTTGCATGTAGAAAATTGCAGGGTGTTCCTTAGTGATTATTTTCTTGATGATATCATGCTTGGTGGAGCTATTGAGCCCTCTGATATTCCATGAGATGATCTTCATTAAGGGGGGTTGGGAGAGTAGGCGTAGAATTGGGTTAACTTGGGGAATCTCCTAGATTCTACCATTTATTTGCCCATTTCTATTGTTCTTTGCAGTGTTGTTTTCCTGCCTCTTTTGCAGGATTCTTTCATGAAATATTTTGTATTCATGTGCGTACCTCCCTGAATTCCCAAAGAGGGGAGCTGTTGTGCTCGGGTGAGGATTTCTTCCAACTTCTGGATCTGCTGCTTGGGTATTGAGAGAAAGTCCTTCTTATTGTATGCATCCTCTAACCTTAAGATATCCAAGCCCTCAAGGTCTATGCTCTCTGGCTCTTCCTCCATGGCTTCTGGGATTGAATCCAACACCTATCTTTTGCCCTTCGATGCAGAGTTTTCCCCTACATGGATAGGGGTTTGGGGTTTTAGAAAGGACTCCAGTTTGATATTGTCCTGTTGTTTCTTTGAGGTTTGGGTTTGCTCCTGCAAGGTTCGCCCTACCTCTTTGGCAGATTCATTCTCATTTTCACCCAGTTGATTTAGGGCTACGAAGTTGTTGCTGGTCACAGGGACTATTTTTTTCTGGTTAGAGTTGGTTCTCTTGTTGTGCCTTTTCTTTCTTGCTACTTTCGTAAACCCTTTTATAGCTTGGTCATTTGTTTCATTATTAGCTTTCGCTTTTTGATTAAGGGGACAGTCTCTAAATAGGTTCCCATGTTGATGACACCTCTGGCATCTAAAAGGAACATGTTCATAATCTACTGTTTGCATCCATTCAAAATCATCATGAAATAAGCTTATCTCGCCATGGATCGACTCTGTTATGTTTGTGTAGATGCATATTCGTGCGTATGCTGCATATTGGTTGATCTTTGTTTCCTCCATTGTTTTGAAGAATTCTCCTAGGGTATTACCTGTGTTCCTTAGGGGCAGCTCATCCCCGTAATATTAGGGGAGGGAATAGAGCCAGATCTAGATTGGGGCTGATGTGAGACCTTGTTTTTTTGGGTTGAAGCACTCAGCCCAATTGTGAAGGTATAAGCCTATCGAGTTGAAGAAGTATGGTCCTTCGTCCATGAATCTATTTTTGACTTCAATACATGTGAAGATCATATTGAAGAAGCCTTTGGCGCATAACTGAAGGTAGATGTGACCGTTGGGCTTCCATTTGGAAGCTATCCATCCTCGGAGGGCTTTTTCAATGGGCCAAAAGCCCATGAACTTGACTATCAATGCGTGATCCTTCATGAACTGTATTCTTTCATTGATGCAGTGCGTAGGGAGCTCGATCATTGTTCTTTTGGTATCCTTTAGAAAGCATGTGGATGATGCGATATTTAATGCTTCTGCTTCAAGTGTGGATTTCTGTTGTGCTGTGAGAGTCGCCCCTGTTGTGTCATGAGGCTGGCCAGAGTTTTGCTGACTGTCGATGTTAGTCCCTGTTGCCGCCCCTATGGGAGGTTGGCCTGTGGTAGGGGGAGCAATAGTCCCCCCACTGGTTTATGTCATAGGTGAGCCTAAAGGCTTACCAGGACTATGATCGCGGCCTAGAGAGCTGGGAGGGAGGTTTCCCTAGGGCAGCCTGCCCTGAAGCCTCCAAACCCTAGGTCATGGAAGTTGGCCTGGTGCAGAGCATTTTTTCAAGCCTTCCTGTATTCCTAACTTCTATAACGTAATATTATGTTATGTTGTTTCTATAATTTTAATTGCACTAAAATGCTTGTGTAAATAAGAATCATATATAAGGTTGAATTAGTTATTTGATGGCTTACAGATTGTGGTTTACAAGATCATGGTATTCACAATGGTTTCTTATGATAAACTTTTTTTGAAGGTACTAGATTAGATAGATCTTATCTTTGGGTTGGATTCCTCTTGGTTGTTGGTAGATCTCAATTTAAGATGGATCTATGATGGTTTAATTATCATAAATTATGAGGTGGATGGTAGAGATTTAACCTCCATGATATTAGCCCATGGTATAATACCAAAAGCTATTTATAGATTAAGAATTTCCATGGTAAATTTCCATAAATGGTCATGCTTAGGAATCTTGCTCATAGGCCCCACAGTGTTACATGAACATTTTCACTTGCTCAAATTATATATAAAATAATAATAATAATAATAATAATAAAATAAAGTTTTGGTAAAATTGTCAAATTTAAGAACCCATGGTTTTTACAATGGTATTATATATATATATAACACCAGATAATGTTAATTATGGATTTACCAAGAGATAAGAAGAATTAAATTATTTCAGCTCTACATGTCGAGAGATTTGATCATGTTTATCATAAATTTAAAACTATCCACATTTACCAAACAAATCTCTTAAGATGAAATTTTATTCCTGTCATTGTTATATATATATATATATATATATATATATATATATATATAATTAAAATATTTGTTTAATCTCAATAGAGTATTTAGAGAATATTTTTAGTTGTTGTGAGGATAAAGGGTTTAGATATATCGCAAGAGTAATTCTAACTTTTTTGCATTTATATTTAATTAAAAAATATATATATTTTTCTTTAAAATCCTAGGATATTGGATAATATAAATCACTATCACCCAAATATTTAGAGAAGCCATTAAAATTGAAAAATGAGCCAACATTTTGAATAGAAATGATGAGTGAAGATTATTAGATACAAAACTCGGAATCTCCATAGTCTTCATTTTTTAGTCTACGTTTCGAGTCTAAATCAAGACTCATCTTCAGGACAAACCTGCAAAGAAGAGAATAGATTAGGGTAAATAAATAGAGGAAAAGATGATGGGGAAAGAACGACCAATTTCTAAATTTGTTATTTATTTGATTAATTAGTTCTAAATACTTTTAATGTTTTTTATCCAAATTTATTTCTAATTTTGATTAATTATTTTATTTATAATTATTAT
Source organism: Pinus albicaulis (assembly GCA_034641835.2). Classification (NCBI taxonomy): domain Eukaryota; kingdom Viridiplantae; phylum Streptophyta; class Pinopsida; order Pinales; family Pinaceae; genus Pinus; species Pinus albicaulis. Next base: position 11,942 of record JAXQQM020074870.1, on the reverse strand, counting down.
AAAACCCTATGTTAATGATAATAATGTTTATTATTTTATTTATAATTATTATATATTCTATTATAAAGCCCCATGTTGATGATATTATTAATATTAATATAGCTATTAGTAATATTTAAAAACTTAAGTGATGATGATTAAGTTTATTTATAATATATTTAGTAAGATTAATTAATCAAATAGTTGTATCACGTAGATTATCATAAGATATGATACTTCATTATGACCTTTTTTATTATTTTTCCATTAGTTTTTTAACGTATTATTCCTATAAACTAAGGTTAGGATTTGAGTTAGGATGTAATTTACTAAGGAGAGTGGTTATTTATGATGGAAGTTATTATTAAGAGTTAGGTTAGTTGATTTGAGAAGAGATTTACAAGGGTGATTTTTACATAAATTTTAAGGCTATAGAAGGGTAGCAAGGTATAGGTATGGAGAAGGGTAAGGGGTGGATTTGAAATGGGGATAGAGGGAAGGGGGAAGAGTATAAGGAAGAGTAAGTAGTTGTCGCCATAGATCCTATAAGGAGGGAGGAAGGAAAGGGGCAATGGAGACCAACGACTCAAGGGTGCAAGCTTAATATCAGGAAAGAATGTGGACCCAATTTCTGCTAAATTCCAAACCTCCATCTCTATTTAGGTTGTGAGGGTGCTTTCTGATTTCCAAGGCTTCACGAATTTTATGTTTAAAATGATGTTTTTCTTTGGAAATGACCACTACATATTCAAGGCATATGTGGTGACACGTTTTGTTGGAGTGTTCTACCAAAGCCAAGGTTTTAATTCTTCCAAGTCTGATATCTGCACCATGTTATTTAAACCTTATTTTGAAGGTCTTACCTATTTCCCCAATATAGCATTCTCCACATGAACAATTGATTTTGTAAACACCTTTTTCTTGGAGGTGGTCAGGGTCGTCCTTGACCGATTTCATCCTTTGCCTGATGGTCACTATAGGTTTGAAGGATGGTCTAATGTCCTTTTTAGCTAGAACTTTGGCTATCTTGTCTATGATTCCTTGAATATAGGGGAGGTATGCTTTTGCTATTGAGGAATTGCTAGTAGTAATTCTTTTGTTTCCAGATATAGCTCTTTGAATAGCTTTTTTTATGTCCTTATTTCTATATCCCAAGTTTATGAAAGATTTTCTTAGATATTCAATTTCTTCCTCCACATGAGTATTGTCTAATATTCTAATCGTTCGCGTAAAAAGAGTCAGCAGAACCCCTATTTTCTGGGCAGGGTAGTGGTGTGAATCAACGTGAAGATAACTATCTGTATGTGCTTTCTTTATGAACACTTTGTGTCCAAGGGATCCATCTTCATTTCTTGAGAGGAGAATGTCAAGGAAAGGGATGCAGCTATTTTCTTCACCTTCCATTGTAAATTGGATATCTTTGGATATGTTGTTAAGGTGGTCTAGGAAGGTTTTTAACTCCTCTTCTCCATGAGGCCAATTGACATTTGTGTCATCCACGAACCTTATCCAAAATTTGGGTTTTAATGGGTAAGAGTCCGAACCCTTCTTTTCAAATTTCTCCATGAAGAGGTTTTCCACTATGGGGGACAACAGAGATTCCATAGCAACTCCATATGTTTGTTCAAATATTTCCCCTTGGAAGGTGAGGAAGGTGGAGCGAAGACATATTTCAGCGAGCTTTGCAGCCTGAGGGTCTGCAACTTCTTTTATTACTTGAACGACTTCATTAACCAGGATTTTGGTGAAAAGTTGGACAACATCAAAGCTAACAATTTTGTCTCCCAGATCCAATTTAGCTTCAATGAAGTCAACATATTGATTGGAGTCTTTGATGAATGAGCTAGTATTACCCACAAGAGGAGTGAGGGTGCTAGCCACATATTTGGCTAATTCGTATGTTGATGCGCCTATAGTGTTGACGATAGGTCGTAAAGGAGCACCGGCCTTATGGATTTTAGGGGCACCATATATGCGGGGTATGATTTCACCTTCCAGGTATGAGTGAAGATTAGTTAAACCATATTCCTTTTCTTTTTCTAGTTTTGTTTCATTGTGAATTCTCATTATTTTTTTAAGGGTTTTTAGTCTAATTTATTTCTCTTTTTCTATTTTTGTTTCATCATGAATTTTCATTCTTTTTAAAGGGTTTTTGCTCTATTTTATTTCTTTTTCCTCCTTTTTAATTTTATAATACTTTTTCTTATTAGTTCTCCTTGTTGAGTATGTTCCTTTTTATTATTATTAGTTTTCATTATATTCCTTTTATTTTATTATTAGTCTTTCTCTCATCAGGTTCTATAGTATTGACCATACTGTCAAAATACACTGACTCTAGATAATTTGTTATTAATTTTGTATTTTTAAACAAATTTTCATCAAAATTTTCAATATTTATATTTTCCTGTAAATTAAAAAATAATTTTGTAATTTTCTGCTAATAGTATTTCTAATTTTTCTTTGGCTAAGTCAACTGGTATTTCTGATTTTTTTTTGGCTAAGCCAAATTTGATGGGACATAATTCACTTGGTGGAGAGAATTTTATTTTATGTATTTATCAGTCTATGACAATTAATTTTAAATAATAAAAAAAAAAACTAATTTCTGAGTAGACATAATATATGAGAGCATTTTATTTTTAGTATTTATGGTCTTTTACAATTCATTTATAAGAAAAAACTAATTTATGAGTAGTTAGCCCATAGCTGAGTGCTCTTACACTCACATTGTTATGCTTTTGAAAATGCTAATCCTCTTCCCAACTCAATTTTTCACGTCCCTTAAGTGGGCAAGGGGCCAAAGCTCTATGCCCTATTGAAGAGAAAAACTTCCTGCACATTATAATTCTCAGCATAAACTAGTTTGGGATAGCTTTTGCATCCTTGCACAATACCATTCTCTGAGCTCCCAATTTTCTGTGAAGACATATTAATTTGGAACATAAAAATTTAGCACACTCTCTTCCCCCTCATTATTAAAAACGTAGTTGTAAGTGAATCAAACTTTAAACTACATATTCCAGTTATTAAAAATTTAGTTTTGAAACATATTCAAACTAATAAAACATTTGGGATGGGTGACCTGCTGGGAAGTCCTAATTAACGGGCGCAAGAGCAGACGCGATGATTTACTCCATGTGATTCATTTCACTAGTTTCATTCCCACTTCTTCACCCCTGTGAGCATCACTCGATGCAATGAGTGCTAAGTAGACTATTCAAAAATCATGAGAAATTAGTTTTGCAAATGGGGTAGCAAGCTAAGTGGGCTTAATTGTGGGGAAAACTCCACAGTTAAGTGTGCTTGAGCTAGAGGCTATCTGGGATGGGTGACCTCCCAGGAATTTTTCGTTACGGGTGAAAGCCCCAAAAGTGATGATTGACACCATGTGATTCATTTCACTAGTTTCAATCCCACTTCTTCACCCATGTGAGCATCATCTGATGCAATGAGTGCTAAGTGGACTATTCAAAAATCATGAGAAACCCTATGCAATGAGTGTTAAGTGGACTATTCAAAATTCATGAGAAATTAGTCACTTACGGCTAAGGCTCATGGAACTGGTCATAGATGAATCACTTACTTAACCCAGTTGAATCCAAAAAAATGATATCGAAAAACTTAATTGTTTTTCAATTTTGAAAACATAAATAAATTTATACATTCAAATTATTAAAAACCTAATTATTTTTTAGCTTTGAAAACAAAAATAAAATTATATATTCAAATTATTAAAACACAAATATTACTATTGAAGAAAAATTTTCACACTTTTATTAACAGTTAATATTAATGAGTTAAACATTGCACTACAATAGCTATCGTTTGATCATATGGTTAACATTAGTCATTTTTGAAGATAAACTTAAGTAGCCAAGTATCGAATGTCATTACTCGTGGTGAAAAATTTAAATGATAGTTGGAAGAGAAATGATGTTAAGCTAAGTCACATGGCTGAATAACTTAGCACATGTCCAAAAAGGGGAGGAAGACATAAAGGCTCCGAACATAAAGAAAAAAAGCGAAGGTATGGTGTAAAAGGCCTAAAACGAAAACATCATAATACATGTCGCCTTTATATTATGCATGTAGAAATGAGTCCCCGCATGTGTTATTCCGGGGGGTCAAGAAGCGGAGGGGGTGAGAGACTCATACCCCCGCGAAATTGCAGTGACGTGTCATGAGGGTGGACCCAAGGTAAGAGTTGTATGGCAAAGAAGTTCGGGCCCTAAAGTCTTCATGCTGTGTATTTTTACAATTCCACAAGGAATACGTTTCGAGAACCAAGTTGCCTACGCGGCAGAAAGGTAAGGTAAGTCCATAGGTGAACTAGTACCGAGGCCCGTACCAGTATTAAACCCAGCACGCGATGTTCACCCACCTACAGATAAACGCCAAATCCCTACGCACCGCATGCTCCATTATCAACGTCCTCATGATGCTCACCCCACTTACATCACCATTCCGCCTTTTTCCAAACCATCCTCAGTTCTATATAATGGTCCCCCGTATTTTACTGCAGTAAAATTTTTCAGGTATCCATCTACGGTATAAACTAAAGTGGGAGCCCAGTGCCAGGTCTACCCAGTCACTGTCAGTATCCACGTGTCGTTTTCCCATGCAGATTTCCCATTGCACAGGTATTACGTCCCTCATATTCCCTCTGGTTTCCTTTTGTTTTAAATTTTTTTCATGTGAGTCATGGGAAAGGTCACCCCCAAGAAAATAGAACCAGATACCCCTCAGTTCCGTGAAACCAGAAACCCTCCTAGGTTCGAGCCTTTCATAGACCTGCAAGCCGAAATCTGTGATCCACAATACCCTTTTCCCATCAGCAGTGTAAAACCCGAGCTTTTTAGACGACATGCCGAGAATAGGGATAGATATCAGGTGGTTTTATCAGGCCTATACCATAAAATTACCCCCCCAGTCTATCTCGTGGTTGAGTTTATTTTCTAGCTCAGAGATGCCTATGACGAACATCGAGGCACATTTACCTCTGCTCAAGCGAATAATATTTTTTCTCTTTCTCGCGATATTATCAGGCAAGCCCTCCGCTTTCCCACTAGCGCGAGCTATACCAGTTTCAGTGAAATGAATTAAACCCCTCAGTTTGCTAAATTTCCATGGGAACAACAAAGAGACTTCATTTCCTCTATAACCAACAACCAGGCCACATCTCTTCCTTCCGCAGAACCTTTCCCTTTGAGTCTGTTCAAAGAAGAAGTGAAACCCATCCTCGCTCTCATCGTAGGTCTGTTAGGTGTAGGCGGTTTGGGGGAAATTTCCAGGGCATGTGACTCTTTCTTACGGTTAACGTCTCAAACAAGGGTAGTTCTGGATATCCCTGGTTTCTTGGCCTCTAACATTCAGACCCAGTTCCAAGAGCTTTCAGAAACTAGTCACTTCCGCTTTTGTTCCATGGTCTTCTACCTCTTCTTATATCAACATGCTGATAAGTTCAAGGGTTTGGGTTTAGACAGGGTATATAAGGTAAATTCTCAACCCCGACCAATTTTCGATTGGAGCTTTGCAACACACCAGTTACCAAATGGGGTGGGTTATTCTAGATTTCTAAATGAGTTCATGCCTATTGCCTACACTATCATCCATGACTCTCCCTCACCTAGGGTTTTTCTTGAGATGAAGAGCTGGTTACAAGCTAGTAAAACCCAAAGTAATGGGGATTGGTACCTATTTGACAATTACACCAAAATTCGGGTCTATGGAGCCGAGGTTCCCCCTTACCAGTTGCCTGTGTTCCCTGCTCGACGAATTTATGCTCTGGAGTACATTCGGTAGACTCTGAAATCTAACCAACTCCACTTCGTCCCTGCAAAGAAAGGTTTCATCCTGAAACTCCCTATCACTATTGGCCCTTTTATTTTCAATTCAAGACATGCCCTCCCCATTGTTGAGAAGCTGCTGCAAGACATGGATTTAAGGTAGGGGAAGACTTGGCCCTACGATCCACAGGGCATTATCTCTAACAGAAGGAGGAGGAACAAATCTACTCCTTATGCACATGAAACGAGACTGTTTATAGAGTGGAGGGCTAATCTTGAAACTTGGCCTTTGCTTTTGCAGATGGATACAGATTCATCTGCCACAAGGGAAAGAGGAGAAGCTGGTAAAGGCCAAGAAGAAGAATAAGTGGGCCCATCAGGAACAATTTCCCCCCTCCGAAAAAAGCAGAAAACAGTGACAAGCGAGGCAGAGATAATAGGGGAAGAACAGTTGCTCGAGCCATTCATACCATATGGCCAACCCGACGGGAGCAAAGATAGACTCAAGGTGCTACGAGACAGTATCACGTCCTCTGACTACTCCAAAGTTTCACAAGCTATTAGAGATGATACTTCAGAGGTTGCAACTGAAAGGAGCCTGAAATCTAGAGCTATCAGGGATAAGTACAAGGCTGAGCTAGAAAGTTACGTGGAGAAGTATCATACCAGGATTTCAGCTTCCATGAATTTGGACACAGAACACCTAGTATTGGCTATGGCCGAGGCCATTTTGGACCCAGATGCAGGTAACACCAGCTATAGAGTGCTCGAGTACGCGATTGACATGGCTAAGGTACCAACTCTTGATAAATGTAACTTGTTCCAAGTGGTGGGTGATATGTTAAAATATGAGGTAATGCGGCTCACGATCATGTTGAAAAAATTGGAGACTAAACACGCACAAGTGAGGACGAATCTCAGAAAAGAACAGGAAAATTCCCGTGCCCTTACAAATCAAGTACGTGGTCTCGATGAGTCAATTAAAGGAAAGGAAAATGGAGAATCAAATCCACAACGTTATGTCATTGAGCAATTGCAGAAGGAGGTCGCATCCTTGAAACGCAAGATTAGCATACTGGCCTCCCATCATGTCCTGACTGCCGAATTAGCTCAGGCTGAGAAAGATAAAGTAGACCTAGCTGACTCTCTGGCAAAGGAGAAGGAGGAAAAGGAAAAAATTTTAGAAGCAATGGCTGTTCTTCAGGGCAGGCTGACAGAACTACAGACGACCTGGGACACACACAGTTGTGTGCCACCTACAGTCCAACCGGAGACTAGTTCGCTGTCTGAGCAGCTGACTACAGCAAGGGATACAATTGCTACACTAGAGAAATAGGCTTCCACCGCAAGGCTAAGAATCACTGAGTTGGAAACTGCCTTGGCTGAAAATTCCAGAAAGATAGAGACTATGCAGAAGGAAATTGAGCAGGCAAAGAAGGAAAAAACTGACCAACTGAAGACCATCAACGATCTCAACAACCGCCTGAAGGGTAATATCACCCTCAGGGATGCAAGAAGAATAATTTGGTCAAAAATCATCACGGTGGTGACAGGGCAGTGGAGTTTCCTTAAAATCATTGAAGAAATAAAATTGTCTGTGCTTTATCTCTGAAGGAAAATTCATGAGGGAGATCTCAATGTATCCAGCAGAACCTGGCATGCCAGAAGTTATATCTCTTTCTTGAAAGGGCTGAAATCTGATGATGTGGAGAAGCATGGCATAGCAAGTCGGTTCAAGGAGGCTGTTGAATGCTAGAATATTATTGACAAAGAGTCTGCTCACGTTATAGCTTCAAGGGCCTTACAACATGTGGCAGCCAATATGGATCGGTTTGATACGGTTTGGGCCAAGATCACAACAGTTGGACTTCTGTCATGCTAGGACCCTACCACTCCTTCCATGCTACAACCATTATCAGAATACAAAGCACGTATCTAGGAAGAAATGGATCAGATTGATATACTTTCAGATAAAACCACTCGGTTAAAAGCTGAGACCATTGTTTCGTCGCTCCGCCAAAAATTCACTCTCCTCCATCTGGTAAAGCACAAGATCCCCACCGATGCAATTTTCGACGACCTCACCGAAGCCTATATCAAGGTGGAAGGATTTGCATCGATGCTTGAACCCGCACCAGATAGTCAGCATAGATGCACCCGGTATGCCAACCAAGTCGCCAGCTCATCATCAAATGTTCCACCACCTGTGTCACCGACCGCCTCTACTCCATCTCGTCAGTGAATATTTTCAATTCATCATTCAGCCCTAGTGGAATTTTATTTTCACTTTAGTTTATTACTTTTTAGTTTGTGAGTGGAATTCACATTCCACTCCTGCATTTTACTTTCTGTCAAAACTGTTGTTTAATATTTTGTTTAAAACGGCTGTGAGCCAAACTGTAAGTGATGAGATGCCTCTATTCCTCATCATGAATTTTGGTTATTTTTGATGGAGACCTCCAACTGATTATTAGCACGCGAGGAAGATATTTTTCCCAAAAATATCTTCTCGCTCATGTTTCTGAGGCTTCTATATAGGCAGCAACTAAAGAGAAAAAGAGGTTCCAAATTTTCTGAAGAATTTTCTGTGAAGTGTTTTTGTAGGCATTTTGTTGAAGTTTTAATACAAATGTGAAGAGCCTATCAGGTCTCAATGATAAGGAGTTTTATCTTTAACGAGGATTCTGGCCTTGGTGCTTTATATTCTGTAACTCTGTCTTATGTGATATAGTTTAGTTATTCATTTCACTATTTCCATTTCTCTTGTATCATGCTCTGGAATGCGAGTGGCTCACCGGTTCTAGTATGAATTTATCACCATTGATACTTATGCTAAACCTGTCTAGCACTTTAAATATGGCTCAGTCATGATATGTTGTTTCATTTTCAACTTCATCCATGTTTCTTCTATATTAAGTGCTATGGGATGTTATTTTTTGCAAGCTATGGACATGTATGGATTCTTATTATCTTAAGCCCATCTCATGTTTAGATATGTTTATGGAATTTCATCTCATTAGTAGTTAGTATTTCTTCTATACTTCTTACACAGCAAATTCCATTTGATTTTCAATCCCTGTAAAGCATTTTTAGAATCCAACCCTCCTTACAGAAAACTGTCTTTGAGTTTTCTGATACATTTATATTGAGAATTCACTCCTTGCCTCTATAGTGTTTCCTTCATTATGCTGATTTTACAAGTATTCTAGTTCCACCTACATTGTGCCTTCCTGTTAAAATTGAAGTAGTAAAGAGCCTTGTTCTGATATCTGTCTTTGTTATATCATATGCTCCTTATTATATAAGAGTCCTAGGCACTGGTCTTTCACAAACCAAGGCCATCTTAGGGTTGACAAATGTACTATTATATTTAACTATTATTAACTTGACTATTAATGCACTACAACAACTATTACATTCAACTATAATTAACTTGAATATTAATAGAAAATTGTGCATTTAATTATAGCTATTAATTATCCATCATTAATGCTTTCTTTTTTATAATTATTTTACATGGAAAACTTTTATAATACTATAACTATTAACATTTTCTTATTAATAATTATAATTATTTGACATCAACAACTTTTCCTCACAAAAATAACACAAATATTACTATTAAACAAAAAAATTCACACTTTCATTAATAGTTAATAATTAATGAGTTAAACTCCACACTGGAATAGATATTATATCTAACTATTATTAACTTGACTATTAATAGATTGAGAGGTTTCTGCAGTGCATTATATTAGATATTATCATTTTTTGGGATTCAAGTTCGTTATTTAATTCATTCAACTATGACTGTTTCCATGAGAGGTAAAGTGATGATTGATGTTATGTGATTAATTTCACTAGTTTCAATCCCACTTCCTTGCCCAATGAGCATCACCTGATGCAATGAGTGCTAAGTGGACTATTCAAAAATCATGAGAAATTAGTGAGTTAGGACTACCTCTCATGAAAATGGAAATAGTTGAATGGCTTACTTAATGCAGTTGAATCCCAAAAAATGATATCTAGTATTAATAGATTATTGTGCATTAAATTATAGCTATTAATTCTCCCACATTTATGCTTTCTTCTTTTGATAAAGTAACTGCAAACTACCTACTATGCAAAGATTTTCTTGTTCTTAGCTTTCCCTCTGCATAAATCTTTGCACAAGAAATGTTCCACACACTACTAACTTTAGTAGCCTTTTCAATGCCAACACACACTCTTCAACTATTAGAATTTTTAAATTGGTTATTTCCATTTCAATGGTTTTAGCAATGTCTTTACACAATGAAAATGAAAACAAAAAATAGTTGCACAAAGCTTTCATGATACAAATATACTAATGAAAGCCTAAATAATAGCCAATATATATTAATTAATTATTTTTACGAAGTTAATTATTAAGCTATAAATGATAACAATTGAATAGTAATAACAAAATGAACTAACTGTAATAATTAAACAACAAAAACAGTTTCTTAAAGCTATTACAAAATGAACTAACTGTCTTCTAACACTATAACTATTACAAGGAAGGCTACTAACCTACAATACTATACCAATTAACTATTTTCGTTAATATTTAATAATTAATGAGTTAAACTCGGCATTGCAATAGCTCTTACATTTAATTATTTTTAATTTGACTAATAATATAATATTGTGAATTTGATTATAGCTATTAATTTTGAGTCATTAATGTTGTTTTTTTTTATAATTATTTTAGATAAGGGACAACTATTATAATAATGTGACTATTAATTTTTTAGTTTAATAGCTAATAATTAATGAGTTAGACTCCACAACCCGTAACTATTACATTTAACTATTATTAATCAATTATTAATATACTATCGTGCATTTAATTAGAATTACTAATTATCTCACATTCATGTTTTTATGCCTATGTTTTTTATGTGAGTAATAGTTTATGTTTTTCAATTTCAAAACATGAGATCAAATTATTAAAAATATGTAATTGTTTTTTAATTTTGAAAACTATATATTTAAATTAAGTTTTACGATGTTTTTCAATTTTTTAAAATATGAATTTTATGCCTATGTTTGACCCCTCAAATTATTCCTTTAGATGTTTTTTTAATTTCAAAAACATGCATAAAACTATATATTCAAATTATTAAAAGACATAACTTTAACTTAATCTAGATTTAAACTATATATTCAAATTATTAAAAAACATAATCGTAACTTAATCTATATATTTAACTATATATTCAAATTATTAAAAAACATAACTATAATTAATCTAATTTAAACTATATATTCAAATTATTAAAAATTGTGCCATAGTTGAGGATAAAACATATTTCTACACAATCAACTTCTTATACTACTAGTGCAAACAATATCTCTAAGCCTATAGCAATTGCCAAAAGCATGCCCCTCCTCAATTTTTCATAGAACATTTCATGCCAATTAAACTATTGTTGAAGCTTACTGGCAAAGATTTCACTTTGTAGAGAGATGCCCCCATGCTTGACTTGTTTGTATTTCTAAATTAGTTATCTCGATTCAACCATTTAGCATTTCCTCTCCATAATGAAAATGAAAGAAAAATCTCTCCACAAAGAATTAAACATAAAATATAAATTAAAGCATAAATAATATTAAATAGATATTAATTAATTAGCTTTCCAGAGTTGATTATGAAGCTATAAATGATAACAGAACCATCATAATAGCAAAATGAATAGAAAAATCAACTATAACTATTAATAACTCTAATAATTAAACAACAAAAATAGTTTCCTAAAACTATTACATTTTTATAATACTATAGTTATTAAAAGGAAACCTACTAACCTATAATACTATAATGATTAACTAAGCATGGTTTTAAAAAAATTTCATATGGGAACGAGCTCCAAGAAATTTGCGAAATGTTAGGGTTATAGAAGCTCTGTAGTTTGGTAGCAGTGCTGCAAGGAAAATCACCGGCACTGTGTCTGGAGTTGCAATGGTAGTGGCATCGGGGGGTAATGCTGCCTCCTATCGAAACATAACGACTGGGGAACAACGGATTCAATCGCAACAAACATCTGGAAGCTCTCATCAGAAGGCAATACCTGTTTTTGGGGCAGATTGGCAAGCAAAGACAAGGGGACAATGCTTGCCATGAGCCCTGAAGAAACCTCGATTTATAATTCCTAC
>JAXQQM020088647.1:0-328799 GCA_034641835.2 Pinus albicaulis | reverse complement strand
ACCCAGAAGGTTCATCAAGCAAGGAGAAACAATCAAAGCGAACCAATCATAAACAGGACAAGGAAAACCGGACGATCCTCAGCGGAGTCGCCAATTTGTTGAGGAGGTAAATCCCCTCTGCGGACAGAGGCGATCCCTACTAGCCCAGCAGGGGTCTAGCAACAAACAAACAATGCTATGACGCAAGCTCCTAGCTACGAATGAAAGACTTGGGATAAGAGCCTACCTGGATTCCAACGCTAGATCTGAAGAAGAGATGTCCCCGTCCTTCAGCCCTGGCAGATCACAATCCTTCCGCGATCTCCGCGGATGAACACCTGCACACAGAAGAAACAAACAGATACAAGCATAGGAACCAGCATACGTAACTAAACATCGGTCAGAAAAGATATTACTCGCATTAACATGATGGGAAAAGGAGTGGAACCATAATCATAGTCATCTATTAAAGTGATAAACGAATAGAAGTTACAACCAAGTTCTGACGTCGCAGCTTCCTTCGAACGGGTCTCCGGTCGTCCACGTCTCGCAAAGCTTGCCAAGGAAAGGGAAACCTCTCCAGAGTCTCGTAACAATGGTCTCCTCGCTTGAATGGGCCTTAAGGGAAAGAAGGGATTCTTTACAGCACAAAGGCACTTGGGAATAGGGAGATGCAAAGCTTCAGCACTTCAAGACTAGCTTGCCATGGATCCGAGCAAGCTTTTATAGATGGGGAAGGAGGGAGTTGGGATCCCTATTATTATGGGATTGGCCCTATCAACAAGGAAGGTTCCATAGAAGGTGGCAAAACTACTTCCCTTCCATAGAACTCCCGCAGCCAAACCTCCCAACTCAAGATAGGCAATGGTTGTGAGTTTGTTTGAACTCAACTTCCGCCATCCATATTTAAAAACAGTCCCTAAAATGGGTGGCGCGATTGCTGCTCTATGACAGAGCGCCAAGTGGCGCGACCTCTTTACAGGATTTCCCTGATTGGCGCGAGCACTGAACTGTCTACCCGCGCCAATGTAAAAAGAGCTGTTTTTCATGGATTTTGCAAGGAGATGTCTCAAGGGAAAATGAAGCTCATACTCAGAGGGATGCATTGATGAGCTGTTTTTCATGGATTTTGCAAGGAGATGTCTCAAGGGAAAATGAAGCTCATACTCAGAGGGATGCATTGATGATGTTTTCAAGGCATGACAGTGTTCACAGGTCACATAATGGGTCCTCCATTGTGCGGGACGGGGAATGGTAGGGACGGTGACAAATTACTGTGTAACAAGGGGAAAATGATAACCATGGAATTTGAGGTGTTAGACGCCAACTTGAACTATAATCTCCTTCTTGGACTTAGTTGGACAAACATTATGGTTTGTGTAGTTGCCTTCCTCTTTCACCTCATTTGTTTCCCTCATCAAGAGAAGATAGTGACTATGGATCAGTTGGATTTCTTCCCCTCTAAGTCTTCAGCAGGCAACATTTCTGTATGTTGGGAAGGCTGCTACTCCTTATGAGAACATTGGGTTGGGTTTGTTCAAAGATTGGTCTCTTATGGGATTTTTTTTACTTCCATCTCTTAAAGTCACCTCTGTCAATATGATTTCGTCTAGTCATGATCCATGGATTGTTCCCAATCCCAACCAGATCAAAACTTTTGGTGACGCTATGCCTCTTAGCCCAGTTGAGAAAATATATCAAGATATTCTCAAGCCTTCTAAGGCTACATTCGAGACCATTACTCATTTGGTTTCTTCCCTAGACACTTATGTGCAGTCTACCTGGTTTGGTTCTTCGGAATCTGATGATCCCTTGAATGAGACTTTCCCCACTGACGATAGTATCATGGAGGTCATGTCTCTCGAAGAAACTCCATGGGATGACGGACATCATTGTTCCTCATTTCTCCCAATCCCAGGTGACATCTCCGCCTGTATAGGATCCCATGCTTCGCCGGTACCAACTGAACCACTTCAGAATCCGGCTTTGATTCACGGAGTGTTGTCCGAAGGCAACATGGGAAATATCATTCTAACCATTCCGTTTGACATCTTTGTGATTGTGGAGAATTTCTTTTTTTAGGTTTCTTTTCTCCCCACGAGCTCAAGATTTACACTGCTTTCTTTAAAAATCATGACCCACCCACTCCTTTCGATCATGTTCTTATTGTTTGGTCATTTACCATCAGGGGCATTATTCCCATGCTTCGTAACCCTTACTCAGACAAGGGGCATGGGCATCTTACTATTGTTGTGAATCTTCTCACAAAATTAGCTAATGTAATGCCTACACGTGGTGTCAACAATATAAAAATGGGTTTATTTCTGTTAATCATGACATAATTCTGTCATCTGAGTTCATTTTTGAACTCTATTTGAAGAAATATTATGCTTAATCTTAAGTGTGATAGTTTTTAAATTATTGTGTTATTCATTAGTGTGCTTTGAGTTGATTATTGGTGTGATTTTTTTCCTTGCTGACATGTTTTCTCTGCTTATATTGTGTTCCACTTGGTTTTCATATGTCTTTGGATCACTACGTTGGTTTTGTTGATGGCACTTGCCGTAGCACTCAGAACTTTTCTTCCGCAGCATGGGCACTCTTTTCTCCTGATGGCCAGTTGATTAATTTACAAGGCATTTGTTTGGGTCGTACAACTAACAATATTTCCGAGTATAGTGCGGTGATCGAACTATTATCGGATTCCATTGATCTTGGGATTATAGATTTGGTTTTTAAGTTGGACTCACAGCTCGTTGTATTACAATTGAATGGGTGTTATTCTGTGCACAATCCTCAAATTTTGTGTATGTATTTATGTGTTGGATTATTGGAAAGGTATTTTGATTTTATCACATATCAACACATTCCAAGGCATTAAATACATTAACAGATTCATTAGCAAACCATGTATTAGATAGACATTTTCACAATATGTAAATCAAGACATCATTATGATACACAAGTAGCCGTAGAAACATATGTGTGTGTGTGTGTGTGTGTGTGTGTGTGTGTGTGTGTGTGTATGTATGTATGTATATGTACAAGTATATGTCTATATGTATGTATGTATGTATGTATATATGTGTATATATATATATATATATGTATATGTATATATATATGTGTGTGTGTGTGTGTGTGTGTTTGTTTGTGTGTGTGTATATGTATACATATATGTGTGTGTGTGTGTGTGTGTGTGTGTGTGTCAGTTTGTATGTGTGTTACATCCAAAAGCTCAAAAAATATGTGTTTTGTTACAAAAATGGATTTTCAAGCCTACATCAGTACAAAAATGTATTAATAGGGCTGCTATCCACCCACATGGTTCTCATGGTAGTAGGTGACTGCTTGAATTACTCGAAAGAGTAATCAATGCAGTATGCTCGTAACTCTGGCAGTGTGTCTCTGAAAGTGCAGTGGAATCTCGTCAAATTTGGGATACTGTGGAATGCCTCGTGTGAGGCCGACCAGGTTCTGCTCCAACTCAACTAATGTGCCTGCTCCCTCCTCATAAGTAGCATCCTCTGCTGGACGGGCTACCCGATGTGCAATCGGTGACATGTCGGAAGGTCTCTAAGGACCCATATCTGTAAAAAAAAATCATGATTTTATGTGTCAGAATGCATAAAAAAAACATTTAAAAAGTAAAAAATGTTTAAAAAATAATTTTTACTTGCATCGGTCCACTTTGTGCCTGGTGGGATCGGAAGATCTGGATCTCCTCTAATGTCGATGCCGGCATAGGCATAGTCATCAACTACGATCAATTGATGTTGCAACCAACTAAAGAATGATGTGGGTAAATGCATATGTTTCCCTCCTCTCGGTCAGAGCATTATGTCGCACCATCGCATCAGCCTCAGATCCCTCGGGGCTGGATCATGGATCTCTAACCACTGATACTGGAACAGGGGTACTCTCTCTAGAAAGAAGGTCACCAAAATTGACCCGTACCCAAAATGTTTTAGACTCCCTGTCTTACACTAGGTTAGTTGGCTCTTCATGTTAGCCAGTGACCCCTCACAACAATTGAACATCATTTGGGCCAAGCAATCCACCGCATACTAGAACTGCGATTGCGTTGCCTCATGCAACGCTTGGGCTCCTACCACTCTGGTGATACAATGCAATATCGTGTTCAAGGGAAGCACTCTGATGAAAGATATGTCTACCTTCCCACTATATGTCTTCCGTGCCCCAGGACAGTGTCTCTAAATGAGCATACTCATGCTCTCACCCCTTGGGCGAGCTCCGAAGACTTGGATTCTCTCCCCTCGCCTAGATAGCCCGATGATAACATATATGTCCATGACATCTAGCTCTAATTCTTGGTCCCCAATGATGAAAAATTGTCGATCCATGTCCCAGATACTGATCATATATTGATCAGATATTGGAGAATCTCTAGTTGAGTAGATTGGATGTTTGAAATAAGTTCAACTATCCGCAATTGCACAAATCATTGACGCAATATTTCCATTCGACCGTCATCTTCACTGAAAGCACCTGCAAAGAATGTCCAATTGGTATTTTAGGAGAATTCATGGAATATTTTTAGAAAATAATGGTGGGGTTGGGATATTTTCTCTTTTTAAAATCTTCCCCGCGACCAGCGCGTCTGTCCAAAATGATTTAGCACTAGTGGTGCGCTGCCCTAGCAGGTTGAGCGCAACCCTAATAGCTCAAAATCGCACTGGTCACAGGAGATTTTAAATTTTGAAATCCCTCCCTTAAACTCCCTAATTCTAGAAACTAAATTCCAAATGAATAGAATTAAAATGAAAAGGAGGTTCATAGCTCTTACCTGGCACTGACGGACCGACGAATGGTGTCTCGGATCGGCCGCACCACTGATTTGAAATTCGTAGGGAAAATGGACAAAATGCTCTTCTCAAAATGGAAAGGTGAAAATGATTTTGTTTTTTAGTCTATTTATATATTTTTGAAAAAAAAGCGCCAATATTTTATTATTTTTCCTTGATATCTGTGATTTTTTTGTTGATGTGCAGTATAGGACTTTCACACTAGTGATGATCTTTTCTGATGCAAACGAGTTGAATGTTATCTCTTTTTCGGGCTTTCTAAACGTTTACGAAAAAGGAACCCCCCTTGAGTCAATTTTCAGCTCTTTTCGAACTCTTGAAAAAATGAAAATATTTTCGAGTACTTGTCATTTCAAACTCATTAAAGTGAATGAATTGATGTGATCTCAGTATACATTTACCCCTTTTTCAAGCCGAGGTTTACTATTTACGACAAAGGAATACCTTCATCGAACATGGTCAAGAGGTTCTCTCGAACATAGTTTTCTACCTTTTCGGATTCGAGAGACGATTTACGAAAAGGGACATGATGAAGTTTTCTTTTTGTTTCTTTTCAAACTCCCTAAACATGAAAATTTACCGAGGTTACCTTTTGTTGGACTCGTTAAAGTTAAACGACGAAATACTTGTCACCATGACAAGATTGAGTTCCTCCTTCCTAGGGCTCGTTAAACTTGATAGGATGGATTCATTCAAAGAATGAACTTACATGCTTTGCATATGTTATCCTCTTCATGTTGGCTATAAGAAATAAAGAGGTACTTGTTAGCAATAACGGGGAAAATTGAAAGTGAACATCCTATGTGTATTATGGGCAGCTTGTCGCTCTTGAACATGACACTCATCTGCAATTCGTGTCAGGTTGGGAATATCCTACATTTGTCGCTTTGCCTCCATGGGTTTTGGAAATCCATTTACCTCTTATTTGATTGCAAAATTTTTCAACATGACCTCTAATCCTATTTGAGTCAAATGTTGCCACACTCTGAAGTCATGTCGCCAATATGTTCAAAGAAAAGTCCTTTTGTCAAACATCTTCTGCATATCTGACCTCCTCTGTTACAATCCTTAATCACTCCTATCATCTTAAGATATCTATTGTTTCGTGTCGATGATGTGGGAATCCTCATGGCCCTCCTTTGATGAATCACTTCTTGTCGACTTCAGCTCATTATCCGAGAGGGTGGTTTAGAAACTTTTTTTCAATACCTTGGAGCTTGCATGCCTCAATGGCAAGTTCTTCATGTTCGATGACAGGTTCACATAATTGGCCTTCAATCAAATGATTCTACAAGTGTTCAACTTCAACACATGTGTTCACACTTGTAGATTGTGTTGTTTTACCTTTAGGTCCATCGTCATTATTGGTGGTCTCTGTCATAATTGTTAACGGTTTTCATCGTTGGCTGGTAATGAGGTGGTTTCTACCATGTTCGACACCAACACGTTTATTCACATGGTTAGATTCGTACATTGGGTTGATTGAGACTACGGTGAAGACCCTGGGTCACACCTGATTTTTGTTCCAGGCTGCGAGGAGTTATTGAATATTCATGATTGTATGCATGATCCTATATATACGAATGGTTGCGTCCATACCGCAGATCCATTTCTATTATCTCTTTTATATGGATGGTTGTGACCATACCGTGAGCTCATGTGTCATTTGATGACTAGTGAAACATTATGTGGTAAGGAATATTTATACCAGATATGTCATATATTGTAAATGTTTGATTTGGTAGGTTCTCCGAAGGTGGTCTTCGTTCTTTGCGTTTGTTCATAAAGCATTTCATCCATCACTCCTTGTTCTGCCTTCATGCTTTAGGGGGCATATGTTACAAATTAATTTGTCACCATGCTCATTTTCCAGTCCCTGATCCTAAAATTCCCCATGACGAATCATGTGTAATCTTTCCATCATCAAGAAATATGCTAACATATCCCCTTGAAGATCCAAAGAAGACTTCCTTGAAAGATTACTGAAGGAACTTGGTCAAATTCCTAGTTTCCTGGGTCAGTTCCCTTCCTACTGCCATGGTTGCACTAATGTCCTTTTCCCAGTTCTTTCCCAGTGCTTCCAGCACCCTAATTCCTTAGAAAACCACACTGATCCCCTTTCTGGTAGTGCTTCCTCAAATGGAGGAGAAGATTTGACCTCCAGAAGCTCAAGGGCGACGATTTGGTTGTTGAACAAAGATGATAAGGTCAATCTCTCTCATTTTGGAGCCTTAATCACATCCATGGGGGATCATCCCTTAGAAAGTGGGCCTCCCTCCTCCTTTCATAGGCTTCCAATTTCCTTCTCCTCGCTATAAATTCACATCCTTCATTCCGCCAAGTTTATAGCTTGGTTAATCATTATCAGACTCGTCTAAACTCTCATCCCTTTTCATGCTAGCATCATGATTAAGCCTAAGTTCACGGGATAAGGAATTCTTTTGAGCTAGGTGAAAGATTCAGATTTTCACCTAAGGACGCCTCCAACATCAAGGCCTAGTTGTAACCTCTCATTTTGTAATTTATCAATAATAACATATGATTTTTTATTTCTATATTTGTCTACTTGATTATACAAATATTATGGTATTCCTTGATCTACTATATAGCTATTATTTATGTTTATTATATATTTTATCACGTTTGTTGTTGTCTCCTGATCATCCAGAGGTATTCGTGTGCCATCAGTAGTAGGAAGCGGGCCTACAAGGATCATGGATTGAGGTCACCATCAATGGATCCAAGGATAGTGATTGGAAAATGGTATTTATGTCTCTTTCCTCTTTGCATTGTAAGCATTAGTTAATAAAGCTTATGTTATAAAGAATCTCGTGTTGCTAGACCCACTCTAGGGCTAGAGAGATCACCTCTATCTGCAAAGGGGATTTATCTTGACAACATAAACATAGTCATGCCCCAAGGAGAAAAATAAAATACAAAGGTCCTTATACAACCATCACATTTATATAGATGATTTTTCCTCCCAGAGTAATAGGAAACTTAGGAAGGATCCCTAAAATTTGATTGGTTCCTCTGTTAAAAGCCAACAGATTCTAGGTAATGGGCACATGATGCGGAGAACCTAAAGTTTTCCAAGCGGTTGAGGACATAATATTAACAGATGTTCCTTCATCTATGATTGTGCTAGGTATGGATATATTATAAGCCTATATTATCATCTGGAAGAGCAAGTAAGAAGGAAGATGATATCATGTCAGTCGACTCCAATCAAAGGAAGTGACCATAATACTTGGAGGGGGTGTGGTGGGAACAGGAGAAATTCCCCCTTGCACCATGGGAATGGCATAACTGCTCTCTTATACCTTCAGAACACAATAATTTCCTTTTATTTCATGGAATATGAAGAAACAAGAAGAACCTAAGAAGTATTAAGTTCACTCTCTACGGGAAAGGTATGATCAAATGAAGGTGGAATCGAGTCAACCATTTTCTCAACCAATGGTTGGTTGGGAACGTACTCATGGGATGATCTGAATATGGGAAAACTAGTTTTGTTGTGCTAGCTCCCTCATCAATACAAAATAAAAGTGTTTAGGATCATCTCAAATTAGCAATTTGTGAAAGGGTTTATGTGTCAAGTTTTGTGTCTTTTATGAGAAATTTCTTAAATAAATTAGATGTTAAAAACACATGTACAACAAATAAATTGCATAGAAATAACATATATCAAACACATTACATAATAGTTAATAACGGAGTTCACCCCTCCCGGGCTACATCTCCATGGACCTGCTTCAACTGGATAGGCCCTCTTTGGATTAATGGTAAATTATATTATTACATGCACCTAAATTGCTCCAATGGCTTTGAAACCTACTCCATTGGATTCATAAGACCCAAAAACCTTATAATAAACTCTTCAATCTCTTAAAATGGTCTTCAAATGGTCTAGGCATGACCTCCTCTCCTAGTGGCCTTGGGCTTCTTTAATCTTCAAAGTGGAAAAATCACTTACAGAAGTGCTCCAACGCCTCTGCAAGCTCATAGCATCCAAATCATCTAGTAATGACTCTTCTTGAGCCAAAATTGGTCAAAAAATGCTCCAGTTATTCCTCATTCAATTATGCCCTCGGAAACCCCACTAAAATTGGAGAAACTCTAGTTAAGTCTGCCAAAAATGGAGGTGGTGTCGAAATTGGGGACTCCGCCAACATGTCGCCAAATTAAACTGGAGTTTAATTATGGTTAAGCGTGAATGTAATGGATGCTTAGTGCATTGAGTGTAATTTAAAAAAAATATGTATTGAAATCGTTTTAGCGCCTTAATCATAACTTAAGGGTTAATTAACCATGCTTAATATTTAATCTGCTTCATTAAACCTTGGACTCCATCATAGGTTCTGGGGCATAATCCCGTGGACCAAGGGCTGGCCCTTTAAACCCTTGCTACAACCTTCATTAAACTTCAAATAATTTTTTTGCGCTATGAAAATTAAGTCACAAATTTGGGCGTAGTGGTATGCGGGTGAGCTAGCTTGGGGGAGGTCATGGGGTCGAGCCCTGACCTCCGCTGGTATAAACTTTTGCACCAAACTGTATGCAATCCAATCTTTGATAACCTTTGGACTTTAATAAAAAATTTCTCCCATATAATATAAAATTCAGACTTGGTATAATGTGAATTCGGAATTTGACCAAAGTTGGAGTTTGGGCCTTGGAAGGGGGCATGTGGCGGCCTTCGGGCTAGCCACGTGTCCTCATGCCATTGGTTCTTAAAACCTAAAATAAAATTGAAGCAATTCACTCCCCTTAGAAACCATCCACAGCCTAACACTTGGCATGGTGTCATTGGGTGAAATGGAGGAAAACCCAAATTTTTGGCCTTTGACCCTGTTTGACCCTTCTTTTTTTAAATTCCTTTGTTTGGCACAGAAATCAGCAGGCTCTAACTTCCTCATATGGACTCTGTTTTGAGTGAAATAAAGTGCGTCGGGTTCTTGGAAACGGGCTCAATCCCTTCGTTTTGTTTTGGTTTGATTCTAAGATTTTTGAATTTTTGGAAAATTGTGCCTCCAGTCCAGATTCCGATCACTTCTTCCCACTGACAGGATTTTGGACCCACAAAATTTGGTTATATGATAAGAGCTGAATACTCCTCTCTTTCCCAAATTCTATCAACTTGATTCTACTTAGAAAAATCTCCTTGACAACCACTTTGGGTTCACTGACATGCCTTGCCTTACAAATGGCTTGGCGCTTCAACCAATGTCCTCCTTTTGTTGATGGCCCAATCCAACACTTTCAGGCTACTTGTTGACTAATAAAACACCTTGTTGTACCAAAGTGATCCCTCGATGCTTGGAAAACTAACCGATGGCCTTCCCATTGAGTGGCATGTTCCTGTTTTGCACAAACATGCATTCGATGCAACCTTATCCTTGGAAACCACTTTTCCAAGTTAAGCCCATCTGAGTGAACTACAAAAATGAGTTCCAACATCAATAATCACAAGAAAATAAATGACCATTATTTTTACCTCCACGGTTTCAAATTCCACATCTGGAAGAATGCATTTGCCGTCTCTTTCACTTCTTAGTGTCAAAACATCAAATGGTTGTTGTTTTGGCTACAATATTTTTGAGATCTTGTCCCTCTTTCCATCTCCTTCTAGTATTGACATGTTGCTCATGCCAGGATTTGACAATTAAGGCTAATCATGAGCCTCTCACTCAAGAGTGGACCTTCAAAAATCCTGCGACATCTTGTCACAAACACAACCATCAATCTGAAAAGCACATCATGCAAGAAACATAACTTGATTACATATCCTTTTGATCCTTCAAAGCAAAAAATTTCACATCATGTTAACATCCCCATGTACTCTTACATCTCGATGTACAAACCATCGACCAAACACAAGTCGACAAAACATGCATCTTCAAACAATTGACTCTCAAGTCAAACAAAATCATGTGCAAATTGTCATCTTTGTTGCATCTAAGTGAGTCAACATAACTCTACTTTTCAAACACCTTCCTGGCATAAAAATGCAACATGCATTCAATTGGAAAAGAAATGCATCAAATAGGTAAGTTTTGCATCATTCATCAAAAGACATGCAATGTCTTAATTGGATAAGAAATCTAACCATCTCTTACCAAACCATTTCAATGGCGCTTATATCAGCTACACTTCATCATCATGTGAATCATCTTGACCCACATCAATTATGGAATCCTCTTTTCCATTCTTGCAAGATCTCTTTCCACCTTCTTCAAATGTCGTGGATAACTTCCTGGATACAAATTCCAACACTTGTCTACAATATGACCCTGCTTATGGAAATGAGTGCAAAACAATTTCATCTTCTTTTCAACATGGTTTTCCTTTTCCAATGGACCTTTGGCTTCCTGTCTCCTTTGTTCAGAAATTTTCCTATGCATGGCTATCTTCTTCCAACATCTTGAACATTCACCTTTTTCGCCTTCATGAGGAGGTGAATTTGATGAGGTAGTGGCTCTCTTCGGAATACCAACAATGGCTTCAATGAATTTAGAGCTTTCAATATCTTCTTGTTTGAAATTCTCATTAGTTGCATGCTTATGAGCATCTTCTTGCAAAGTGGGTATAAAAATTTTTCATTCCTCATGAACACAATCTTCACAAGATTGAGGTAATGAACATGTAATGAAAGTCCTTCTTGGAACACCTTCATGTGCCTCCTTGGCTTTTAAGCATTCTCCATCATGTTTTTCATAACCAAGAACCAAATACTTCTGCCTTTCCTCAACAACAATTGGCTCAACTATGCCTTGTGCATGTTTTCCTAACCCTTTACCTTCATAGCCCATTTTCATCAATAATTTGGACCCTATTCCTTTAGTGTGTCTTTCAAAATCACCTACATTTTCATCTTTAGAATAAATAGAAGATAAACTTGATTTGCATACCTCTTTTCATATACATACATGGCTAAAGTTTCCTTAGCATCATGGATTTGAGTCTCCATCTCATGCATCCTTGCTATGGATTCATTTGCAATATGGAGCTGAGTTTCCATCTCATGCATTTTTTCAAGAAGTTATTGCTTCTCCTCCTTCATGGAAATCAACTACTCTTGAAGTATAATGATCTCCCTCTTATCTTCATACATCTCTTGCACCATATCATTCATGATGTAGAGCTTCTGAAACATCTCTTTATCAAAGAGTTTTGCTAAGGAAGATTGACAAGAAACAATACTTGATGAAGCTGTCATCACAATTGCAATGCACACAAATATTCTTTGTTTTTTCTTGATAACTGAGCTCTCAATTTGACCTCTTCACACACATAAACTTGCACACAGTAAAATTATCCTTGCACAAATACAAAACAAATAGCTAATTCTTCTAACTAACCTTGGCTAAAATTAGCTAAAATGTGCTCTGATACCAACTTGATCTGAATATGGACAAACTAGTTTTGTTGTGCTAGTGCCCTCATCAGTATAAAATAAATGTGTTTAGGATCATCTCAAATTAGCAAGTTGTGAAAGGGTTTATGTCTCAAGTTTTGTGTCTTTTATGAGAAATTTATGAAATAATTTAGCTATTAAAAACACATGTGCAACAAATATATTTCATAGAAATAACACACAGCAAACACATTACACAATAGCTAATAACAGATTTCACCCCTCCTGGGCTACATCTCTATGGACCTGCTTCAACTTCCTAGGCCCTCTTTGGATTAATGGTCAATTATCTGATTACATGCACTTGTGGTGCTCCAATGGCTTTGAAACTTACTCCATTGGATTCAAAAGACCCAAAAACCTTAAAATAGACTCTTCAAGCTCTGAAAATGGTCTTCAAATGGTCTAGGTATGACCTCCTCTCCTAGTGGCCCTAGGTTTCTTTAATATTCAAAGTGGAAAAATCACTTATAGAAATGATCCAATGCATTTTCAACCTACACCATCATGCTCAGAGCATCCAAATCATCTAGGATTGACTCTTCTTCAGCCAAAATTGGTCGAAAAATCCTCCATTTATGCCTCATTCAATTATGGCCTACGAAACCCCACTAAAACTAGAGAAACTCCAGTTAAGTCCGCAAAAATTGGAGGTGGCGCCGAAATTGGGGGCTCTGCAAAACATGTCGCTGAATTAAAATGGAGTTTAATTATGGTTAAGAATGCATTTAATGGATGCTTAGTGCATTAAGCATAAAAATAAAAATTAAAAAAAAATTAAAAACGAATTGAAATTGGATTAGTGCCTTAATCATAACTTAAGGGTTAATTAACCCTTCTGAATATTTAATCTGCTTCATTAAACCTTGGACATAGGTTCTGGGGGGTGGTCCCATGGACCAAGGGTTGGCCCCTCGGGGTCGTCCCTTTAAACCCTTGCCACAAACTTGGTTAGACTTCAAATAATTGTTTTGTACTATGACTATTAAGTCACAACTTTGGGTGTAGTGGTATGCAGGTGCGCTAGCTTGGGGAAGGTCGTGGGGTCGAGCCCCTACCTCCGCCTTTCTACCCGTATAAACTTTTGCACCAAACAATATGCAATCCAACCTTTGATAACCTTTGGACTTTAATAAAAAATTCCGCCCATATAATATAAAATTCGGACTATGGTATAATGTGAATTTAGAATTTGACCAAAGTTGGAGTTTGGAACTTGGAAGGGGGCACATGGTGGCCTCCGAGCTAGCCACGTGTCCTCATGCCATTAGTGCTTAAAACCTCCAATAAAATTGAAACAAGTCACCCCCCTTAGAAACCATCCAGAGTCTGACACTTGGCATGGTGTCATTGGGCGAAATGGAGGAAAACCAAATTTTTGGCCTTTGACCCTGTTTGACCCTTTTTTTTTAAATTCATTTGTTTGGCACGGCGATCAGCAGGCTCTAACTTCCTCATATGGACTCTATTTTGAGTGAAACGAAGTGCGCCAGACTCTTGGCGACGGGCCCAATCCGGTCGTTCTGTTTTGGTGCGCAATTCTGAGCACTTTGAATTTTTGGAAAATATTTTCCCCCTATCCAGATTCTGATCATGATATTAACGCTCCGAGAGAGTGGGATTGACTAAACATGGATTCTAATCAATCACTTCATCAACTAGTGGAGGATTGGGAGAAAGCTTCTGGTAACTATCTGGAAGTTATGGATGAGAAGTTGTAAGGTTTTCCAACACTTTTGAGGCTTCATCAATATGACGAAAAAATTGAATAGGGTGATTCCCTTCATATGACTTACAGGGAAATTTGACTTTACCCTTTTTCCCATGGACCTTACTATCACTAGTTGAGGGTTTGTCACCAGCATGATCTCTAGAGGTTGATGACAAAAGCTAATGTGAACTTGTATACCACACTTCTAACACCTTGGGAATACCAAGACAATCTCTAAGATGGTGGTCACCCTTACATGACATGCAAGGGAATTTAGCTTTACGGGATTGATTGGAAGATTTCTCCATACTAGTTTCATCTGTAGCAATGGTTGTTTGGTTGCTCCCTTTCTTATTTTGCTTCTTCTTCATCATCCTTTTCTTCTTCTTCTTATCTCCCTGGTTACTAGAATCAAGAATTTAACCATGAGAAGAGGAAGAAAGGGAGGAAGAAACAATAGGTGAAGAATTCAAAAGGTCGACTTTAGGATCAACACGAGGTTGATATTGTTCAAGTGGAGGAGAAATCAGTTGAGAAGCGGTTTGTACATTCGGAACCATAGGGGTCAAAAATAACCCAACTGTAAAACCAATGGTAAATCCAGGAAGGGACAACATTTCCATATAAGGAGCACCAATATTTTAAAAAGGAGGAAAAGGATCGGGATTCCAATCAGAGGGGTTTCCTTGATTAGTAGAGTCGGGAACTGTTGCCATTAGTCTCAACCTAATATATACTAAGGATTTTTTCCACGGTAAGGATGTTGTTATGCGGTCAATTAATTTATTTTAGAAATTAAAGACACAAACCAAAACAAAGGCATAACTAGGAATAAAGGTTTACCAAGAAACTGTGAATTGCAATATACACCTTGGAGAACCAAGGACTTCACGTACGATAGTCAATATCCCTAAATGTTGTGTTCGATGTATCACAGTATACAAGGCGGCAGACTTGATTACCTATGGATGGATAACAACCTATAAGGGATTCCCAAAATATACTTTATGGTACATGGGAGTGCAGTCCATTGTAGTGTTTTCTAGTGTGTAATTTTTCAATGAGAGTGTTTCCATATACTTTTCATGCATGGAGCGTCATTCGATATACCTGAAGGTACATAGAGAACGATCATATACACTTACCTACGTGGAACGAGATTTCACCCCCGGGATGAAATGCTGACAAACAACGACAGCTCCTGTGTTTAACGATGTCGGAACACATCTCTAGCCTAGACCTCTAAATGTTTGTGCTAATGTTACAAATGCTCCTTAGATTGATTCAATAAATTGTATTGTTTATCTTTGATTAAGTTACAGTTTTAGGGCTCACCATTAATTTCACCTGAATACCCTAAAATGAAAATCTAGCATGAGAAAATAGGAATATTTTCTCTTTCAATGAAAATCTAGCTAAGGAAGGGAAGAAATAATCAAGATGCAGCACAGAATACGTAGCAAACAAGATGCAAGATATAATTTCCCTTTCGATGGAATTTTTCCTAATCTAATGTATATGCCAAACCCTAAATTCCAAATGCAATTTTTTTCTTTTCACCACACTTAATTCTCAAAATGAAGAAAACTAAGATGTGAATGTTCAACTACTGATTCAATTACACTTTTCAGAATGAGGGCTCAAACAACAATTCATTCAAGCGAACAGCAATGAAACAAAACAATTTTGCAAGCGACCAAACGATAAGAACAAATAAAAATCGAAACCAATTCTTATCAAATTCAAACAACAAAAATTCAAATTGAATGGGGGTTTTAGAGAGACCACAAGATAGTGAAGAATCAAGGAAGCTCAGCTAGAAGCATTCTGATGAAATAAAGGCTCAAAAACCAAGGCAAAATTTGTGCAAAAATAAGGACCAACACTGGTGCAGAGAGGGCACCAGTGCTTTGCAATGTTGGGAAAGAGTGTGCCTATGAGGTGCAATGCTCTGTCAAAGGAACCGGAGGAGCGTTGTGCCTGGAAAAGAGGTTTTTGGCACAAAAATTGCAAAAAATGTTGAATGAATCCACTTCCTAGTTTTGTTCTTGGTTGGATGATGCAACAAAGGTCTTTCAAGGAGGTAATCAAACACAAAGGATAAGGAAAACCACAAAGGGAATATTTTTTTCCCCATCGGAGTCGCCAATTTGTTATACAGGATTTACGATAGAGGACATATTTATCTCCCCTAGGTTTGGTGGTCACCCTATAACAATAGAGAGATAAGTAACCCAATGTTTTTCCTTAAAGTAAATAGATGACGGAGTGAGTCTGGCCTGGAATCTGTAGCTCACTTCAATCATTCTTTAGCTTGGAAGCTCTAATTCCAACTCTGATCACCAAAATTAGAACCTGCACAGTAAGACAACACAAGCCAAGAAATTATGAGATGTATGCAGTATCATCTAAATACTTTATTCAATAGATCAACATGGTATTTAAATAAGTGAATAACAACATTACATATAGGAAAACAAAGAATTATTTTTATTAATATAAATTGAAGGAGATTACAACCATAAGTGGCAGTTGATCTCGTAGAAGAGCTCCTCCAAGTTGTTAACTTGTCCTTTCCTTGTCACAATATGCACCTACAGTCACCCTATGCATGAGATAATAACTACTTACTGTAGCAGCATAAGGGAAAAATCACTCTCCAAATCCAACCATTCATTCACCAACCTTTGCATAGGCAAGATGGTAAATATATAGAAGAGTGTTTCTTATCCAATTACCATTCTAAGGTTTTAGATCAACCTTTGATGGAGGGATAGGATCAAAGGATAAGTGGTGAAAACTCCAAATTAGGGTACGATAGGATCTGAATTTCAATCCAAGGTAAGTAGTTGAAACAACTTCTGGAAACTCCTAGAAGGTGAAGCTTCTGGAATCCCGATCATTCTCCCGAAATTCTAGAACGAATGCAAGTGAAAAGGAGAGCAACCTGCTGATGACCAACACTGGCCACAATGGAGAAACCTGTATGTGATCGTACCCCAATAGGCTTGCAGAGAGCATTGGTCCTAAAACTGGCTCAGATAGGGAAGTTTGTGGTTGAAACTCTGAGGGATGAGGGGTACATTCTTAGGGATTTGTGCAAGATGATGAAAAGGGGAATATGATGTTGATTTATACCTTTAGGAGGCTCACTTGTTTGGATGTGATAAAATGGCCTATAAGAGGTTTCTTACATATGGATGTCTGAGGCATCGCATCTCTCTTACAACGACAACGCATCATCAATGGAAACGTTTCTCATCATTGTGGGTCGCTCTAAATCTAGGGTTTGTACATTGTGGATCATTGACTCATATATTATCAAACTAATAATATTACCATACTCTAAGGTAAACAATTTATATTTTTTTTACTTGAGATGAGGTAGCATATGATATTATAGTTGGAGGATCTTCATACCTTTGTCTTAGATGCATAACAGTAAAGTATATATCTGGAACCTTGAAATATGACAAAGAACTCTTAGTGATAGTAACACTCGGCATTACAATTGTAATAAAATGGTAGTAACTTGGTATGGACATTACCCGTGTTGACAGTATGTCAATATTTTTTTATATGACATATACAGTCACAATGTTATAAGGTGACCTTGTACTAACATGATGACAGTGATCTTGGATAGTGATATTTATCTTCTTACAATGGCAGTGATTTGTTATAGTGATTCACGATGGCATAAATATTCATGGCAGTGTTAATATATAATATATTTCCTTGCTCCTTGATGACTTAACATGTATGCCAGCATCTTGATGTGATATGATAGAAGCTCCCTTGAACTAATTTGATTATCGGAATTCAATTCACAAAAAATTTGTGAAATGACTTGGATTGGCTCTAGAAATTCCTGATGTAATGATGTCTCTTACTTTGTGTGTACTTTGTATCTCAACTAAACAATTGATGAATATATAATATAAGAATAAGAATTGAATTACGATTTTTCCCCCTTGTCGAGTTTTCCTTGGTCTCCGACCAAGTTCTAGTGTCTCTATTTGCGCATGATTTTCTTCTAATGTTCCTTTTATTGTTTTTCTTCATTATTCATGATATTTTTCTTTATACATGATTGCTAATTATGTGATGATATTATGGGGTGAATTTATATAAATGATGAAAATTATAAAAATGCAATTATCAGCAGCAAAGAACAATATAGCCCTAAGAAAATTTAACATGGGATCAAATATGGGTTGAATAAAATTCATTGAGATCACCCTTGTGAAGACATCGTTGATGGAAGCAAGTGAATATGGAGGACATCTAAAATAATGCTAGGGTTTGAAGGAAACCCTAGGAAACTTATTTTATTAGGGTTTGGTGTATAACATGAGGATAAGGTTTGGTGTGAAGGACCTAGATATGATAGAGACTTGAGTTATGTAGTCTTGAAACCCCAGCATGATCAGTGAGAAGTTCTTCTAGAACCTGTGACAAATTAAGTATAACCCTATATGGGCTAGACTCACTATAGGAGATGATATGTTATTAACACTTGGGCCTGGTTGTTGATAAAGTTGATTGAAAAATATTGATGGTGTTAATATGAGGCATCTCCTCTTCTGTTGATATATGATTGATGACTTGTGGTACCTCATGATAGGGATTCTTCTGATGCATTTCTTTTGAAGGAAACATTGACATGTGGATGATGGATAATGATGAATCTTGAAGCCTGGATCTAGTGAGAGCTGGTCTCTAAAGATAAGTACCTTCTAAACTTATGTTATTTCTTTACGACATTGCTCTTGTTTAGATTTATTGTTTTGTGTGTCCTTCCTACTTGAAAATTTGAGTATTTCAATATTTACAAATTCTTAATGAAGATTTGACAAGTAGGTCCTTCTTCAAGATCATTTGGATGTTGAAAAATGCAAGAAAAGAGAGCTAGTGCAGGAAGTGAAAATCTAGAGTCAGAACAGGAAAAAGGAACTTGATGCAAATTTATTCTAGGAGCTAGTGAAAAACATTTTGGACATATGCAAGAAGACAAAGTCTATATGCTACAAGCACTACAAGGAAAAGACCCTCTAGCAGATGTTTTTTAGGAAGCCCTTATATAAATAGCCCACATATCCGTTTGTAGCGGAGGTCACTGGAGAAGGTTGGCGGGTGGATGTTTTTGCGGATGTTTTTTTGTGGTGCATTTATAATCCTTACACGCACCGGTGCACTTGATATATATGTGAAGCACCTGTGCATAGTAGAGGCTAAAGAAGTGTTGTAGATTTATTTTTAAGTAATACCAAAAAAATGGTGCACTTCATTCATACAACGCACCAGTGTGTTTTATCAAATGGCACACCAAAACAACCACTATATAACCATTGCGGTGCTATACTCTAACAACGAAGCCCCGGTGCGTTTATGGTGATACGACGCCCCGGCATAGGGTGTTTATTTATGAAAATATATGGTAATTTTTATATAACACACCTGATGTTGGTCGTATATCGCCAGCTCGGTGCGTTTTCAACATTTTGGTGCTATTTATTGACGATGACGGCCCCGTGTGGTTTAGGTACAACAACACACCAGCATAGGGTTTTTATTCAAAGGAAGCATTGTGCGCTCCGTACAAACTGGCCCGGTACGTCTCAGTAATCCAGCGCTCCCACTCAAATGTATATTGCTCCTATTTATTTAGTGGTTAGTGGCGTCATGCTGGTGAGGAACAATACCTTTAGGCATCATTCATGCATGTTGGTGAGGAAGTGATCAACGGGGGAGGAACAATCATGTTGATGCCCTTTATTTTGGAGATAGAGAGCAAGAGAATGAATTTTTATAAGACTGCCCACCATATGTACTAATCTTTATTGATCGGGAGACATGGCTTAATGGGCCCTGTCATGCTCCACTTGTGTTTCTTTCTTTCGTGGAGTTGTGTGGAAGGAAATATGGAGATGGTTTAGGAAATTCTTTGTTGTAGGGCGAGATATAAGGGTAGAATAGGCTCCTCCTCGAATATTCCTAATAAGTTGGGGCATCAACCAACGTCCCTAGTCGTAGGTAATTATGTATATAAGTCCTCTCCCACTATTTGGAAGCAGTCATCCTTCGAAGAAAGCGTAATAGCTAAAAGGATAACCTTCTATCCTTGGTGGATAAATAAGTGGAGAAATGCGGGTTGCTGCTGGGAGGTCCAACCCTTAGCTTATTCAACCATAATTTAGAGAATATCTCATTCTTTTCTATTCAGTTCAGTTGCTAAAAACTTCCCAATCACATTGCATTGACCCCGCAAAACGAATCCCCCCAGCTCTCTTTCCAGAAACTGTTACGATGAGATTATGAAGGGAAATGGCTCTATGTACTTGATACAGTGAGTCATTGGCAAAACCTTACCCTTTCCTATGAGCGCGTACAAGCATCTCCTGGACTTTATACCTCGGCTCTGTCAGGTATTTCCCAACATAGCCTGCTAGAGCTATCCCATGCTTTGCTCGATGGCTCATTTCAGTTCTCCTCGATGCGCCGTGCATTCGTCCTGAAAGAAGAGTGCCCATTTGAAAAGTGCACAATTACTATCCCTTCCCCTATAGATCAAGTAGTTTGAAAATATATATACAACGCATTGGATGCAATTTATGATCCCTTCTTTCGCCCCGAATCCCATGGGTTTCGTCATAAAGAGAATGTGCATTCCTTGTTGCGGCGAGCCCAAGGGTGGAGAGGTATAAAGCAAATAATTCATTCCGATGTGATAAAGTGTTTCGACGCAGTGGACCACTCAATATTACTCGAGGTGCTAATGCAGCAAATCAAAGACGACCGCTTTTTTAAACTGATCCAAAACTTTCTAAAGATTCCTATATTGGGTGCAGACGGGACCGATTATTCAAATAAGTATATAGGGATGGCTCAAGGGGAAATTTGATCTCCGATGCTGTTGAATATCATATTACATCAGTTCGATCTGTTCGCTATATCGGTTTGTGAGAAGCAAGGAATGCAATATGGACGTTATGCAGATAATGTCGTGGTCGCTATTTCGAGTCATTCTGATACCTTAGCTCAGTCAAGAATTAGACAAATAACCAAATTTATCAACACCTGGCTCAAACTGGAGTTTCGAACCGCATGCATCAAGCGTGAGGGAATAATATTAGGCACCCGAGTGACACTACCTCCAGAAAATGCGAAGGGGAAACAAATAACAATAGGAATTCCCATGACAAGAGTTATTAAGAGACTCCGCCGTAAAGGCTGGCTCGACCCCCAAACAAAATATTTTGGAAAATTGGGGCATAACCCCAAATTCATCAGTGAAAGTTCCAAAGTCATCAGTGAAAGGTATAAAGTTGTGGCGTTGAGCTTACTTTGGTATTATTCGCCCTGCAATAACCTAAAGACTTTGGTCCGTTTCATTTATAAGGATCTTTTTCATTCTCTCTGCACGTCCATTGGTAACCTTTTAGGGATTGACCCCAAACCAAAGGTGTTCCCAAACACTTTACATTCAAACTTTAAATTTATATCAAGGCAATAAAAGCGTTTCTCGACAAGATCGAAAAAAAGACTCCAGTATTCCAACGGGGTGTCAAGAGTATCAAATTTCGCGATGCTATCCACTCTAGTCTCCTTTTTCAATATTTTCATTTTATAGAATATCGTGCCAAGCATAAAATCCAATTGCACCAAGTTCGTCGTATGTAATTACAATCATGATCGAAGGCGGCGATGGCGGCCTTTTAGTTCTTCAAGTTGATGGCGGGATCTTTTCACATGATTCATTGTTACTCATGTCAGCATTCTCACTTCTGATATCTCCAGTCCCTTCCCCGATTTACAGAACGTCCCGCTACTGACACTTGGTTGGCGCTTTCTCGCCGGCATAGTCGAGCCACTAAACGTACCTCTCCGGTGATGGCGGCCTTCTTCGAGTTGATGGCGGCTTTCCCCTCCCCCAAAAGAGAGTTTCTCCTCTCCCTCGTAACCTCGGTCGAGCCCCTTACCAGGTCCTCTCCATATGAATAGAGATTCCCTACCGGGCCTTCCTCGCACATTACTTACTTCACCCTACCGGGCCTACCGGGCCTTTAGTCAATAGTTCCGCTGGCTCACCCTTATGAGCGGCCTTCCTTGATTCTGATTTGATCGACCTTTCCTTATTAGTCGAGTGTTCTAATGCACCCTCACCATATGAATAGTGAGTCCCTACCGGGCCTTGGTTGGCAGGAAAAGAGAACTAGAATCCAACGGGTCTTTCCGGTCAGATTAGATGAATCTAACCCGCTGCCTTCGCTCCTCACCCTTCTGCAGGCATTGAACCTACTTCACACCGCTTTGATGGTGTGGTCCCATCAATCGATTAATCACGAAGGACCTTGTCCTTGTACGTGAAGTTATGAATGAGATATGTCATTATGTGTTCATTCATTATATACGTAATTACGCTTTAGCAGACAATCTATGGGCATATGTCATTACGCATTTCCCTTGTCGAGCAGCCGATGCTGCTTGATATTATAGTGCGTCATTACGCTTTAGAAGATAATGCATATATTATATATGTAATTATGCATTTATGATTATTTCATTCTTAAATGCATATATTATATATGTAATTATGGGCTCTCATACTCATAATTGATCCCTAATCGAATAATATCGTATACAAAGATCTCTCTCACGAGGGAGGAAGTGGCTTATCGATGGCAGCCCTCGACCTCCTCTGTTGGTCGAGTGATAAATCCCTCACCATATGAATAGTGAGTACATCTCCTTATAGTCGAGAGTTTTGCAAGCTCACCCTATTGGTCCTTTCCCTCGACCTCGTAACCTCGGCCGAGTCCCTGAATTTTTTAGGGAAGGTGAGCAATAAATCCCTAACGGGCCTCACCATATGAATAGTGAGTCGATGGCGGCCTCAACCTCGTAACGTCAGCTGAGTCCCTAACGAGCCTTGTTTCGAGAGTTCGTCCCTCACCCTACCGGGCCTCGACCTCGTAACCTCGGCCGAGTCCCTCACCTCTATGAAGAAGGTGAGCAATAAATCCCTCACCATATGAATAGTGAGTCCCTACCAGGCCTCTATTTTTTAGGAAATATAGAGATAAATCCCTATGGGCCTTCCTTCACCGAGTCCGCATTGGATTGGTTCATGAGTCAAGTGAACACAGGGGTTCATGAGGCAAGCGAACTACAACGCACACGGTAATAAAGTCTATGACCTTGAGCACAGTGCCCCCGCCCGCTGAGATGTAGGCTTTGAATAGCTACGTAAGAGGTAAGATCGAGTGCCAGTTGAATCCCCAGTTGATGATATCTCCAATTGATCGATAACTTGTTGGTTTGCTGGTTAGCTCGTTAGCTGGCGAGATGGAAAGTTGGGGCAGGAGCTGGTTGGTTAGCTGGCAGGATGGGGAGCTAGAGCTAGATGGCGGGATGGGGGAGCTTGCTGCTGGGAGAATGGAAGCTGGGTGGTGGTCTTACTCAATTGGGCACAGGCACTAAGTTTTCTTGGTACAGAATTAGAAAAACCTTTTCAGTTGCTATTTGTATTGAGATAAACTCACCTAAGGTACAAGGGTGAGGAAAGAAGTCGCTCGTTTTTAGGGGGAAGGGTTGGAAATCCTATCATTCGGGCACTTCAAGTGATTTCTTATTTCCGAAGAATAAAATTTCATGAATTTTCCCTATGAGAGGCGGGATGGAATCATTTGGAGGTTGAGCGCCTTTATGCTTGCTGGCCGGACTTTACAAAAGAAACCGACGAAGGAAGAAGCTTGGCACAAGGGCTGCTGGCAGAACCCGTGATGCAAGAACGTCAAGGTAGGTAGTGGGCTAGAGTGTGGCTAGCTAGACCTCATGAGAAATGCACCCATCACACCCATCCGTCAACCCACCATACATGAGAGAAGGACTTACCGCCAGACGAGAAAGAAAGAAAGAAGCCCGTCATCACGCCATACCCGAGGGAGAAGGAACCTACCCGCTTCGAACTTGCTTTGGCTTTACGAATCACCGAATGAGAGATATTATGTTCCCCATGATGTTCCCATTAAGCCCAGTGTTTCATACCTGCCAGTCGAAAAGAACATGACATTGCATGGCAAGGAACAGGATGTAACAACCTAGGTTATCAACAATCAGTAGCCTTCACCCAATGCCCACCGGGAGAGATATTCTTACCCGTTGAGAAAGATCTTACTTAAGTAAATAGACCTAGGGAGGTTATAACTGATAGGCCACAATACCTACCCGCCTGGGGAATATCCAATGAAAGTTGAATGCTACGGAACAATGCTATGTTCCTACCTGGGCTGACCAAAGAAAGCTGAACGCTATGGAATAATCTGTTGATTATCCCTACCTCCACTGACCCTTAACGCTACGGAACAATCTATTGATTGTCCCTACTCCAAAAACTAGACATAGCGAGAGAGACATGGTTGGTTCATATACGTTGATTCACCGTAAATAAATAGAAATATATCCCGGGATAAGCCACTACTACTATTATATTCTTCTTATCGCATTCCCTTCCCCTCAATCAACGTATTCTCTTGATTCGGGAATGGCATAACCGGAAAAAGAAATTGATATTCAACCTTTCCATTCCCTAACCTAATGAAAGGTAGTTCCTTTTAGTCAGGAAAGGAAAGCAGCTATGGTAGCGAATTGGATAAAGAATGGGCGTTCGAACTGGACACCTACTCTTACTCCTGTGCCTCTCGTAGTTCGGCTTTCTACTTTTTTGCTGTCCCTTGTTTTCATGAGAAGAGTAACGGGAATACATGAAAGGTAGCAGTTTAACCACCACCATCAGCAGAGGCAGCATCCCTAACGAAGTTTCTCCGCCATTGACTCACTATACACATAGATCTATATAATTCCCTCAGCATTAGTGGCAGAAGCACCAGCAATTGTAGTTTAATAACCACCAACAACGGGGTAAGTAGCGTAGGTTACAAAGGCAGAATAATAAGCATAATAGGCTTCTTTGGCAGCAGGAGCAGAAAAGGTAGAGGAAGTTTTATATCTTAATGATGCTAATGACCCATTAGTTTCCCTAGTTGTAGCCCTACCTGATCGAATGGAGTCAAAGTGCGGGGTTGACCTCCTTACCAGAGGACTATTTGATTATGATTATTCTATTTTTAGGCATCCAAGCTCGAGGTCCTTTCCTGGACTTGGTTTGGCTGTAAGCTATGGCTCTGTCTATCTCCATCTGTATCTCAATCTGCGACTGAAGGATATGAAACTGGCTATGGTACAACCTAGGCTACTAGCTATCGGACGAATACTGAAACTGCGCGGTCAATGACCACTGCTACTGACTCTTGAACAAGCTATCAACCTTAGAGGATGCCTATTGAATGCTGCAACTTTAGCAGTGGGTGGTGCCTTAGCCCATGCCCCCTAACTGATGAAATAAGGTCAATTCCTTTTTCTAAAAGAGGTGAATCCACTGGTTCATCGGCTGGGTAACCTAGTAATGGATTTCGTGCCTCTACCTCTGGTTCTTATTCTATCCTGTGTTTTTTCTATTTTTGGGGGCTAGATAGGTATTCCTTTCCTTTGTTCCATGACGGGAACTGTGCCATAGATCCTTACCGCACCGCTATTCCCCCTTCCTGCTACCCAAGTGAGCCGCGGTTGTATCCCTCGAGGATTGGGGTGGGTGGGTAAATAGGGGTCGAGCCATGCTTACGCAACCTCTCCCAACATCCAAATCCCACCGTTGGTAGGCTGGCTATCTCCCTATACTTGCCGAAGTGTTTAGTAAAGAACAAATCTCTTGCCACCCGTATCCAAGCAAACCCTCTTTCCATGAAGCTCTCTATGGTTATTAGTCCTTTATTTGTTAGAGATTGACTTTTCCCACTTACATACTTTGTCGAGTCCTTTAGAGATCTATCTTTGGTCGAGTTTAGTCTTTACCTCTACCTGTAAGGTACATCGGCATAGCTCTTCCTGAATAATATTCAATCGGCATAACTCTTCCCAAATAATATTCAATCGGCATAGCTCTTCCCAAATAATATTCAATTAGAGTCAGTCAGAGAAAGAGTCATTTCTCGGGCTCTATAGAAGCGTTAAGAGTTAGTTACCATTCTTTAGGGCGATAACCCGCTGAAATTGGCATTTGTGTGCATTTTATCGCCGCTTTTGCCTCTTTCAGGTGCTAAATATACATACCTTAACGTTATTCTTACATATTAACAGCGAAGTTAGCATCGAAGATTCATTTTTATTGGTCCTCTCCTCGACCTCGTAACCTCGGCCGAGTCCCTCCAGGCCTTTTAGTCGAGAGTTCATTACTTCAATCCCTCCGAGCAAAAGAATTTATGGGTTGGGAAGTCAGTAAACCTATTTAGTAAGCGTGCGGAATTAATGGGGAAGTCGGAAAGTCTCATGGGGGTCAAGAAGTATTTTAAGCGGTCTTTTGGGGGCTTGCTTTATTATGGGGAGCTTTCTCTTTTTATGGGTAGTTGTTCAGGCGGAGGTTTCCAGGGGAGTTTCCGATAAGTCTGATAGGAGCATACTTTGAAGGACCAAACAAGAAATACCTCAGTCCCTCCAGTAGCCTCGGAGTCAGGCCTAGCGCTAGCATCCTACCAATAAGCATCCAATAAGCATGGTTCCTTTTCTGCAGAATCACTCTCAACACTGTCGTCCGGGGATAACATACAGCAACTCACCTCTGACCTTGAAGTCATCCAGTCTTACAGGAATCTAGTATCCATCTAAACCAACCAAAAAATCACCTTTAGCTTGAGCATGTGGATGCTTAGGAACTACTAATCACACTCACCAGGAGCTTGAACCTGAGGATGAGCTAGTAGCCATCAAGAAGCCAACCAAACAACCAACCAAGCTTAGGATTATATTACCTTCGAGAACTAGAACTCCCCTTACAAGCACCCTTCAGACCAAGACAATGAACCTTGAACTTCAGGATTTAGATGCTTTTGCAGTATGCCAACACCACACCATTGAGCATTATTAGTCTCCATGCGATATTACAATCACACCAACTTGAGCATTGATTATTCTGGTTAGTCTATTTTCCATCCAAAGACACATGAGCTTCAGCATGAGGACACAGAATACTAGGAAGTATGCCCATACATCGTTAGCTTCATTCTGCAATCTTCCCATCAAACAAACAAACTCGCGAAGAGCTTGAGCTTGAGGAGACAGAAGCCTTGGAAGTATGCCAACACACCTTGGCTTAGTTAGTCTCATCAAATCATCAAACCATAGAACCATCTTAGGATTAGTCCCTGCTTACCAGACTTCATGAGAACCTGAACCTTGAGCTTGAAGATTGCATTAGCTTTGGAAGTATGCCCACACATTCTGACATACTTAGTCTAGTTAGGATTCAGACCATTATTTCTAGTTGAGCCATCTAGTTTAGAGATATTATCTCAAATAAAAGCAACCTCATCTGAAGAAGCCATAGCTCCCACCCACCCTCATCAGACATAGTCATAGCGCCAACAGCACCAACTCCAGCAGACGTACGTCCATCACCAGCGGACACACATAAAAAGCATCAATGGGCAATCAGGCATGAATTGAAAGGCCCTCACGTCAGGCAGGGATGAAGACTTCAAATAAATAAGGCCTTTAAGGACAACCCAGTAAGGTCCTGATCAATCCGATTCATTGACTACATAATCATAAGAATAATCAACTACTCAATCAACAGAATCCACTTATGTGTCATCAACAGCTTAATCTATTGCTACTGCTGCTAGAGGATATGAAACAACAGGCTATGTTGCTGGTAATGTTGCTCCTACTTTAGGTACCGTAGCCCTTGTCCTACGATATTCCTACCTTTGTATTTGTTGTATCTACCCCTGCTTTCTTCGTAGCCTCCGCCTCTATCTTAGCTACTAGTATGCTACTAGTATAGGTGGTGCTTTCATTCGGTCAACTCAATCAACTTAGTCAATTGCTGGATCTACTTTTGCACCTACCCTTGAAATAGATATATCTTTGTGGGAGCAAGCTAATTGTAGCATTAGTTGGGGGGTTGGTATCTGTGCTCGTGGGAGCTATACAGAGCCGGCGGTGTTTCTGCTTTAAACAATAGAAACATCGGATTCAACCCGAGCAGCCGACAACCTTGTGTTTCAGCTTTTAGCAATAGATATCGAAGTGGAAAGAGCATATATCAGATATATACATATGAATATAGTTCAGATGAACTCTCTCTCTGAATACATGTATTTAGACGGCTGATAACCTCCGAATTTCTTGTTGCGTAGGATCATTCTACAAGTGCTCAAAAAATAGAATCTCATATACCTTCCACTCCCGGGATGGATGGATACTCTAGTGTGGTGTGACCATTCGAACTATCCCACACACAAGGCTAAGAGATGGCACACAGTCTATAGCATGGATTTGGATTAGTAGTTAGTTAGGATTCGAATTAGTTAGTAGTTAGCACGGGGATTCGGATTAGTAGTTAGTGGATGGGGAATAACTCGATAATCAAATTGGCTGCCATTAGATGGATGTATATATTTGGTGAAGCCAGCGGTATCTAATAATCCAACCGAGCACCATTGTTTGTTGTTATCAACCTCATGTGTCCAGGCCACTTAAAATATAATAGAATCTCTTTTTTATTTCAATGTGCAACCCGCCCTCAACGTATTGTATCATATAAACCTCATGGGTGGACCCTACCACTGTTATCTTCCCACCACCTGCTTTCACGAGCGTATACAAACCTACTTGCTATAAGTTCCCACCACTCATTTCGTTAAGCCCTGGTTGCAGAAGACACACCATTAATCCCTATCTTCCATATTTCCCTGGTTACATATCTTACTTCCGGCAATCCATATCTGCCTTCTGGACACACTTGAAATCCATAGCTTCATGGCAATCCATAGTTTATTATGTGCAGTGTGTTCTGCCTTCTGGTAGTATGTTGCAGTGGTAGGATGATATTATTACCCGCATTCTCCTCGCATACTCACATTCCCGCATACCCGCCAGTATCACATACGCATACCCACATGATCGCATAGCCGCATGACTGAATACCCGCATTATTGCATACCCATAGACGCCATTATCGGTTGCATAAGGCATTATCATTCTCGCATAGCTGCTTTCTCGCATACGTATACCTGCCTCGCATAGGTGGAAGCTAGGAGGGTAGTCCCCCGCATTATCGTAGGATGTTATTCCCCACCATTCTCGCATAGTTTTGCATATATATATATATATATATGAACATATAAACAACATGAGATTCACTAACATTTGCTTTCTTTTGCTTGGTAACTTACATTTCTCCAGTGAGGCAACCGGTGAAATAGTGAATTGGTAACTGACATCTCTTCTTTAGCCTGCCTTGATCACTTTCTTCTTGCCTTCATTCTATCATCTATTCCTAATGCCATCATGTCATTTATTATGTATATCAAAGTTGGTTTGGGCGGGCTTTCTATTCCAAATGTACGTTTGTCAAACCATTGAAGCGCCCCGCAAGAAAACAATCAACAGAATCAGTAGTTAGTTCCGAATAAGGAAGGGGATATTGAGAGAGAGGTTTTCATTCCCATTCATATGTTTCCGAATTGATTCACCAATAAGTTGGGGCTACATTTATCAAAAAGTAGACAACTTTCTTACTTTCAATATAAAGAGAAGTTTTTTCGTGATGGGAGTCTCGTCGTTAACTGTGGTGTCCATTTATAAGGGAACCTTAGCCTGACTAGAGTAGGCATCAAAAGTCATATTATAAGGTAGGCTTTGTCTGCGTAATATTCCGGGTAGGTGGTATGCCTAGCCTGTAGCATGGATGGTAGGTGTGGGGTGCTTATACCAGAGGGAAGGAAGGCATGTAATGAGTACCTCCAGAGGGCGC
Source organism: Pinus albicaulis (assembly GCA_034641835.2). NCBI lineage: Eukaryota > Viridiplantae > Streptophyta > Pinopsida > Pinales > Pinaceae > Pinus > Pinus albicaulis. The sequence goes on along the minus strand of JAXQQM020088647.1, from coordinate 298,992 downwards.
GAGCATATATAGGGCCTATGGGTGGGTAAGCATGTAAGTCTCAGAGGGTAGGCATGGAAGCACGTGCATGTGTAGGTAGCTAGGTAGGTGGCTTACCAGCCAGGCATATTACTTACGAGCATGCATGAATAACAGAGCTAGCTCAAGTAATAGCAGGTCCTGACTTAAAGGCCCCTTGCCCGATATATAAGTACGGTAAGAAACGGATTTGTGTCTATTTTTGCTAAAGCGTAATTACATATATAAAGAATAACTAGAATAACTGCATTTTAAGCATATAGGTTTGAAACAACCAACTGCTATATGCTATAGAATCAAATGCCAATGATATTTGTTAGTTCAATAGAATCTATACTAATCATAGGCGCCCAAAATATGCGATTTGATTTACCTGATGGATCTGGAATTGACAAACCCAACAAGTTGAAAAGCTTTATCAGCTATATAGTAAATGAATCTCCGATGAGACAGCCAGAGCGAGAGAATGAACCACCTTAGCAGGGGAGAGCCTATCCTGATTCATTCGTAGATTAGTCCATACTAGCACTAGCAGCTTTATAGATGAGGGGACTCGAACTATTACCTATCATCGGGGGAGATCGGAGAAGATCATCCTGCCACACCCCGAATCCAAACCTATCATATCATTAGGTGAGAGGCACATATAATCCTGTCACACCCTGAATCCCGCCCTTTGGGGGAGCTCGGAGAAGGGTCCTCACTATCGGGTAAGAGTAAGAGATAGGGTTGCCTACGGTCTCTTATCAACTCTTATTATTCATGATCACATGTAGGGAAAGAAGCGGAAGTGAGGGAATGATTTCCCAAACCGAGCTGAGGCAGTGCCAAGGGGGGGATTATTTTTAGCCTAGCGAGCCCCCCGATACCCAGTGGTTAGTCTTTCCTATCTTTCTGAGTGGGAGAGAGAGCAACTTTCCCTACTGTGACAAAATAAAACATGTCCTCCATAAACCAATGCAAAATAGGAGAATGAAACTGTAGAATAAACTCAAGCAATAGCAGCGAGAGGCGGCCATAGCCCAAGGTCTTCAAACCAAACCTGAAATGTGTACGAATATACACCATGTTTATACATGAGTTTAAGTCGAACATGGGAGAAACCGTCTAGTCACCGGTCATTGATGGATACCGTTGCCAGACACGAGGTGACCCACCAATAATGATAATGGGTACCAAGTGACTTAGTACATTCTAACCAATGTGAATAGATGTGTTGATGTTGAACACTTGTATAATAAATCGATTAGGAGTCACTGATGACAACCCACTGTCGAGTGCGAGGGAACCCTCCACTGATGACTGCGAGCCCCAAGGTACAGTAGGTAAGACCAGACCTTTCAGTTCCAAATTGATACAGAGACCGAGTTTTAGTTTGATCCGTTCGACGCAGTTGCATTTGTCCGAGTAACAGTAAAGGCACCAGTAGTTGTGTTTTATCGAGTCTCACCAGCTGCCATCCCATCCCATAGCACTAGAGACCGGAGCAACGGGAAAGGCATGAACATAGAAAGGTCCAGGCATAATGCTAATCTAATATCCTACAATTCGAGATCTATTTATCTATTAGGTAAAGAAGTTGTGGCAAATCTAGTTCCAAATCAAGTTGATGGTGCTAGTTAGACAGTTTACCACCCAGCATATAAATTAACTAACATCTTGTTGCTGCCGGCATCATATGGAAATGCTCTTCTTAAGAATTTTTCAAGACAGCGGGATGGCACAGAAAAAGAGCGAAATGGAATGCATACTAATGTAGGAACACCGTCTTTAGGTAATAATAAGTTTATTAGGAACAGATCCAAATGCCAGAACTGCACTTCTAGAAGCATCATAGGATGTATGAACATCTTAAGAAGTAGGAAAATTACCGACCTTCCAGCTTGCTACTAAATGCTCTGATATTTATTCCTCTGCTCATAAATTCATATGTAACAGTGCTTCAGAATACATCATAGATTTCAAGAGATTGAGCTGCTACATGAGTCTAAATATTGTCTCCTAGTGCTAGAAACTGGATAGTATCTTTCTGAAATGAAAAGGACAAGATCTCCTAAATTTCTGATTGCTGTCCCTTGATTGATATGTGCCTTGGGGTATTGAATACGACAGTCTTGCAAGGTTTCACCCTCCTTTTATGCCTGGACATAGGGTTAGTTCCACAACCTTAACCATTGCTATCATGAACCTCCTGCTTTCCAACCATTCTTAGTGTATATAATTCAAATCACAAAAGAAACTCAAAAACATTCAAGGCATCATAAATTCATCACATTCTTTCAATAAGAAGCCAAATATAGATATTAGATGAATATGTATTAATATAATGAAGTTTGGCCATTGGAGCAGGAAGGATGGCTCACCTGACGTTGGGAGGGCGTTAAGCCTGTCTCGACCAAAGGCCCGGTAGGGACTCATAAATCATAATTACGTATATAATGATACGCTTCATTACCGTTCCTACAAAATGAAGTGAAAATATCGCTCATAATGTGGATCGAAATAAGATGTTCGTGATCTATTCGCTAGCTTCGGGTTGTTCGCTTGCTTGGGGTTGGTAGGTTTGATTCAGTTCGCCGGGTGGTAAAGTCCGGATGGGCAGTTGTTCAACTTGTTTTTATGCAATTGGGTGGTGAAAATCTACCTATGTTGGTAAAAAATACCTATGAACCAGAAAAAAAAAACTAGGTCAATCAAGCGACCGAAGAGAGCCGGGATTGTGTCGTGGTTTAGATCTGTGTGCGTTCTGCGTGAGATGTGTAAAGTTGCTTGATGGCTCTGACAATTGATAGGAATAATCAGAAAGTACAATTGCATATGGATATGGAGCTGACTCTGGGTTAATGGGATCAGCCGCCTCTCGAGCGGGCTCCGGGACTAGATCTTCTACTAGATCTATAACTGGCTTTAGAACTATTTCTTGCTCTGGTAATGGATTGGGAACAGGGCGAAGGGAACTGGAATGGGCTGTGCTCCTGGGTTATTAGTCAACAAGCTAAACCGCTGGATCTGAAATTGGATCATATCCCGCCTCTCTAGCTGCGACCTATATTTCCTCTGGCTGGGAAACAGAGGTTTCACTAGTGAAGCCCGCAGCATCTCTTCGCTAGGTTTCCTAATTAGGTAAAGATCGAGACCAGCGGAGCCACCTATTTAAGTTATAAAGCAAAAGTCCGGATAACCAGTCTTGAACGATTATGAATACTTGGATGTAGATTCTGTCCCACTTATTGACCCAACAGTATAACCCACGGAAAACTATCTCATTTGAATGTTCTATTTAGTATAAACCTCACTTCCACCTTGACGTACTGAATTTATTCACTGTGACAAAGCCACCTTTGCCTATTGATCTTCCCACCCACTCATGCTCTACTCCTGCTACTTTAGCTCAATCGACTAGATCAACTGCTACTAGTGGGGGGGGTGCTGCTTGAACTGCTATAGTGATAGATGTTGCTGGGTCAACTGGCTTTATAATTGCCCTTGTTGATTATGAATACGGATAAACTAGGTAAACTGGAGCTGGAGGATCTGAAGGTAATGATCTCGATCAACAGGTTCACCCTTGCCTGCACGTAGGGCAGGTAAGTCTCTGGATTTAGATTTTCTTACAAGATCCCGCAAACAAGGTCACCCAATGATCTCACCCGGTGCTTTCCATCTGCTTTCTCTCAATGCTCCAGAAAAAGGGATTGTCATCCATGCTAGAAGTTCTGATACATACACGATTTTTCTAATGGTTAGGTTTATTATTACCGGCAATAAAGATCTATAATGTATCCCTTCAGACAAGGAAATCGGTACAGGGAGAATCTATGCGGTCAAGAACGTCGGTCAAGAACACCGCAAGAACGCCCGGTTCAGCGGTACGAGTAGAGACCACTCCGTGCCTTAGCTTCCAACCTTAATTCACGAGCTTGAAACCTCTCTAATCTGCCAAGCTGTCTTCCCCATCTATATTAACTGGTGAAACAATTACTCTACTGGATTGCATCGAATCTATTGGCTTCAAATAGAGCATCGGTGTACGTCATACAGCATTCACCAGCTTACAGAACATTTACTTAACGATTCTCCGGGTACCACGATATTGATTGTACCGGCCGGAGACTAATGGGGAATTATAAACTACTGCCCTAGGAATAGGAAGATACCTCAGAGACTTAGGACCTCCTACCAACCCCCCATCTTTGCTCTTTACCAACCTATATTCCATACCTCATTACCCTACTTACTTATGCCCAAACCTCTTGCTTCAGGCAAGAATACTTAGTGAGTTAGTGGTAGCAGCACTATTGAGCTTTTCGGGCCGGGTAGCCCAGGATAAGAATGATGAAGTCTTACAGCAGCGCACATACCTTATAGCGGTAGATATTGCTTCTTGGGCCGGGCTTCCGCTCCTTCTTTTTGGTTATTTAGAATCTGCACCGTATTCGCACTCAGCCAGCAACGTTCCATACCTTCCTTACTCCACGGAACCACATGCCCGCTCGGATTGCATGAATTGAGGGAGAGAGGACCTAATTCAAAGCCTACAGAATGATTTTCAGTTGGACATACAGGTTGGATCATCGAAACTTCCATTGAAACTACTCCCAGAATAGAAGATAGGATGGGGTAGGCACTTTTAGCGTTGCTATTACCTTTGCCTATAGGACTACCTTTCTTTTGGACAGCTCAGTTGTGGGATGGGATCATTTGAAATGCCTTCTTTTATTTAGGAACTATAGCCAGACCCCGGATATTGGATGGATGGCATGGCTGGATGATCGATTCAACGAGGATGCGTAAGTAGGCTCGACCATAGGATCTTTCATAGCTTCCCTTGCTCCCCATGCACTATTGCTAGATGACATTGCAGCTGGATGGATGGTGGTCGATTCTTTAAGGGCAGGAAGGATGATTTGAACTAAATGAATAGATGCTTCGATTGCTATATACCGCTTCCCGAAAGCAGTGCCCTTACCATCTCAAGTTGTAGGGGCGGTCAGGATCAATAGCTCACAGAGGATCAGGAGGAAGCTAGTCTATCTCTGTCCACTCATGCTTGCATGTCATCCCTCCCATTGAAATACAATTAGTGGATACTTATTGATTGAAATAAAATAAAAATAGTGAGATTGAACCATCCCCAATCATCACGCAATCAAACCATCACTCACCAATCTTCACTCTCACCGACCAACCCGCCATGCAGTCTCTCCCGCCAAATAGTAGTTATGGCAGGATTAGTTCAGGAAGGAGAAGGATTAGTTCCACCAAGAAATTCCCACTACTACTTCTCTCGCTAGCACTCTCACTCGCACTACCTCCCTCATGGAGGAGAAGTCACAGCAGTAAAAGGGGGAATGCGTTCTTGCTGGCTGGCCGTCCCACTCATGCCTTCGTTAAGGCTTGAAGAAAGGATTGATTCAAGTACTTTCCCACCTTCAACAATAGTTGGTTCTACTTAAATAGCTGGTCCTACCTTCGATAGATCGGTCTGGTCTTACCTTGTATGGAAGGTCTAGTAAGACGATAAAAAAGGTTGGTCCTACCTAGCTTATCGGGTTACTGGCTGGTCCTAAGAAGGTCAAGGAACATTTCAAGACTAATCCTTGGGTGGACAGCTGTCGTTCTAAGGTCGCAAAGCAGGGTCTGTCTCTTCTCTAGTGGGGTGATAAGGGAATCCACTAACACACGATGTAGCGATGGTCGTTTTTAGGCAAGAATCCCAGGCAGGGTCTAGTCTATTTGGTGGCCTAGCAATAGCGTAACTAAGTGGTGGGAAATTCCCCACCCACAATTTGAAAGCGCGAAGGTCTGTTCTAAGATTGCTAGTAATCTGTTCTACAAAGGTCAAGTCAATGTGGGTGACTCTCCCGGATGAATAGATCACGCCCATCATCATAAGGATCTGCATCTCGGTATGGGTTGGGATCGTCAAGATGAGGGGGAATTTTAATGTAGATGGGAGCAATAAGGAGAGTAGTCAAGATGGGAGTGGGAGCAATAAGGAGAGTAGTCAAGATGGGAGTGGGAGCAATAAGGAGAGTGGTCAAGCAAGCGAGTAATGCCAGATCATCATTTAACCTATCGTAGTAGCCGTCGAGGTCTCAATGACACAGGCAGGCAGAGTGCCCTTACTTAGAGGCACCTAGTAGTGATAATACGGCGTAGCAGCGTCTTTCTAGAGGGTCTAAAGAAGCAAAGCATGATGTGCCTTGTCCCTCGAATCATGGAAACGATGGGTTTCATATAAGAAACACCCCCTCTCAGAAGCTCTTTCGGATCCATCGGAACCGACCTTGTAGCCCCCACTAGGTTTATTCGGAGCTAGGACTCACTTTAGAATTTTTATAGACCTTGAAACTCTTATTATTTCAAATCCTCGTAGCTGCTATCCCGCCTTACATACCGTACCCTTATACTTAAGTGCATGCTACCTTTTAGTTTTAGACCAGACCTTTTACTTTATGCTGCCAGATGCTGTCAGAACCCTAGGAAATTAGATTATGGGGTGCTCCCATTAATTTGATGAACCAGCCAACTACACGAGAGTTGCTTTCAGGTATGGCGGCCTCTATGAACTACCCCTTGACTTTAGTTACTTTTTCACCTGCTAGAAGAACTAGATCTGGTAGCGGAGCCCTGTATCTTCACCTTTGCCTTTGGAGCCACCAATTATATAACCCCCCGCATTGGGATTGATTCTTTCAGACAGGATTTCATAGCTGTACCGAAGGAACATACCTTTTCTTTACTTACCATATACCAGAACTTGGAGATAGATCTTCAGCCCTAGACCTGCAATCAGAGCATATTTGTGTTGGTAGTCACCGGTAGACCTTACAAGATAGCTGCTTATGGAATCGTGGGATGGATCAGGAAGTGGAATTGGTTCATTAGACCTTGTTCAGACAATACACCTACCACAAAGACTTTCTATCTAGCTACCCTATACCTTGAAGTCTTACCAGGAAGCCTATACCATGAGGAGGTCTTTGGAGGAACAGCTATCAGACCCTTACCTTGTCTTTAACTCACCCACCTGTCTATTGAATTTGAAATAACAAGATGTCGTAAACCTTGCTTTACTGATCCACCTTTGCATACCTAAAATCTTGTGACATATACAAGTAAGAAGCATGATAACCTGGTAAGGAACATAAAGGGCGGGAAGGAGACCATATTGATATCTATTGTTCCTTATCAAAAGGCTACCTACATAATCTATCTGTTGTACCGCCCCTCTCCTCTCCTCTCTACCGATGTGCTAAAGCAACCCAATCCCTACCTAACCGGTGCTACTTGCCATTGCTGACTGTAAATTGTTCACACATGGGACGAACACGTACCTCTTCCTGGGCATGGGGAATAGGAAACAGGTCAAAAAAGCACATCATCAATCGGTGACTCACAGATCACCAGTATGGCCTTGTGTTATGTGATTGAACTCTATGTTCATTGTGCTATGGGAAGGGTCTATACTGTGGTTAATGGGGAGTAAAGGTGAAATGCGGAATCGGGCTAAACAGGGTGCTTGTGCTCTAGGACTTCATTTCATACAATTCCTCTCGGCATTGATAGCGCACCTAATCAGTTCAGAAACCTAATCATTTAAGTGAATCCAATTAATCGGGGCTATTGTCCAACCCCGGTTCACTATTCCTCTGGTATGCACGCACGTATATAAAGAAATCAACTGTGAAGAAAGTATAGAGTAGCAGGTGAGCCATCAAGAATAAGGTGGCGCTCTGCATGCGCTGTTGAGCTCGTGTATTATATATGTGATTTTGCATTTACTCACTCAGTGTAACCTCATTGAACCTCATTCATTGTGTAACCTCATCGGTAACAACCTCCATCAACAACTAAACCTCATTCATTGTTGTCAACACCTCATTTGTACGCTCCACCCCCAACTAAGTGTTAAATCAATAAATAAATTATGTATTTTTGGCAGAATCCAAATCCTCCAGCTCCTAAAACAACCTCTTTATCTCTTGGAATCCTAACGGTTGGTATAACCCTAATCATACATCTCCACCTACCACTCCTTTTGAATGATTGTCTCTTTCTTTTTGGGAAAGCAACAGACTGATGAATAAAGAAAATGAAAATTTTTTCAATGGCTCTGACTGGAGTAGGACCGGCTGCAATGTAAGGGCTATAGGAATTGTCTATGATCGGTGGCTATGTGAAACTATTTCTGAATGTTGAATGAACCTCAACCACCAGTCAAATGTTGTATATAAAGGTCATTCCCTCCATCTAGCCCAGGTAATAACATTCCTTATTCCCGAGGCTCCATATTATTAGAGGTTCAAGTTGAGGGTGAAGAAAATAGATGATGGCTTGATTTTATCTACTTTGCACCCCGGGGAGTAAGGCAGCCAGGGTTGGACGAGTGAGTGGGCTGGAAACAGCCATAGTCAGGCAGTCACATAGAGCACCCAACATGGATATGGTGGAAAATTAAGCACCCACATAGACATACAGCCCATACATAGACACATCCATAGATAGCATTGATAGATCATATATAACATAGAGTAGAAAATCAATAGCTGCTAAAGTACATGTGCGCTACGCGTTAAAGGAATTGAAATACATACCCAAAAGAGGAGAGGCCATACCCCCCCTCACGATATGGTATGGGGCCTGTGAGGCACACCGCCTGCTAATCGATACCACACTTGCTGATTTCCGAAGGTAGGTCTCTTGCTTTATCGATCTTGCTATCCAACCTGTCAACGTTTACTTGCATTCTCATTTCCCCATCGTTTCCACTAGAATCAATACATTGAGCCATGTTGTTTAAATACAAAAGCATATCAATTAAGACATGCTTCCAGACGATTAGAAAGGAATAAACCCCTCAATGAATAGGAAGGAAAAGTTTGAGCCAACATAACCAATAGAGAAAATAGAAAATAAGTACCCTATTGAGCATACCCAAAAGAAGTAGTTCATCCATTGATCCAACGTACGAGATTGATTATATTACTATGTTACCATTTACCATCATTCTCACCATAGGATATTGATATTATGTTGTTTCCATTCACCTATTATTTCCAATATTTGTCAGAAGGTCATTGTATATAGCCAATCATAGACACAAGGAGGTCATAGCCAATAGTCCATCATTGTCAGCCGGTCATTGTAAACCAGTCCAATAGTCATCATTGCCAGAAGGTCATTGTATATAGCTGCTAGTTGATGCAGTCGATGCAATTGATCCCGCTACTTGATGATGTGATGCCAGTTTAGCTATCTGGAAACAATTTTTAGGGGTTCCGGGGGTCTGCCGACAACCCTCAAATCTCAATCCAGGGGTCGATGCACTCAATTCCCTAAGAGCTGATCCTAGATTCGATGTTTGTTGTCGATCACTCACTCATCCAGATGGAAATGCTGTTACTCGATCAGGAAAAGGAATGGAATCATACAGACCAACAATCAGCTAACCGTCCACTACAAACCACACTAGCTAACCTACAATAAGGCAACCTTACCGACATATAGATATTTCTTGTCAATCTATTTAAGCACCGCTACAGCCGCCTTGAAATGCATCCATCCATCTTTAAGCAAGTGTGATTCCAGCCAGGTCTGTGAAGGCTGTCTGGAAGGTGGTGGAACAGCTCTATGGGAATCCCCAGTGTAAGGTTGTCTGTTTGGGGCATTCATTCAAAAGGTAATTCGTAAGGTGAAGGAGGAAATAGTAAAGAGAAAGACAGGGTGTATAGGTCCAGTAAAGGTAAGCGGTACCCCAAGTAAGCATGATTTCAGTAAGTGTTACACTCGTGAATGCTACAAGTTAAGATCATGAAACTAGCAGGTATAGAAGGGGGGTTGAGACAGATGGATAGATGCTCATAAGTAAAGGGAAGCAGCTGAGAAGGGCTGGAAGGCGCTCACTTGAGGTACGAAGGGTGAGGGGATTTCTCATCAAAGTTCTCAGTGCCCAAGCAAGCCCGTCAACCAAAGGGGTTTCTCTTTCATTCCTAAGCAAGTTATGACGATCATCCCACAACTGGTTCCATAGAAACCATTGACCCTCGTCTGACTGATAAAGCAAGAAGTAAAACAACCAACCATGCCATTCAGCAATGTATGGAGCACGGAGCAAGCAAGGCACATCGTGTTCGATCCACCCAAACTAAAGGCTGGCAGGAATAATAAAGAACTATAGGGTAGCCCCCCCCTTGGCCCAGCGAGGTTGTGGTAGCAAGTATTTATGAAGGTTGTAAAAGGTTTCATTCATTTGGCTTGGTAAACCTGGAAGTAAATAGTAGGTAGGTGGTAACTATTGATTGTGAACATAAGACTTGCAGCAATCAAATCCAAGTGGTGATGGGTCCGAGGTACAATAGGAGGGATTTGATCAACTGGAACCATCCCACTCATTCACAAAGAGCTCTTCGGGGAATGCACTTAGAATAGGGTTTTTACCTACCAGAAGCTCTGAGCTCTCCATTATTTATTACTTGAGGGCATGGCTTTTCTATCCTACTTGAGTGAGTGGATGGCAGCTTGTTGGATTATTTCATTAAGTTGGACAAACCTACCTCATTAGTGGCAGGCATCAAATGAAGCTTTGGGTGCTGGGCAGAACATACCCATCCATATCTATGTGCATGGGGATATGGCAAGAAACGAAGTGGCTAGGTCTTAGAGAGATAAACCACATTCAATCGGTCTGAGAGGGATGGATGGGAAGGATGAGACTCTTTTATCAGGATATTTGTTCACATAGATTTGTTAGTCCGGTAGCACCTGATTATGGGGGACCCGAAACCAACCAACCCCCTTATAAGCTTGACACTGGGGCAAAATCATGCTCCTAACTTGCATCCAAATGCCTACATCCAAAAACCACTATGATAGAAAGACCGACACCAGTCAAGTTAGGAATAGTTGTACAATTCAGTAATTGAATTCGGGAGGGGAGCAGGCTTAATAGCTAGCCAGACGCCCTCATCCATTGCCCTCATCTTGGCCCTACCCTTCACCCCCGATGGAGAAATCAATGCATTTCCATCCGAGGGTGGAGCACCGAGAACCGACAACTAGAGTTTAGTCGTCACAACGAGCCCTTAGTTGAAGGTTACCCGGCTAATGAAAGCATGCTCGAAATTGCTGATAGTTGGATGGATGGAAGGTAGGGAAACTTAGGGTAGGATATGAATAGGACTGACTGTTCGATTAGCTAATTCCATCTCCTCTACTTTCGGAGAAATTAAGGAAGGAAACATCTCCGAGACATGATAAAAACCACGGGAATATTTCAGAAAAGTTAACGATTATTCGCCGAGTCTCGCTATTAGGGAAAAACCCATTATTCGTCGAGCTCTTTTCGGCGATAATGAATTGACCTTAACCTTTATATTCACGAGCTTGCTTGGGCCTGCCTAACTGACATGGGGAGATATAGATTGTAAGTAGCTGCTAAATGAAATATATATTTTATTACTGCCTTTCCATGTTTGTTTTTCTCTACTTACCTACCATATTTGTTATTCCTTACTTGTTTACTGTATTTGTTATTCCCTACTGCCTTACCATATTCGGTTGTTACTTACTGCTTGCTGCCTTTTTAGATTTGTTTTTCCCTTACTGCCTCTCAGTCAGTTAGCATATTTGTTTACACATATTATTCAATTATTACCTTTTTATATTCATTATTTCTTACTGCTGCCTTGGTTATATTCGTGTAGATATTTGGATTACTGCTTTTTTAGATTTGTTTTTTCTAACATATTCGTTTTTATATTCAGATTACCACCTTACCTTATTTGTTTACATATTTGAATAACTGCCTTAACCATCCATATTAAGTTACATATTAGATTATTGTCTTATAATATTTGTTCGAGACCTTGTTTCCGCATCTTAAGCCCGGTGAGTTTTATATAACGTGTATGGGTGGGTTGGGTTAATGAGAAGGAGCCGTCCTTCCCTTCCCTAAGAGTTGGATTGGTGGGGCCTTGATTAAGCTGCTTGTTGGTTTATGCGTGGCTTTATAATAGAGAACCATCCTTCTTCAAGCAAGCATAATTCATCATCGAATCAGCATCACTAATTAAGTCAGCATCATCGAGTTAGCATTGCATTAAGAGTTATTCCTCCGTCAGTGATAGAGTAGTTATAAGGAGGAATATAACCACGTATCGAAACATCAAGCACAGGTTAGGTAGTGTTCCTTTCTCTTGTACAGAACTGCTTTCTCTATTTCAAATAACTTATTAATCGTATACAAATAGATATCATTATATATGTCATTATGCATTCATTCGTTATATATGTAATTACGCCAACCAACCACTATTACTGATTTGGAAGGGATGGCTAGCTTTCCTTCTAGCTTTCTTTCTGGCTGACTAACTGACTGACAGGAACTTCAATGGCGGAGGTTTTGAAAGGAACGTAGTCGCTTGTCCGCACTTGAAAATAGGAGGGAAAATTCCAAGGGTGAGGGTGAGGGACGAACTCTCGATGATAGGAGAGGAATCGAACTCTCGAGAAGGGGGCTGCCATCAACATAGTCGCTTGTCCGCATCGGGCAAGGCCCGACAGGGACTCACTATTTATATGGTGAGGCCCAGTAGGGTGAGGGTGAGCCTGCAGAACTCTCGACTAAAGGCCCGTAGGGACTCGGCCGAGGTTACGAGGTCGAGGAGAGGTAACGTGTGAGGGTGAGCTTGCCGAACTCTCGACAACGGCCGCCATCAGACGAACAACTCTCTTTTGGGGGAGGGGAAAGACGCCATCAACTTGAAGAAGGCCGCCATCGATTTATCGCTCACCTTCCCTAAAAAGGTGAGGCCTGGAGGCCCGGTAGGGACTCACTATTCATATGGTGAGGCCCGGTAGGGTGAGGGTGAGCTTGTCGAACTCTCGACAAAGGAGAGGTAACGTGTGAGGAGACGAATAACTCTCTTTTGGGGGAGGGGCCCCAAAATCCGCCATCAACGCGAAGAACACAAGGCCGCCATCGACTCGACCGAGGTTACGAGGTCGAGGTTCGGTAGGGTGAGGTAACGAACTCTCGACACAAGGTCGTCATCGACTCACGCATTCATATGTGTGAGGCCCGTTAGGGATTTATTGCTCACCTTCCCTAAAAAGGTGAGGCCCAGTAGGGACTCGGGCAAGGTTAAGAGGTCGAGGGACTCGGTCGAGGTTATGAGGTCGAGGCCCGGTAGGGTGAGGTAACGAACTCTCGACACAAGGCCGCCATTGACTCACACATTCATATGGTGAGGGATTTCTCTCTCTATTTTCTTCAAATAGATTTCCGGAGGGACTCGACTGAGGTTACGAGGTCGAGGGACTCGACTGAGGTTACGAGGTCGAGGGACTCAGCCGAGGTTACGAGGTCGATGAATTTATTTCTTGCTCGACAAAAGGCCTGGAGGGATTTCTCTCTATATTTTCTTCAAATAGAGGCCCGGAGGGACTCGACTGAGGTTACGAGGTCGAGGGACTCGGCCGAGGTTACGAGGTCGAGGAGAGCAAGGGTGAGGGTGAGGGAAAAACTCTCAAAGATAGGAGAGGAATCGAACTCTCGACAAGGGGGCCGCCATCAACGTAGTCGCTTGTCCGCATCGGGCAAGGTCTTATTTCCAAAGGCTATTTCCACCAAAGAAATGAGTGAGACCATCGGGAGAGGAACTACGACCAGAACCTTTAGCAGAGATCATGGAACTGCTGGATGGATTTGATTGATTGCATGGATAGATTATTATGGGTGGCGTACAGGGTTCACAGGCTTCCAGAACACTCATCGTAAGAGTCATTTTAGTGCTTGGTACCAGCTGTTTTCTTACTCTACCTATTCACCCTTTACTTATGTGCATGCCATCCACCTACCTTTTCTACCATCCATCTTTATTTCATTTCCGCTTTACCCTACTTAGTTGATGGAGGGAGTGCTTTATCCCTTACCAACTAATTGATTCAGCCAGGAAGACTTACTTTGTGGGTAGCACTATCTTCTATTTTCGGGCCGAGATGAACGAACTCGACCAGCCAGATACTCTTTTGGATTTTGTACAGACAACTTTGCTAGGATATGCCTTTTCATTTTCGTGTATGCCTGCTCAACATCTCAATACTGCCTACCTCAAACCCACTGGATCTCCCCAAGTTACAGCGAGAAGATCGGATGGGATGGAACAACTTCACATAGAGCTATTGGCTTGATCGCCTTCCTGACAGCACTCACAGGCAAACCTGGAATCATCACACTTGCTTAAATATGCTGGTACCACTATGACTACCACTACACCCCTGCCTTCCGAACCTTTAATAACAGGTATAGTAATATCCATAATGTTAATGATGTAACATGTTCTAAGCTAATTCCCCCACTTCAAGTAACTTAGGGGCGAGGTACGTTAAGTGACTCAACCGTTAGGAAGAGGTACGCCAACTTTCAGTATTGAATTGACCATGAAATCCTCTAGTCAGCAGATGATCAAGTAAGAAACCCGTTCATTCAATTGCCTTCCCTCCACCCCAGGTAAGTCCCAAGCCAAGTCTTTTCCGACTATATCTTATCTCTCTAGGTAAGCATTCGAGTCATTACTTATGTTATAATGCCTTATAGCTCGTTATAACGCCAACCCGAAAGGCCAGCGTATATAGCGGAAATACCTATTTATTATTACCTTGCGTGGCATTTGTGTTTATGAGTTATATTTGTGTATTGCACTTGCTCATAATGGTCCAGGGGTGTCGTCTCTCATGAAGGTTCGTACGGTAGTCATTTTTAATTTATAATGTGGGTCTGGTGGAAGGGGGTTCGCACTATCGATTGATGGCTGCCTGGCAGATATTTAGCTTTAGATTGGCTCACGTCGCACTCTCTCTCTCATGATCTGGTGGCACACTTTATAATAAGGTACATTAAGGGGGCTTCTCATTATAGCTTGTCAGACATCACGCTATCTCCTTCATGAGTCTCCCGCTGATCTATGTCTCGGCGGTGCAGTTTCGTATTCAGATCTAAGCAACAAGTCATTTCTAGGCGGAGTGTTTATGGGATGTAGGCGCGCTTAACGAGAAGATTTGTTGTATATATCAATGATCGGGACCTTTACACATTCCCATGCACAGGAGGGGCTAAGCGCGGGCTAGTTGCCTTGTAGCGGGGTGATCTTATGTGTAGAGAGAGGTTTAATAGTAGGAATCCACCGTGTGTTTAATAAGAAACTTCCCTCTTTATTGACCGAGTGTTCTTGGTAAGCCGAGGGATACGCTCATGTGTTTATGTGTAGGGGCTATGCCTGGTTCAGATGTGAATGAGATGGGAAAAATTTTGGGAAAATCTAGTAGTATATACATATTGATCGGGCTTTGTTTGCTCCTTATTATAAAACTGGAAGATTAACCAGCAGCATTTCTCGTTAAACCACCACCTCGCTAAACATCCATTCCATTTCAAGAATGATAGCCCACTGTTCTGGCATCTCCATGTGTTCCAAGAAGCGATGTTCCAAGATTTGTGGAGGGAGGATCCAAAACTAGCGCTGCTACTGATCATGAGTAAACGGCCTTTAGATGAATCTGCTGCTGGGTGGACTGGAACAGAAAGAGATGTTGGCTAGTGAGATGGTGGTAGTGGGGAAGCTGCTGCTCAGACTGCTTGAGTCAAAGGTTACTTGGCACATTGGCATATGGTTGATAATAGCGGGTGTACGGAGTCTGTTCCCTTCCATTTATTTACCTTGAATAAGAAGATCCCACAGTTGTTTCCCCAGCAGGATAGATACTTGAATATACACTCCCCGCAGTAGATCCAGTCCCAGCCGCAGATGATCTAGATCTCTATGCTCCTTCCTTTTGTGCCCATCCAGCAGGTAGTGGATTCGGATCAGTCTTTCCAACCACTATATATCAAGTTACGCTAACCTTGCGCCCTCCGTCATTCTACGTTCTAATTCGACCTAACTCTGGCCAATTACAAGAGAGCACTCTAGAACATCAATGATGAAAACCAACACTATGCGACACCCCGAGGATGGACTACCATAAGATAGTAGGAGACGCCCCTTGCTTGATGGACTGAGAACTCACAGCACATGCCAGATCCATCGAAAGCACCATGCCAGCCGGATGCTTCCATAGCCCATAGCAGATGCTGTAAAATGTATACTAGCCGGGGAATAAGCTAGGGCTGGAACGAATGCTGGCTTTCGAAATGGACCTTTGAGTGGATTCCCTATAAGGTTTAGTGTCTTTTGGTTATATTGTCCTGATAGAGTAAATGGTGAGTGTATAGGTGTATATGCATTTATATGGGGTTCCCAGCTGGTTATAAGCTTGGTTCTATGCTTGCCGCCTAATGGCTTCGGGCCTACCACTTGCTTTAACGGACTAGAAAAGCGCAAGCTTCCCTTTCCTCTACAGCGAGTGGATCAATGGATTTGGGGTAAACGAGGTCACTCGCCAAGGGATACGCACCTTAAACTCTTGCTTCGACCTCTGTCTCTCCTACTTCTTATGCTCCTGGTTCAAGGTCAACAACTAGCTTTGGATCTCGTTTCTTAATCTTGGTCAACCGCCACAGCCTATGCTTGCGCCTGACAGATATATTGCAAGCTAGATTGGTAAATGCATGATCAGTGATCCTACCTAAGATCTTCAAGGGAGTGTTCCTAGTTATTCGTAAGGGTGTTTCAAAACTAAACGATCGAGTTTCACTAGCGTCATCTCGCCCCGAATCATATTGAATTGAATAGTCGGGTCTGAAACGGATTCGAAAATGAAATCATCGGTAAAATCTCCAGAAGTTTCTTATCCTTGACAAATATATGCTATTTGAACTCACTAAACCGACTCCTCCTTTTCCTACTTAAGAAATCTAGTTCTATTGTGGTATTGATCCCCCAAGGCAAAGCCTAATGTACATATCTAGTCTTTGAAGTTATGAGAAAAAGGGGTACACTTTACCATGATTTGTCCTACAGAGCTTTCCCCTCATTTTCAACAATCAGACAAGCCAGAGCCTTGAGAAAGACCTACCGCCAAGAAAATTATCCCTCTTGGGAATTTGATAGATGTAAGATACTTGAGCAAGACCCACTGCCAAGCTGCGGCAGAGAAAGGTTTCGGGTCAAGGTCGCTTACTTTGTTGGTTGTTGGTTAGTCTATGTACGATCTTCCTTCCTTTATGTGAATGGAGAGACCTTAACCTTTCTCCGTATGCACCCTCTCCATATGCAGTAGCTAGAAGGACAAGGAGCGCACTTACCTCTCTTGCGGTGAGGAGAGAAGGACAAGGAGAAGCGAGATCTATCTCTTACTTAACAAGGCAGCTCATAATCCCATAATGCTCTAGTTCACCATTCCACCGAGCGATACTATACTCATAACGCTCCAGTTCACATTCATAACAAGATTCAAGCTATTTCATGCCCCTCCCTATCATCTCATAATGCAGCTCCTAACCTTCCTACCCTCAGGTGAGTCGTTCCTCCTCACTGTTTTTTTAAAAGCTTAGGATAATGTAATGCAGCATGAACATGGACTAGTTAGGGGCCTATCAATAGCGATTATTAAGGCTCTCAGCTCTAAAAAATCCAATGACTATTTATGAAATACGTTATAATCCTCCTTGCATCGAAACCGCTCCCATAGCATATCCAGTAACAGAGTAAGCATATCCAAAGGCAGAGGTTTATTCAATATATACGTATATAACAGTTGCACTTGACCGAGTTCCAAGTCCAGTACCAGATCCACTAGCAGGAGAAGCAGAGGTAGTTATAGCACGAGCAGTTCCATAACGAGTAGTTCCATACCCAGGATTAGTTCTAGTTGTTTACCCATAAGCAAAGGCAGGTACATCCATAAGCAAGGGCAGATGCATATCCATAAGCAAAGGCAGGTGCAGTAGTAGATCCAGTAGCATGACCATACCTTACAGAACCAGATCTATCTGCTTCTCAGGATAATTAGCTTGGACAAGAGTTATCACCTTAGCCTCTAGTAGCCATTTGAGTGCCGAGAAATTGTCTCAGAGATCTCGGAAAAGAAAATATTTCGATCATTAGCGTACTCACTCTGAACTTACTACCCTTACTTACTACCCTTGGATAGGTCTCTTGACTGGCCTAATGAGTGAGGCTTTGAATCGTTAGCCTGATAACCTTAGAAAAGGACCAGAAACCTTTTAGTAATTAGCCAGGACCAGGAACCAGGACCAGAAACCAGGTAGGACCAGGAAAGAATCAATCTAACCCCAGGACCGGAAAAGACGAGAAAGAAGTGGCAGGACAAAATAGTTAGGCGAGCTTTCTAGGCCCCACACCACATTGGATGTATGAGGAAGACTTACCTTACTCCAAGGTTAGGTCTTGCCTTATCGGGTTGGGTTATATTTGGGTTGAGGAAGCTAATTCGTTTATACTTGGAGATTAGTAGTTTATACTAGTTTTATACTAGTACCAATAGTAATTTATACTAGGATACAAAAAGAGTCGTTGATACTAGGTGAACACGAAAGGATATTGCAAGGGAATGAGAGCGATAACCCTAGACAGCAGGGTTGGAAAGACTGAAGGAAAACAACGACAAAAGATTACCTAAGTTACTCAGCGAATACGACGCATCTTCTGTCACACCACAGCTAACACTATTACCAGCAACTATGCATCTTGAAGCTTTGTGTCAGGTGATGTACTCGCCATCCTTCCTAACCTTCCTAAGTCAGGTGAGCCATCCTTCCTATAAGGGTTTTCTCCTTGCTCTTATAACGTCGAGCAAGAAATAAAAGCGCCTGGTAGGCAATAAAAGCACTGGGCCTGGTAGGCATGGATGGCATGCTCGTAAGTAATATGCTCGGCTGGTAAGTAGATAGAGGTTGCCTAGCTACAAATATCCCAACCCTTCGAATACGATGTTCACTTGGCCGTGTAAAACATGGATTTTATTATGTTATCCCAACAAGTCCTCCACCCATATAAGTGTTTTCAATTCCAAAGGACTTTACCGGGTTGATTCAAGGTTCAATGTAAACTAGCCTACACGAATCAATTAATATATCTATCTATCTGGATAAATGGAGCGGTCTTGTACTATTAATAATAACTTGCAAGGAAAAACACATTAATACTTTCTGGGTGAATATTTTGATTTTGAAACAAGTGAAATCAAAAGGTCTCAAACGTAGAAGTATCAAATCCTATGCTACATAGAACTATACCGGATATTTCATAATTAGTACGATCGATATAACTATACACAAGATCCAGAGCAGGCAATCACCCACATACACCTCATAGCAATAACAATCAACCAACGACATAATCGACATAACTTTAACTCTGATCAGGGCAAGGAATACCCGTTCCTGTTGATCCGTAATCCATAACAAAGGCATGGGCATAGGCATCACCCTATGCGCAGTTAGCATCTTAGCCAATAGATCCAGAGCTTAGTTCTCGTTAAGGTTTCAAACTTTTGACCATATGAAGAAGCAGTGCTATTGAAGTTCTCGACCCAGTTTCATCCATATGTTTAGGTTCGAGAGCTAGCATCCCAGCCACACAGAGATTGCAGCAGAGAAGATAAGTTAAATTGGGCGAAGCATCATCCACTGAGTAGAGGATTGACCACACAGGGAGTTTTGATGGAGCAAACTAGGTTCGAGTCTCATTGTCCATAAGGAAAGGATATTGACCAGCCGCTATAAAGACAGAAGATACATAGGTATAGAGAGCAGAAAATCGAGTTGGAATAGCTAGTTGTAGTTCAGAGCTTATCTGATTCAGAGCGATAACCTCAAAGTGCTTACACAAACCTTGAAAAAAATGTGAGTTTGATGCAGATTTGGACAGTCGAACCTTGTTTCTTACCTATGTTATGAATCTACCGAATAGCCAATAGATGTGTCCCAGTCGTATCTGTTGTGTACCTTACTTACCGAGTCCAACCCCAACCTATAACCTATTCCCTACATGCCTAACCGAAGCTTTAGGTTAGAGCTGGGTCGTGATAGAACCTGGGCGGGAAAGCATGTCCCTAGTTCCTATCCTTGGTTATCACAGTGATTAATTTTCAATTTCTATTCACTTGTTATTTTGGGCATGGAGTGCTTTATTTATTCATTGGCTTTGGCTCGGTCGGGACTAAAAAGGTTTGATAAATAAAGGAGGAGCAATAATGTGGGATTACTCAATCTGGTGGAAAGGTAGTCTTCTGGTACCTATATACCCCCTAGCTTTCGTGAGCTTGAGATGCTACCTGCGTTTCCGTTCTTACCCGACTTGCTTTCACTTTGGGTGCATTCCTTATTAAGGTAAGGGGGTATAGACCTTCGTAGCAAAGTAAATGGAACAAGGACCATATTCTGCCTCTGCCCCATTCGAAGCGTAGCAATTTGATAAGCACCTATGAACCTACCGAAGCATAGAACAGCAACGGAAGCACCGGAACCTTACAGTCATAAATCAAATGCATATCCCTATTCCGACTATCTACCCCTACCCACTGAAGCACATTCATACCACCATCCATCGTAGCTCAAATCATATAGCTAACCATGGAGTAGTTAACCAAACAAAGAAAATATCGTAGATTTTACATATCGTGAATTGAACATCGTGAATTCTCCACTTATACCTTCTGCCACAGCTTCTGAATCACCCTTGGTATGGGGACATCAATCCTTAGGGTTCGATACCCCTCGGATTGCTCATTGGTAGCAGTCAGAATTTTGAGGGGAGACTTTCACAGGTCAGAAACGCCTCGCTCAGCCAGGGATTATAGTCAATCCGGCCGAGATTATGTTCGGTAGAAAAACTATGCACTTTATATATACGTTGATCTATCTATATATGGCGATCAGGTGTTTCCTGAATAGATTGGCGTAGAGGAAAAATGAGTGGAGAGTTCAGCGTTGTGGCTAGTTTTCGGCTCGGGGAAGAGTTCAGTTATGGCCTCGGAATATTTCGGAGCTTCTACCTATTTCCGCTAAACAAATCGATTTGGATTTCCAAAATCTTAGAGTGGGGATTGATTAGAAAGGCAAGTTTCTTTTTACGAAATGCCACTTGTAATATCTTTATTTCCATCGATACAAAATTGGTCATATGTGATGCGAATATGAGAGCAATAATAACCAAGGAGATACCAATAGAAAGCACCTAGAGAGGGGGTTTTTTTCCTTTATATGGACACTTCAATAAAGATCAGAAAAGGCGGAGATATGCCTTGCAACTTCCGGAGATGCAAAGAGCAAGCGCCTAGAAATGTGCTTTTTTCACCAACCACCAAGAAGACCCTAGGGAGTACCAACGGAAGGAAGGCTTGCTGGCAACTTTAGATCAATGCGGCTTAGAAGGAAGGCTTGAAGGCTTTAGATCAATGCAGCTTAGAAGGGTGCGAAAGCAGGCTCGACCAAAAGGGAGAGGACATTTGTGAGCATTCTATGGTCACTTCTGACCCCTGAACGATATATTCCTTATCGAGTGTTTGTCTTTACAGAATGTGGGGTTTTAGTTGATCCCCAAAGGCAAGGTCCCGTTTTCTTACCAGGCTGATTGGAGTGAGTGAGAAGGTCCTGTGAGTGCTCCTATAGACTCAGTCAAAGAGTACAACCCTGACCTATTGAGTGCCTCTATTTCCTTTCTTCCCGTTTGTAGTCTAGCTGGATTAGAATACTGGCAATGGTATAGCTAGACTAGAAAGCTGGCAGTAGTATTGCCAGCTTCTACCCCTACCTCTACTAGCTGAATAAGTCCGGGGAGATGAGTCTATGCTTCTAAGTCTTCCCTACGACACCTGCTGCCACTAATAAGCCCCAGAAGCCCTAGTCCAGTCCAGTATACGCTACTGCCCTAGTTCAGTCCAGTCTCGCCAATAGGTAGGTGTACTCCCTCTATATATCTTCTATACAGACTAGTGGGTGGATTAATGAAACCTTATTAGACCCCCTAGAAGCTTATTTTAACACATTGTTGGAAGATTAGGAACTAAAAACACTCTATAAGCAAAGGGAAAGCAAAAGGATGAAATGACTGAGTCTATATACTATTGTATAGGTCAACAACACTAGAGAAGGTCTAAGTTACGATGGGGAGGCATAGATCTTAGATCTCCGTACCTTAGAATATCTAGGATCTGAGCTGTAATCCAGGCCTTACCCTACAGTCCAGGTAGTACAAGTGGATATGGATAAATTGCAAATGGAACTGAAACTAGGCGAGATGTTGATGCCTCAATGGGTGCTTCTTCCGCTGCAACTAAAGGATCAGAAACTGGGCTAAGGGAAGCTGGTCCCGCCTCTAATGCTATTGGATATGGATTTGGATTTATAACCGCTGGTTCTGGGTCTCTCGACTAAGAAGAAAGGATGCAGCGGGCACTGGATCTATAGGCTCTGGATCTCAGTCTTGATCTCCAACCCGTCGCTACGGAACTAGATAAAGAACCACTGCATATAGATCTGCACCTGTCTCCGCTACTGGATATGCTACTTGCCCAGGAATAGTAACTCAATCTGCATCTGGATCATATGGAACTGGATCTCGCTCTAGAAAGACAGAAACTGGATCATGATCATCATAAAGAACAGAAGAAAGAGCAGAATTAGGTGGGTCATTGACTGGATAAGGATAAGAATCATAAAGAACTACTTGTCCCTTCTGGGTCAGAAGCAGAAAGTAGTTGAAATAAGGCCCCTAGCATCATTCCCTCTTGCTTGATCATCTTAACCCTAAATTCTAGACCACCGAGCTTTGTCTTATGAAATTCACGTAGTTCCTCTAAGAGAGAGATCCATCGCAAAAGAATCAGAATTTTCCGTAGTAGCTAATCAATATTATATACGTAATTACGCAAAAAAATACGCATACCTAAGGAAAGTTCTTTCCCTCATATGGGGGTGGTGTGCGTAAAGCGCTTTCCTGAGGTAGGAGGGTGAGGTAAGTGCAATTTCTTGATAAGAGGTGGGGTGGGTGCGGCACCAGAATCAGTTGAATATGAATCAGAGCTTATTACTCGAGGCAGAGAAACCGAATCCCATTAATCCTATTCCATCGCCCCTATTATTCTTTAAGCAGAGGAAAACAAAACATCAAATAATCAGAATAGGGGCCTTTGCAGCAGGTGATATAGCGGCATAAAAGCATGCCTATTCTTGAGGGAGGGTGAAATATACCACCAATAAGTACCTAAGGAGTCTAGGAATGAGATATAGTGCCTAGCGGGAGACCTCGAAATGGGAGGAATATGGTCTATGTGGAGAATAAAAGTGAATCGAGGGAGCATATCTACTCGGATCGAGGTGGTAAATCATAGTCTCTCGATAGGAAAACATAGCTTATCCTAGGGCGGGTAATCCACGGGCGTAGGGCATGGGCAGTCATACCCATACATAGCACCTCCTTATTCTATCTTATTCATGAATCAGTATCTTAAACACCCTCAAAATCTTGTGGGCCCCAGTTATTCTTATTTAAGCCTCGCAATTGTTGAGCGCTAAGACCTTAGAACCTCTATAAATCAGTTTCATATCTCCCCGAGTATTCGGAGTTATTAGATAGCTTAGGATCAATCTCATTCCAAGCCCCGACACTTTGAAGAATTCCTAGCAATCAGTCTTATATAAGGTAGCTAAGGTTATTTGATAGGATCAACCTTTAGACTATGCTACGAGAAAGCCTTGAAACTAACTTGTTCAAGCTCTGATCCACGCGGGACTAACTGAACATCAATCTCTTATACTATTGGCTAAACAACTAAATCAATGGGGTCAATTTGGGTAGCTGGAGTAGTACATCCCATGAATGGAACTGCATCTGCTTCGACGGGTCCATCAATGGGTTATGGCTCTCGATCAGGGTATGAAATCGCTGGTGATGCCTCTCCTTTTTTTGTTCCTGCCTTCGCCCCTATGAATACCTAGTGTTTTCACCTGGTCACAACTAGACTGGCATATGGATATGAAACCACTTTGAAGGTCAGCCGGATTGGGGTTTATATAAGATTTGTATAGGATAGTGGCTTTGAAACCATTGCCTGTGTTTCTGCTCCTGCCTCTATTATCACCCTTTTTTCTGCAACTCTAGCCACTGCCCCCTAGCTAGGTGCATGCTTTGAATGAATGTTGCTTCTATGGCCCTTGTTTAGGCATAAGTTGGGCTTGTCTGATGTCTGATGACTTCTGGCTTGTGGACTTGTTTAGGCATAAGTGGAGTTGTCTAAAGGTGAAGGACTAAAGGTCAGGCTTCTGGTTCAAGGCTTCTGGCTTGGTGTTTTAGGCTGAAGGTTCAAGTATGTGCTAGGCTTATGGATGAAGGTTGGCTGAAGGTTCAAGGCATCTGGCTTCTGGCTTCTATTATTGTTATATACGTAATTACATATACAAAGAAATATACAGAGCTGGTGATGAAGGCATAAAGGAGGTTAATTCATAAGTGAACAGGCTCCAATCTTCAGGGATCTATTTAAAGGTTCTAAGTGAAAGCCTCGTGGCTTCAAATGGTGGCTATAACCTTTCCTATCCTATCTCTATTTTAGGAACAAACGTGTAACTCGGTGAGGCTGCATAATTACATATATAATATGAATGAATCGCTCTTATGAGCCACTGCTCGAGCAAGGCTGGCTGTGAGGCACGAGGACAAAATCGGATATATACTTTTAGCATAGCACCTCTTAACACTGATGAAGCCAAGGCACGAGGAAATAATTTAGTATTAGTGATGCATTAATCAGATGAAATAGGTGCTAACAGCTGCGCTACGCTAATTACACTGCACTAACCTAACATGTGTCTAAAGTGGTGATAAAATGTATGGAAACGGTATTTCAGGGGCTTCAGAGAGATTTGGAGGGTTGGGATTGGTATGTGCTTCCGTTATCAGCCTATCGAGGGAGTTCAGAGGCAGGTTATAGGGCCGAGCTAGAGGTTTTGTATGTTTAGATGGGATGGCTTATTAGTTAGAGGGGTAGTACTTTAGATCTTTGATTCTCTTAGATATGCCATGCCATTGGGGATGAATTAAATAGGTCATTACGCTTTCTTTAGAAAGAAAAATTAAGCTTCAAAAGGGTAACCTCCACCATTGGGCCGCCAAGGGAAACAGCTAAAATAGTAAGTCAAAGTGAAAGAAGTGTCGCGTTATTGGGTGGGGGTGAGCCTGTCGAACTCTCGACTAAAGGAGAGGTGAATAAGGGCAAATAGGAGGGAAGGGTGGTCAAAGTGTCGCCAAGGCAGATCTAAAAAAGTCAGCTTCAAAATGGGTAACCTCACCTAACACTACGTTGGCTGGGGGTCGAAATGAGTCAAACTGGTTGGAAAGGAGAAACCGAGACCTACAGAATCCACCTAAGCACTAGACATCCCATTGAGGGCCCACCTCTAGCGTTAACACTCCTCTCCTTTTGGTCGAGCCCCCTCTCCTTTTAGTCGAGCCCCCTACCGGGTCCTACCGGGTCCTATCCTCACACGTTACCTCTCCTCCACCTCCTCAGCCGAGTCCCTCGACCTCGTAACCTCAGTCAAGTCCCTCCGGACCTCTATTTGAAGAAAATAGAGAGATAAATCCCTCACCTCTATGAATAAGGTGAGCAAGAAATCGATGGCGGCCTTCTTCAAGTTGATGGTGGCTTTCCCCTCCCCCAAAAGAGAGTTGTTCATCTGATGGCGGCCATTGTCGAGAGTTCGGCAAGCTCACCCTCACACGTTACCTCTCCTCGACCTCGTAACCTCGACCGAGTCCCTACGGGCCTTTAGTCGAGAGTTCGGCAGGCTCACCCTCACCCTACCGGGCCTCACCTTTTTAGGGAAGGTGAGCAAGAAATCGGGCCTGAAGTCGAGAGTTCGACAAGCTCACCCTTCGGGCCTACTGTCGATAGTTTGGCAGGCTCACCCTCACCCTTATGGTCGAGCGACCTTACGGAACCTCTCCCTTATGGTCGAGCGGCCTTACTAACATTCTTAGAAATTGGTTCTACCGGGCATTATACAGTTAGTTTTGTTGGTTCTACCAACCAACAAATAGATTGATTCTCCCCTCCGCTCCGTAGCATCATTCCTCGGTTCTCGTCTAGGATCCGAACCAGCCATCCCTGCACAACCACTAGCAACAGCCACACCAGCAGCCTCTGCGGCTCTCTTTTTTATCTTTCTATGCATTCTATCTCCACTCTGTAGCTTCGAATAAAGGTATCCTGCCCGTGTATTTTCTTTCCTGTCCGTAATAACTTATTTCCTTCTTGTCACGAAGTATCCTGCCCATTGAGAAACCGAGTTGTCATGAAGTATTCCCTTCCCCACAAGCCTAACAGAAATCAACCCCAGCTTGACCATTTACATGCTCTCTGGTCCTTCCCTTTTCAGGACCTTAGCAGACTATAATACAATAGGTTTTTTGAGTGCATAAAAGAGCTTCATCTTGGATGGTATGTCCTGGAAATGAACCTGGAAGGATTGTCTCTCAAGCATGGTCAAGGAAGCATGCTCCTTGCACATACGTGGCTGGGATGCAAGTTTCAATACGTAATGAATTAGATATTTCCCTTTCATGAATGATCTAATCATGAATGAGATATGTAATTCCATGATTCATTATATATGTAATGACGCTTTAGCAGACAATGTTGCTATTATATATGTAATTATGCAATTTTCAGAGATCGATTTGGTTCATTTTGACCAGTGATTCCAGTCATGAATGAGAGATATTATATATGTCATTATGCATTCATTATGCGCTTTAAGGCTCGACCATAAGGGTGAGGTAGCGTTAAGCGGGCTCGACAACAGGAGAGGTAGCGTTAAGCAGTCTCGCCCGACCCAACCGCCCGGTGTGTCTCATACTCGAGCGCACTGGAAAAGGGTTAATTTTTAAAAAAAAATATTGGTCGTAAAAATTCATTTTTACTTGTTACAATGTTGTAGAGCTCTCAAGCACCAATGTGACATTTGATTCTCTAAGGCACCCTGCCTTCGGTGCTTCCATTGCCCGTATTTCTTTCATCCATTGCTCAGTGTGTGGACTTCGAATTTTGCAAAACGGTAGGAAAATTTGGTTTTTAGTATTCTGCTGGAAAGATGCCTCCTCGGCACGCAAATTTTTTGGTAATGTACTTGTTTCTCACCAACTTAAGATTTTAGCATATTAATTTTTAAAATTGAGTTAGAATTCACTGTTTTTTTGGGAAAAAAAAAATTCCTGCGCAGTGCATTCAAGCTGTTCTAATTGCACCATTCCTGGTGCTCCCAATAAATTTATAGGTCATGTCACGAACAGTGTTAACAGAAACCACACCAGGTAGTTAATGTGACAGCCTGGTACAGTATCGATAAAAATCGCATTGCAATAACAATAAAATAGTGTGGTGTGTGTCGGTTACCGGCCACACCAAAAGTTTAATTTTTTTTAGAATAACAATTTATTTACAGCAGTGCGTTAGTTTACCGGAACGCACTGGGAATTATGTAAAAATAAACATAACATCTCGGTGTGTCAATATTATGGGAACACACCTAATGTGCAGTGCGTCAGTCAAACATACCACACCGGGGTAGTGTGTGTTTGGTACCACACCGCCAATGGTAAAATATTGCAAACTGGCGGTGCATTGCGTTATAACAAATGCCCCGAGGTGGATATGTTTTTCCAATGCACTGCATATAATATTTATTTAAGTAATATTTTTTTGTTATCACGGTGCGTGACATTTTTTTATGCGCATTGTGGACGGTGTGTGATATACATGTATGCATTGTTCATTAGGGGAATTTTGAGGTCTAAAATGGGCCTCTTAAGGAAAATGTACAATCAAAATTCACTTTATGAGAACCAATCACATTTTAGGGGATGAAATCATCCCTAATGGTTGAGATGACATTACTTGAGTTAAAGGTACTTACTTGTCACATTCTCAATGGTGGATAAAAACTCATGGTTAACCATGCTAGTGCTCTAAGTACTTTTAAATTCAAAGTAAAGTACTCGTAATAAATGCCATTTCACACTTTTTGAATAAAAATATATTATTGTCATTTCATATTTCTTAAAAGAAACAATGCATATCCCTATACATTTATTATATTATATTATATTTATATAGTATATTAATTGCATGTTATTATACAATTTAAATAATATAAATTATAATTAATAACATATAATATAATTAAGAATTTATAAATTTATATTTATATTTTATTTTAAGTTATTTAAGTACAAAGGACAAATACATTAGTTTTTCAATGATAATGAATTTTTCTTGAAAATATCATTCTTGTTTATAGTCACATCAATACAATTTTTTTATTAATTTTATTTTGGTACAACTTTTGAATTGAATTTAACTATGGTTACATGGATTGTGGTGCAAAAAGTGAATTGCAAATTTATAAATATTATTTATTGGTTTAGCTATTATTTTATTATTTCCTTAGGAGGTCCATTTTAGACCTCAAAATTCTCCTCATGGGCGGTGCATGACGATTTTTTGTGATGCATCGAATGTTTTTTTTTTCAATAAAAGTTATATTTATATATTTGTAAATACATTTGTCATTTAATAAAAAAAATAGGTTTTATGTATGAGGGAGGCTGATGTATTTAATATGTGAATCATTCACCGAGGTCAACCAAGAGAGGAAAGACAACAACAAGAGCAAAGGGATGAAAATTATAACATGATACAATAGTGGGAGGCAAGGGAGAGGGGGATACTTTTGTACCCTCGCCTTATTATGCCACCCACCCAGTTTCTCTTAAGGGAGGTAGGCCTCCTTAAGTTCTATGAGGAGGCTACATCCCTGAAGGGGCACAGTGGCTTATTAGTACAGTTGATCTACAAGTGGGATTCTCACCAACAGGCTTTCCGTGTCGGCCTTGACCAATGGTACCAGCCCACTGAGGAGGATATGTATTTTACTACTGGCCTATCTAGGAGAGGGGAATATTTTTCTCAGTTCCCTAATGTCCCCGTCGGTTATGTAGCAGGGATTCAGTTGGTGAAATCCCAGAGATACATTAGGGAGGATATACTTTCTCCTGCAGATTTTCAGGTGTCTAGTGGATAGTTATAGATTGTTTCTTTTGGTCTAGAGGAGGTCAGGTGCCTCTCACTATTACTGACCACCTTTTCACATAAGACTAGTGATGGGTAGCACATTAGTTACCCTCTTTATTTTATATTGATTCTTTATTCCAGAGGCCACGACTTGTTACATGGTTTGCCATTTTTTTGTGGTAGTTTTGTATAGCCTTAGATAGATGTCATTCTCAGGCACGTGGAAGGTTGGCCTTCCCTTTTGCTTCAGAGTTTTTTTATTTATTTATTGAGGGGTTTCCAAAGACGAGGCCTACTTTTTTCCATCAGCCTCGTAGCTCGATGATATAGGTATGGATGCACATGTGGGGCGAGATGATACCTAAGAGGGGCTTGTCGGAGTATCCGGCCAGGATTTCTAGTGATGCACTAGAGCTACTAGCCAGTGTGGATGACCACATGTTCGTGATGGTGTCGTGTCCTTACACGGGGTTGGATTGGTGAGGGTGTACCAAAATCCTCTTCACATAGGATGAGCCACTAGATGATAGAGGTAATTTTAGTGTTTTCTTTAAATTAATATATTTTCATTTTATTATCTTAATTAATTAGAATAAAATTTATTCTGACATGTTCTTTAAATTGTTTTATTAAATTGTTTAATGAAATTGTATAATTATTGTTGTGTACTATATATTTTGTATATATTGGCACGTTCATTGGGGACGTGCCTCCACCCCCACCGGATGATCCTGTATATGAAGAGGAGATTGTGGAGGCCATGGACAATGAGAGACCTCCTCAGGTGCAGATACCCGCGAGCATGCAGCATAGGGCGGACATTCAATTCAGGACTGAGTTGGGCAACCGACTATGTGACTTCTAGTTGATGAGAGAGTCCACCCTGCGACGATTAGAGAAATCCAGGCATATTGTACACTCACGGAGCTCTAGAGGGACATGTCGCGAGATATGATGAGCCTTATGTGTCATATCGTTAGAGCTTCCAGACTACTGGCGGCTAGGAGGGATAGGTGCCATGGAGATGTGTGACACAACAGCTCGGATGATGATCTTGAGGGGAGTGATCATTCTAGTACTCCACCTCCTCCTCCTTCACCTCGCAGAGATGAACAGCTAGCATCTAGTCCTGAGCATGCATCTCCTGAGCAGGCACCATCTGAGCAGGCACCTCCTGAGCAGACACCATCTGAGCAGGTATCTCCTAAGCAGGCACGTCCATCTAAGGAGGCACCATCGACTAAGCAGTCCTCGACTATTTATAGTATTTATGTAGTACCACCAAATATTTGACATTTATATGCAGTTCTATTACAGTTGTATATTTTTGACATTATATATATATATGGTGCATGTATTTTATGTTCATGTTGATGTACTTAATTTACATGTTGGTGTTCATCATGATGTGTATATTGTTAGGTCATGTTAGATATGTTCATTTAATGTGCTTGCAGATAGATGTGTATCTTATAGCAGTTATTTGGCATTAGATGTATATTTGATGTTTGTGTTTTGATGACGTTATACAATTCTTGTGTTTTGTTAGATGATCATGATCACAATGATTAGATGAAGTTAGCGAATTTGAATGTATATTTTAGAATATGATGTTTGTACGATGATTATTATGATCGTGATGTTTATTTTTAATATTAAATCATGATATTTATTAAATATTATGTATTGGTAATTGTAAAATTGTAAAATCCTAATTGTAATTTTAATTTTAATTGTAATTGTATGTAAAATTGTAAAATTGTAATTGTAATTGTAATTTTAATTTTAATTGTAATTGTATGTAAAATTGTAAAATTGTAATTGTAATTTTAATTTTAATTGTATGTAAAATTGTAATTGTAATTGTATTGTGGAATTGTAAAATTGTAATTGTATTGTATGCATTGTTATGATTCAATTTTATTAAAATTATAAAATTTGTAAATTTGTAAATTTATAAAATTGTAAATCGTGATTGTAATTGTAAGTAAAATTGTAAAATTGTAATTGTAATTTTAATTGTAATTGTATGTAAAATTTTAAAATTGTAATTGCAATTATAATTGTATTTGTATGTAAAATTGTAAAATTGTAATTGTAATTGTAACTGTATTGTAAAATTGTAATTGTATGTATTGTCATGATTCAATTTTATTAAAATTGTAAAATTTGTAGAATTGTAAATTAATTGTCAAATTTGAACCATAACTACCATAAAATTGTTTAATGTATACCGTACATATTGTTAAATTACCATAATTGTAAAATGGTAAATTTGTAAGAATATAAATAATTGTAAAATAATAAATCTAGAATAATATGAATTTTTGTAACATAATAAAGCTTAGAAAACAATGCAAATAAATTCATGTTTAGAATTATTATTATTTTATTATGATCTTCCATACCAAAAATAACAGTATACATTAATACATTTTTTAAAATTTTGAAGATATCATATATATATATATATATATATATATATATTTTAAATTTTGAAGATATCATATATATATATATGTGTGTGTGTGTGTGTGTGTGTGTGTGTGGTGCATTTTATTTAAGTAATGATATAGTGAAAAACCATTTAAAGTAATCAAGTAGTTGTATTATTTTAAAAATTGACATAAAAAAAAGAACTTGATACAGTGCATTGCTTTCGATATCAACATAATTGAAAATTATCAAGTGAAATGATTTTAACATTAACAAAATGCAAAAAAATTAATTCAAAATACATATTATAATGTTTGGAAAAAAAAAGAGTCGTCATTATAAGGTTAAGTCTTCTTCTTTATAAAAAACCATCTTAAATAGTATAAATGATGAAATAACACATGTACCATATCACTCTCTATTCTCATCACCCCTAGTATCTTCCAGCTCGCTTGGCATGATAACACTATTATTCTTAAAAATATGTTTTGATCTAGGGTCATGTCTCAATACGAACCACCAATCCCTATCCAACACATCGGGGTAAAAAAACACCTAGTTTGCAGCGTTTGGGGAAAACATAAGGCTCCTTAGTTTCATCCCACATCTTTCTAGAGTTGATACATATCAGCCTACTATCGCGATCTTCCTTTACATTATTCTGATCAAAGGTGCCCCACCACTCGCACCTAAAAATAACACATTGGAAAGAAGAGAAGCCCACTTCAATGATCTCTTGTATCTTTCTGACGTTACCTAACGTCCCTCGTACTAGGATTTGATCACGGTGGCTAGCTCGACTAGATTGATCTAACTTGACTTCCACTCCACAATCTTGTTTCATGTGTCCATCATTGGTATTTTCTGTGTGAAAATGGTGTCCATATACCCACATAGATTAGAACAAATGCACCCATAAAAAAAAGTTAAACAATCATAGTGTTATGTGTCTAATAACTCAATTGTTAAAATATAAAATATAGATGTTACATTTCAAAGGTGCATTATTAAGATTAAATTGTACATGAATAGATTATTACCGAGTAATTACACCCAATCCCTACGTTTAGTGCATCCTCTTTAGCATGCAGGTAACGACCGGTTGCACCGTATTTCTCTCTGACTTAGTCAGCAACCCAACTGTTGGGGCATATAATTAACATATTTTCTTTTAAATGGTCAAGATAATGCATGCTTCTACCATTAAACTATCTGAATTCTTTCCTGTCACTATCCCATTTCATCCTCTTTTGTTCGTACAAAGCGACCCATGGTTCTGTCACTTCGGAAATGTAAAGAACGAATTTATTGATTGCTTCAATTTATGCATTCGTTGATGAAATCAAATCGACATATAGTACATATGAGATCAAAATATACATTATATCAAAGTTCAACGTGAATATTTACTTTGTGTAAATTTGAAAAATCATAAGTCGCTTACTTTTTATCAAGCTCCTTTTTCCATTCGTTTGGAGATGCTCCCCTTCTCTTTTGTCTTCATCCCTTTCATTGTCCCAAATCACCGCACTTGGTGTGTTGTCGATGTGCTTGAGGTACTCACTGGAATAATAGAAAGACTCATACGATATGTACCCTCTGTCGTAAACCCCTCGGGTTTTTCCCTTTGTCGAACAAAACCTTTCAATTTCTTCATGTACCTCTCTAAGAAGAACATTCAACGACAAGAAATCACCCCAACTAATTCAACCTCATCTACTAGGTGGATTAGAAGATGAACCTGCAAGTCCATGAAACTCGTTGGTAGTTCCTTCTGAAACATACAAACAATATCAAATATCTCTTGACACTGCCATGGAATGTTGGCCACATGAATCTCCTTTGATGTGATCCAACCTAAAAATGCAGATAATTTAGATATGGTACGTCCTAGGTCTTGGGGGAAGTCATGTTTCACACACCCATGCATGAACAAAGGATAATGGCACTGCAAATTTATAAACACATGCATACAAAATTAGTTATGTTTTATGATCCCATGGAATAAAAATTATTAATATAACAAATAATAAAATCATTATTTTTACATTATACATACTCTTAGAAGATTCAAATGGTCATGTGATTTTAACCCCGACAAATGGTATTCCACGGTGAAGTAGCATCGTAGTGAAGACCCATATGAAAATTGCACCCTCACACCCTTTATAACTTCCTTTGCTAATGAAAGAACATATTTTTTTTAAATCCATGGGATATCACCTTCTTTGAAATACCAATTAGAGGGACCAACCTCTCCTGTACTTTCTAATTATCTTGGCCAATGTTTATTTTTAGTTTTTGAAGTAATAAGATCTTTCCTAACAGCCAATGTGTCACTTTTTTTCGATGATATGTGCCTCCATAAAGGAGATGAAACATTTTTAAATATATGCATGGGATCTAGTAAGTAGGTAATCTTAGGATTCTCCCAATATGGGAGGTTATAAAATGTAGATTTCCTTTTCATCCCAATGGGAGATTTCTCAACATAGGTGTCGAAAAATTATAGATCATCGAACATAGGCTCCCCATTTGAATCAAACATTTATATGCCCCTTCTCTCTCTCATATGATCTAAGCCATTCAGCTGATGTCATTATTGCAAGCCTTTTGGTTATCTCTTGTTTACCATTGAAAGTGTATTTTTCTGTTCTATAAGGGTGCTCTTCTGGGATGAATACCCTAGATCAGTCATACACTGGCTTTCGTAGGTCGTTTGACCATCTAGCTTTCAGATAAGGTCCACAACATTTACATCCATAACACCCTTTTGTTACAAGACTTGCAAAATTATTGTATACAATATGCATGGCACGTTAAAGAATATCATGAATATCAGAACAATTACAATGAATTAAATTAATATGTGAAATAATATTGTTACATATATAAAAAAATCAATAAACATGTAATTTACCAGAGCAAACTCCTAAGCTTGGATGATCATGTATCGTATAAGCACATATGCCATACAACGTAAAACTCCTCTCTACTGTGATGGGTCTTGATACATCATATACATTTATCCCATCCCATAATTCCTTCAATTCATCTACCAGTGGTTGTAAGTAGACATCCATATTCTTCACTTGTCTTCTACCAGGGACTATGAGATCCAACATAAGACGTTCATTCTTCATGGACAACCATGGTGGGGTATTGTTATTGATCACTACTACATGCCAAACATAACAGTGGGTGTTCTGGAGGGAATATGGGTTGACGTCATCCATGGTTATGCTGAGTCGTAGACTTTGTACTTCATTTTTGAATTTTTTGGGCCATGTATCCTCTATATGATTCATGGCTATTGAATCTATTTGGATTCGCATAACTCCCAACTCACTTTTGTGCGAGGCATGCCATCCCTGCAACATAGCTAATTCTTTGCAGCGAAAGAGCCTTTGAATCCTTGGGATTATAGGCATGTGCCTCAATATCTTAAAAGGAGGACCACATGATTTACCCTTCTTTTTTTATTTATTATACTTGTCATGCCCACATTTCGGATATATATCTTTGTCTGCATATTATCTTCTATATAGAATACAATCATTTGGACATGCATGATATGATATGTACTCAACACCCAACATTTTCAACAATTTCTTTGCCTCTTCGCAGCTACTGGGCAAGACATTATCACTCGGAAGAACCTTATCTAATTTTAATAACCTATAGTTGGTGGAAAATATTAAATGTACTTGAATGCCAAAAATTATTAACATTCATAAAATTGACCATTTGTAATGTTGATTGTGTGACAAGATTTCTCAAAATATAAGGGACTTTATGGTCAATTACCTCAAAATTTCCAAGAAACATGCATTTGACAAGCCAAACTTTGCTTTCAAGTTTTACAGTAACATTTTTGTTCCCAACTAGGTAGACTTAGACTAACTACCAGGTCCAAAGAGAGGGGTGGTGGAAGCAAATTTAAGGCTTTCGGAAAATGTATCAGTGATATGAGCATCATCCCCTAATTGATCATTGTTCTAGAATGCATCTAAAAACATTGTCTCCATGGCAGTCATATCCCTTAAGTAATCATCCATACCAACCTCTATTTGATTGTCTCCATTTCTAGCTTGTGAAGAATTACTATTGTTGTATTTATTCCTAATTGGTGAAACTGGACGTAGTGGGAATTCAATAGGTGGTTGATTCAACCATTCTTGGTATCGTTCCTCTCCAATTTTTTCTCTTAATTCAAACTTCTCTCGATTTGAAATTATCGTGGGGTGCAATGGAAGATGGTAGGTAGGTCGTTCATCATCACTAGAATCCTAATATTTTCAAAAAATATATTTGAACATGATTAGTACAATATTGATGATATCAATTAGTAAGCATGTCAATACATGATTGATTGGTTTGACATTGAAATAATTACATTATACCAAAAAATTATTACCATCATTGTCCCATGATTGTGGCTAGACGATGGCATGTTACAATTGGTAGGGTGAAGCGGTTGTCCATTTTCATCTACCAACCGCGCCTTGTGGTATTTTGCTCCTAATAAGAGTTTTCGATGTTTTGGAATTGTTTGAATATTTTTTGCATCTGAACTTGATTCTAAATCTGCATGAACTTGCAAATTTGTATACATTAATTTTATTCAGCTAATTGACATGGATAAATATATAAAAATTTAAAAAAAATAAAAAAATTTAAAAAATTTAAAAATTAAAAAAATTAAAAAAAAAAACAAAATATATCAATTAGATAATGAAAATATAAATAAAATCTGAATTAATTACATCTAGAGATGGATAGTGACAACTCTGCGATGGACTTTGAGAAATATTATGGAACGAGCTGGATTTTGAAGAATTTTTCATTTGATATAATTATGAGATTTTCTCCCTGCATTTGAGCAAAATCAACAATAAATTTTGGTGCATATACCTCAAAGTAATTTTGGTGCCTTAAAAAAGAGTTATTTTTATTGGTGCTAATGTATTGTTAACCGCACCGGTGCAGTTAGTTAACAAATGCACCAAATATCGGGGAAAAAACGCAACTTTATTTTTTTGAAGTGAAAAAAAAAACGTAAACTGAAAAATGAGCAGCAAATTATTTTCAGAAATCCGATTTCATAGAAAGTTCTTTAAATAGTAAAATCTATTCACTATTTCATTATTTTTGCAAAAAATTTCAGGGAGGGATTTGCACGAGAGACATACCTGGAGCAAGAGATCATTGTGGAGCAGCAACATACTTTCAAACAACAACACTATTCAGAGAATCGGAATTTGGAACATCTAGTGATTCACTCAAAAAATTTGTAGTATTGTAAAAATGTTAAATTTTGCTGTAATAATTGTTTTTTTTACAGTTTTTGTTAGATTTAATACATGCATAGTAAAAAATTTAAATTTTACTATGCATTTTACTAATAAAATCATTTACAACCTCTATTCCTATTTAGATTAATTAAAATAAACAAAAAACAAAAAAACAAAATCAATTCTTATGTTAAACCCTTGCTTCTTCTTGTTTATGTCACTGCAAAAATTCACAATTAGGGATTTTCATTTTAGGTTTATAGGGATTATATATATATATATATATATAGGCATTTGACATCTAACCCGCGAGACCACTTGCAGATTCAGATCCCAATCCATGTCGGCCCTTGCATGATTTTTTAAAAAACGTCTTTTGTTAATCGGTGCACCATGTTTAATATTGCGCACCGGTGCACACTTTTAGTATAACGCATTGGGCTTGTATTGACAAAAAACATTGTTTGATAAAAAATATTTTTCCATTCTTTTATATTTATGTTAATCGGTGCTCCCATATTAATATAGTGCATCGGGTATCCTATTGACAAAGAGCACCATACAATGTTACTACTATAGTGACGATGTGTTTATAATAACATATTGCACCGTTATCGTTTATTTTTTTTCCCGTTGTCGGTGCTTAAGTGGCGAAAGTTGCACCGATGTGGTTAAAAATATAAACACACCGGTGCCAATTTTATAACACTAGAAACCTCCTTTATAACCTCCGCTAGAGGGTCTTTTCCTTATAGTGAAGTTTCTAAGGTATTTGAATACTAAAAGATATGTATAGTGTGGCATAATTATTACAATGTTATATTTCGATTTAGATACAACATTGGCATGGCAAGATAAGCCTTGAGGTATGACAAGAATATCACCCTCATATA
This sequence comes from Pinus albicaulis, assembly GCA_034641835.2. Taxonomy (NCBI): domain Eukaryota; kingdom Viridiplantae; phylum Streptophyta; class Pinopsida; order Pinales; family Pinaceae; genus Pinus; species Pinus albicaulis. The sequence continues at coordinate 261,314 of JAXQQM020088647.1, read as the reverse complement.
TGACTTGATTCATGCATGCCAATCACAAACATATGAAAGTAAGTTTGATTTCTGGTACATGTGATATATTGGTGCACTTTATAAAAACAATTAATATGAATTAAATCTCCATAGTATTTTGGAAAGTGTCTTACATTTTAATATATTAGACAATACTTTTCATGTGATCATGATGGATATCCTGATTTTATAAAATAGACTAGAAATATTGACTTTGATATTGTTGGCAGTACTTGTGATGTGTATGCAATAGTGTGTGATTGTCTCTTAGTGTTTTGATAGTTGTATCTCCTATGATGACTTAACAACATAGTGAACTTGACAATGTAATAGATGGATGCCCTGACTTGATGGTATTAGGACTCTGATGAAAATGATTGTATTACGGATGTGATATTGTATGACACTAACCCTTGATGAATGATTGATGACATATACATATATGACAGTGAAGCCAAATTAAGCAGTGAATGGTGACTTGACATGACTATGATATATATATTTATGAGACCCTGATATAGTTTGATTTTGTGACATGATATATCATAGTATTAATACATCATATACAATATTTATGATGAATTTAGAGGCTTCCCATTCAGAGGGAGAGATCCTTGATGAGATCCCAACACCTATGATTATTTTTGGTGGATGAATAGGAGACCCATGATTGAAAATTAAAACAATTCTTTTGAACTTGGACTGATGATCATCTGATTTTATCAAAGATATGTATTTGTTAATTAATTTTATGTGCTAACAGTTCATTGTTGGCAGGACTAGTTTACCCCAAGCAATTTCAGGATCCACTTCTCCTGAAGAAATGTAGTATAAGACTTTCTTGTTAGAGGAAGTGTATTATCATAATCGTGGAATGCTAGATTGCTTTGATAGATTATTGTTACTACATTTGGTGGATCTTGTGATGAGAAATCAATTAGATGAATCCTTATGTTGCAAGCATGCACCCTGAGCTAGATAAAGTTTGGACATACCTACATAGCTAAGACAGAGACATCTTCATGGTTTCGATTATGTTATTGTATGAGACAATATTAGGCTTGTGGTTGTTGCCTCCCTATGTGAGAGGGAGAAAGGATGAATATGGTATTCTCTTATTTATGACGTGTATTTTCTCTAACATAATATTTTATTTAGTGTCTTGCATAAACATGAAAACGGAGCCCATTTGCTCAAAAGTATTTCATAAGGCAATATGGTTGAACTTGTTAAACACACATATGAAGAAGACATCCAAATAGGTTAAACATTAATGAAATTATATTAACAAAGATGTACATTAATATTACATTCTTGTGACCCTTGGTATTCATATACCAAGTGGTATCTTAGACTTCAGTGACTGTTCACATTCCACACCAACCCTTAGTGGATTAGGCATCCAACATTCCCCCCTTAATCCAAAGGGGTATATATGAGTCCAAGAAGAGATCTATAATAAAAAATACAACAACACATGACAAAAATAAGTTGAATTTTCTCTTTGAGGTGATGGTATTAGGTGGGAAAACTCGAGGTCGCAACCAGAAATGGTTTATGGATTACCACCAACACTGGAAATCTTAGTGCAATTCCCAGAAATTTTCCAAATCTGGAAAGAATTTGAAGTCTTTTGTTACAAGAAGTGTCCCTAATGCTTTGGAGAGGGAGACCTTCAACCTGAAAAAGGGATATCTACAACCTGCGGTGGTTTAAGAAGGCCACCAACCAAGGGCATGTGTATGGGCTTATTTGTCTCTGGCTACAACTTTGAATCTGGGTATGGTTATCTTTGGATGTAGGTTTGGGTAGCAGGTTCAAGTTGTGACTCAGGCTCTCTTGATGCATATTTGAAACTTGTATATGACCACTTCCCTCCTTTTGAGATACAAAGTGATAATATCAAGACAACTCAACTGCAAGACTTTTTAATACTCTAGAAGAAATTCTAACATATGACTAAAATATCTTCTTGGTTGTAGGTGAATCTGTTTTCTTGCAGGAGGCTTTTTTTTTAATCAGCTGCATGAAGAACGAGTGTGCTGACCACAATTCTTGCATGGGTGAAGATCAAAATAGTGATCTTTCACATGTCCAACTCGGTCACAATGTTGGCATTTCACAATGTGTTGTGAATGTGGAGGATAATAATCTCGAACAAGTGAAGGTGCATTGTCATGCAGAAATCCGGCATTCTGAAATTTGATGGGATTTGAGTAATCTGGAATATGAAATGATGCCTCCTTATCATATCCAAGACCTGTTTTGTTCTTGTTGCTGACAAGATCTTCCCAAGGTCTGATAATGGGCTTGGGAAGTGGAACCTGAATGTCTGCATATTTATGTAAAAATGCTTCTGAAATGGGCTCAACAATCTGATCAAATACAAGTTCAGAATGATGACTACGCTTCTGTAACTCCTCTTGTTGTAGGTGAGATTCAAGTTACAAAAAATCAATTTGTTCTTGTGCATTTTACAGAGAGGTTTGAATATCTGTGAGAGTGTCTTTGTTGATTTTAACCATCCCATCAACATTGGAATGTATTAGAGTATTCAAAAACTCTAATACATCAACCATTCGATCCATTTCACAACAATGTCACAGTAAAAAAAAAATTGGTTGTCATTTAACTTTGTCTTCAAAAATAATGATACAAGCTCTCAATATTGACCAACACGCATATGAACCAGCACATACTATGCAAAGATTAAAGCATAGAAAAACTCAATGGAACCTCATATAAACTCACACCGAATATATAACATAAATTCCTTGTATTCAATTCAAGGCACCTAATATATGGTATATATGCCCATCATATATTATATACCACGACCTCAATAAAATGATTTTAAACGCATAATGAAAGGCTTAAAAAATTAAATTAAATGCTTCAATCAACCTTTTTAATGCATACCATTGATAGACCAACACATACACGATGGTTCATCTTCACTTCAGACTATTCCAAGCCACAGAATTAACACAGAGCTTTGACAAATATACACTAGTTTTTAAATACACTAATGCATTACTCAACGCACCATACGATAGAGTCTTCAACGAACATTCCAACGCATAGAACTCACCGCAAAGACCAACACATACCACAGTCAATGCAGCATCATCAACAATGATCGAAAATATTTCATATTTCAAGACAGCGATACTCCACACTCATCGCACCACCGTAAAAGACCAGTTAAACGCCTCATGTTCAATTCATAAATTCATCCAGATGTCACGCACAATCATCAAAATTGCAATGCACAACCATTGAAGGAGAATTATGAGCACGAGAAGTTTCGATCTTCCAAAAACAAAATCTTTTGAATATATTTGGCATTTACAAATGACAGTTGTTGTTGCTTCCTAATTTTTCAGTAAGAAAAATACCCTGATTTATATTATGTACCAAGAACAAACATCAAGGACATTACAAAAGCACTAATAGCATGATCCTCCAAACCCAAAATTACTGTTTATGACAATTTGACACAAAATAAAGTTTGAACATAGACTTTTTGAAAAAGTGTTGTCCAAATACACAAAATTACAAACAGAATATAACTGTTATCCCCGCCCCTGAAAAGTCAAAAAGTGACTGTAGGAAATCTACGTATCAGCCCAAACTAAATAGAGACAACATAGTTTAAACTGCCATTGTAACATAACACAATAAACCTGAAAACTGAAAAAACACAGCAGCCATGATCCCCATTGTACTTATATAATGGGAACATAACCTTCAGCCTATAGTCCCTGCATGTTATGTAGTTGGTCATGAATCTTTCCATAATCAGCCTTCAGCCCCTGCTTTGACAAATCATCTACAACAGTATTCTTTTCACGAAATATATGATGGTAGGAAATACCTGCATAAACAAATTTTAAAGTTTCAATTCTGCAAAGCCAATGTGAAAGAGAACCTGAATTAATTTTAGCTTTGTGATTCAGATGGTCAATCAAGACCTTCAAATCACCCACAATCCAGATATAATCTTCGCCGAGAAATGATGCCCACCACATAAGGCCCCACAATGCCATAATTTCAGCTTTCATATTTGTTCCAACTCCACCATTCCAGAACAGTTTATAATGACATCTTTTAGAGATGCGAAGCCAGGCTCCACAACCACAGATAGAATGTTGAGCCACGCCATCAAAATATCCTACCGAATATTGAAACTCAAATGGGAGAAGTCTTTTGGACAGATCTTTGATAGGCTTTTCCATATGTTTTATGCTGACCCAATCCATAAAAATAAGATTAACAATTTCTGTCGGAGACAAACAACGTCCCTCAAATATTCTCTTATTTCTCCCACACCAGATATGCCAATGAAACAGAATAGGAATTGGCCACTAGCTCTTACCCCTTTGCATCCACCAACGCAAACATTCCTCCGTGCAGCCAAATAATGGAACCTGTAAATTTAAGCACTCACTCAGAATTTGAAGGGTCTCCTTTGCATATAGACAAGAGTAGAAAAGATGCATATTATCTTCGTCATGTGTGCCACAAATAAGACACAGTCCTGGCCCGTGCCACCCCCTACACTGTAGATTCCTCCATGTCAAGTTTTTATCGTTCTTTACTAGCCACAGAAATATAACCAATTTTATTGGAACATCTACCTTCCAAAAAACCCCAAACCAACAGTCTTGTTCCAGTTCCAACTTTGTGTCTATAAGAGTGCTGTATATTTTCTTAACTCTCGGACCCTTTTCATAGTTAGAGCCTTCCCATATAAGTAGGTCCCCTTCTAGCATTCTACATATACCTTGTCTTCTCAACAGATTTAAATAAGAATCCCAATCTTCTCCCCATCTGCCCTTCAGTCCCAGGTTCAACCTATCCTTCCATATCGGGATTTCACCCTTCCAATCCACGATTATTTGGCTTAAGTAAAAGATCCCTTTTTGATTCAAGAAAAGTTTCATACCATCCGGAAACTTAAAATTGTTCCATATGCCCATAATGTTAATGCTCCCAACAAGGATTTTGTTTCCATTTCCAAACTGCCATATCAGATGTTGTTTCAAGACTGGCCACAGTTTCCCAAAGCCCTTCCAGATTGCAGAGCTTCCACTCACAGATTTCCATCCCAAGACATACACCTCCTCTAAAGAAGCCCCTCCCAAATACTTATGGTTTATGACGTCATGCCATGAACCACCAGAATGTAGACTTCTCCACATGGATTTCAGCAAAAGAGAATGACCAAAAAGTCCCAAGTCCAATAGAACCCATCCCCCTTTATCATCTGGGCATGTTAACTGATCCCACCATGCCAGATGAATGACCTTCTTCTTTTCTCTCCCCCCCCATGTGAAATTTTCCATTATTTTGCGGATCTCATTCATGATCTTCTTTGGGATGATATACAGATGACCCCAGTAAACAGTTATCTGTTGTAAAACAGCCTGTGACAAAATCAATCTGCCACCCTTAGAAAGCCACTTGTTAGACCAAACATTTAATTTCTTGTCATATTTATGAAGTAACCACCTCCAGTCCTCTGATGTGTAGCTCAAGGCCTTCATCTGAAACCCCAGGTAGGTTATTCCATCATATAACAAAGCATTTGAAAATCCAAACAGCGAGGCCAGCTCTTCCTTATTCTTATCATTACCACCCGCAAAACAGATACATGATTTCGCATCACTAATCACCATTCCTCTGGCCATACAGAAAACTGAGAAAATTTCTTTCAGATTCACCCAACCTTTATAGACCAGCATGCCAAATATTAATATATCATCAAAAAAAAGACTATGAGTAGGCTTCAGTTGTGGGTTGATCTTTATCCCCCGGAATGTCATCATATCACCGGCCCTGCTAATCCTTCAACTCAATGCATCCATGACCAAAATAAAAAGCAAGGGGGACAAAGCGCATCCTTGCCTTAATCCCCTCCCTGGCTGAAAGAACTTGGTAGTTGAGCCATTTATTATAATATCCATAGATGTCCTGGTAACACAGCCCATAATCCATGCTACCGCATTTGTACACAACCCAATCCTATGAAGCACCAATCTCAAAAATAACCAGTCCACCCTATCATATGCTTTATTCAGATCTATCTTCATGACAGCAGTGTTCATATTTTTTAACCCAATGGTATGAATTACTTCTTGTGTCAACCCAACAGCATCATGTATATTCCTATCCTTTAGAAACCCAGATTGCTCAGATGATATAAACCTGGATAGGTTTCCTTTCATTCTCTGTGCAATGACTTTTGATATTATATTGTAAAGTGTATTACACAGAGAGATGGGCCGATAATCATCAAAGGATAGCTTACCCAATCTTTTTGGTATAAGAGCAATGAAATTTGAATTAACAACCCCCTGGATCTGCCCAGAGACCCTAACGTCCTCAACCATCTCCGTTAGATCCTGAATGAAGTCATCAATGAAGTGTATAAAGAATTCTGGGGTCTAGCCATCGGGCCCTGGACTCTTGTCAATGGAGAAAGAGCTGAGGATACCCCTTACCTCTTCGCACATCACCACTTCCATGAACCTCCTATTACCTGCCTCATTAAACATCATTGGATATTCTGCAATCATCTCCATGTGATCCTCAGCCAGCACTGAGTCTCTTTTAGCATATAGAGACCGAAAATAATCAACAGCCATTGTTTTTATCTTAGAGTTACTGTACAGAGTATTACCCCCTTCTTTAATTTCCCAAATAGCATTATCCCTCCTTCTTCCCATGGCAAACTTGTGGAAGAATTTAGTGTTTTTGTCACCCACCTTCAGCCATACTGCCCTGCTTTTTAACCTCCATTCAGCCTCTTCTTTTAGTAGGATATCCCTGCATTCAGCCTCCATATTTTTCAAGTCCTCCCAATAGTTATCATTTTGAATACCATCTATCACCTCAGAGTATATCCTCGCCCTTTCTACAATGATATGTCTAGCTCTCTGCCTGAAAACCCTTTTCTTCCTGCGATCCCACCCTCGAACCTCCTTTTTGAGTCCTTTTAAAGTATTGTAAGATGTTCAATGGCTGAAATACCCGGGCTTCTATAATGCGCTGACAAATACCCCTTCACCATAATATTAAATTCTTCATCTTCAAGCCACAATCTGTTGAATTTAAAAGGATATCCATACACTTTCTCCTCAAAGTCCCAGACCAAAATTATCGGTCTGTGATCAAAAATTGTGAGGTCCTCTACCTCCGCGTCTAGGTTTCTGATATCCGACCTGAATCCCATACTGATCATAATTCTATCAATTCATTTCCCAATGAATTCCGGGCCTTTCCTCCCATTGATCCAAGTAGGACTTTTTATGGCCATCGGAATATCAATAAGATCAGAGTTATGCAGCAGCTCCTTAATGTCACTATCACGAGGATCTACCCACCCCTTATCACCCCATATTTCATCAAGAAAAAAAGAGCAGTTGTAATCCCCTGCCATAATGATGTTCCTCAATAGAAAAAACCCACAGTCCTCCAAATGTTGCCAGAAATTCAACTTGTTTGAATACGTAGCATATATATTAATAATGTGAATCTGAGTTTTAAAACCGCTGCAATATCCTGTGAGAACAATGCCCCCCGGAAAACCAAAAGCAGTAAATGCAAAAACATTGGGATCCCACATCACCGCACATCCCCCTGATAAACCATTTGCATCAGTCGTCACCAGGGACCAATCTGGAAACAGAGGTCGCAAAAAGGCAATAGCACGATCCGCATCAGACATGGTTTCTTGTAACAATATAATATCAGGCTTGTTACATAACAAAAAATTCCTAAGGGACAGAACTTTAGCATGCCCCCCCAGACCCCTAATATTCAGGGAGACCAACTTCATTAGGACATGTCATCAGCGGGTGTAAGTTCTCTAAGAACCCGCCCAATTTCCTGTACCACAGGGACATCACGGAAGTTTTCAGCATTGAGACCCGACTCAGAAAATAGATTGGATATATTTTTTTGTTTCCCTCTTCCTCTTCGAATGGTAACATTTTTACGGGAAGGAGTACTGACAATATTGCATGAAGGAGAAATACCAGTGGTCACAGTGAGTGGAATTAATCCAGCTTCTGGATTAGCAAGCAGATACTCTATGTCATTTCCCACAGAGTTCCTTGGGGAGTCGACCTCCACTATAGGCACCTCAGACACATTGTCCCCTAGTAGACATCTCTGATCCGACTCCCCCATATTTGTCAAATCCAAAGAAACCTGACCACAGTTCCCTCCCATCCCCGGGATAAAAAGTCTTGGCCTGGACAAAGCCACCAGGGACCCTTCTGGTGACACCGGATTGTTTAGGGTCAAAACAAGGAAACTTGATGGGAATCCCAATCCCCCCCCACCACAACAACATCCGACAGAGTGGGACACTGTGTCAAAGAAATCCTGCCCAGAGACAGACCGTTTTTCACAGTGACCAACTGATCTTCTATTCCCTTACTTGGCCGATAATCAGGCCCAAATCCTATATAATCACTATCCAAAACCTTCATAGCATGCACCCCATCTAAGACACTATTATGAACCCTATCAGATGTTGAAACCCGACTAAATTCCAAATTACATGTATCCTTAATAGTGATAGTAGATGAGGAAATGTGTTGCTTACCCGACGAGTTTCCGGCATCCGAGAGTGGTGGTATATCAGCTTTCGACCGCTCCCAAAAAGTTTGATCATCCTTTGGCTGTCGACCCATACATTTCCACGCAGAGAAATTTTGCCTTAGGTGTCATGTCTCATGACACAGGAAGCATCGGTATGGGATATTCCAATAATCCAGTTGTTGACAATGCATCGAGCCATCCCACTGTAGTTTTATCTCTGACGGCAAGCCATCAGCGAACGGGATCTCAACCAACACCCAGGCTATACGTTTATCAAAGGCCTCGTGACACTTTGGGTCTGCGTAACAACATGTACCGATACTATCCCCTATCGCCTTAAAACCTCTGAAATTCCAAAACATCAATGGCAATCCATATAACCTGACCCAGACCACATGATTCACAGGCGCATTTGATATCGAGTGAAAGTTGGCGTCCCACCGGTGGAGTGCCATAAAACACCGGCCGAGCACCCACGTCTGACCCAAAACCAGAGCAACATCTTCCTCCTTCTTCAAAACGATGTGGAACCACCCCGCCTCAAGCCTGCTCACTTCAGGACTGTATCCAATCAGGTCTTCCCATCATTTTAACAACAATTCCATTTTATCTGATTTGCAAAACCTTTTGAATTGCCACCTTCCAATTACCGCCCGCCTGGACAGCGTCACAACCCGCTCCCACAACACATCTGAACCAAAATTCAGGAGACGACATTCATCAGAAGGCTTAAACACCTTTGGCAACCTCTTCGACTTATGGTCTAAACCTGGTTCAGAAAGTGTCGAGAATACCCCTGACCCCCCTTCCTTGGGCGATTGATCCGTGACGAGGTCACCCACGGGGACAGAGGACCTCACAACACCCTTCCCACGTCCCTTCTCAGCCATCTGTACCGCATGCATGAGATCCACATCACTGTAAGCCACATCATAATCCTTTATATACTCATATATATCCATTTACTCCCGTGACCCACCCTGCTGGAGTGCTCAATCCACGATGTCCTGTCCACGTCGGATAATCGACGGTGCCACCGAAGCCCCGGAATTTCCAGCAATATCGGCCCTGAAATTAATGAAGTAATAGGTAATTAATTTCCAGCAAATGACTATTGTAATAAGTATCCTTAAATTAATGAAGTACCCACTTAAATGTAAGAAAAAGGACACTTAAATCCGCGTCACCAGACAGTTCACCTCACCTGAATAGTATGGGTTGCCATGTCATCGACCCACACCATACCGCACCACCGGCCAGAGGTCAGAAGTTAATCAGTAGGCTTATCCCAGCCCGCCGGCCAATGCCCACCACGACGTGTAATTTAATTTCTTTACAAACCTCAATTGGCTAAAAGTCGTTATCATTAAAACCCTAGATTTTTCTATTCTCTTCACGATCCCAAGGAGGAGGATCCTGTACTGGGACAGATAGACCTGTGTGCCGCATTTAGTCAATCATTAATGGTGTCAGCCAAGCACCACCAGTCTGCCACACATTACCAATTCAGCCTTAGGGCCACCTCCTTAAACTTGGCCAAGTATAGAAGAAACGGTTATGAACCCAAAAAGGCCCCCACCAAACTTTAAAAATATACCACACCGCCCACTATCCTCCCTATCAGGAAAGGATGATTCTTCACCTCGCCACCGATGTCAGAGGTAAGTGGAATTTGAAACCGAATTCCGGCAAGGCCCTGCCGGAATACCCCGCCTCTAATTCCAGAGAAGCCGAGACCAAAACAACTACCTACCAGCACCTGCAGAAACCAGAGTGAGAACCATATCTATAGGCGATCATGAGAGTGGCGGCCAGCAATCCACAGAGATTAATGTCGATGATATAAAACCTTATGCCATAAAAGTTTCAAATGGTAAACAACAGCATGGGAAACATCTGAAAATGTTCCACCACCTTTTGCAGGCATTAATCTTAATACTCTCGCATGGCCTCTGGATACATAAATTTTCCGACCAATTTAGCCTCACAGATATCCCCAGAAAAACTTCTTCCACCTTGACCACAAGAACTCCAGTCTAGAATAAAACTCATAATAAGGTCTCGTAATAAGAAACCCCTGTAACAGTAATCTCTCACTACCCCCCCAATAAACCCGAAACAAGAGCTTACCGTCCTCTAAACTACACAGATTACTCAACAGTACCATCCAGGATACAGTCGGAGATGAAGAAAAAACAGAGAGTCATGGTTCTATACCCCAACCGTTCTAGCATCAGAACTATGGTTCTTCCCATCAGTAACTATGCCCAAATGCCAGACTATGATACCCCCCTTATCAGATAATGACACAAAAACCACAGGCTAGAGCCCAGAAGAAAAGAAAACTAAACATCTTTATCAATTCATGTTGAAAGGTAAACCCATCTACATACCAGGAGAAAACCGGAACCTCTCAGCAGTAATAGATTACGAGTTTCCCCATATTGCCGACCATTACTCAGGAACCTAGGGTTTCACACCAGCCTTGCCCATGCAGACCACCGAACCAACTTTTGCTCCCATTATTTATCCTGTCTTTGCTCATGGCGGCCTTGGAATCGTCTGTCTTTTTTCGATAGAAACTGAACAGAGTTTCGAACCAGATAATTACTATCAACCGAACATGATATTATTACATAGTCTTCCTCGGTATACACAGTCTTCGTCGGAATTACTAATTTAATAGTGAATTCCATTACCCAACCCCTTCTCGTCGCTGTATTTTCCTACGGGAAACGCTGCTACGAGCTTCCTGGTCATCTTTGCGTTGATAGCAGGAGTGGTGGGAGCGGCTTCTTTCATTTCAGGGATGCATCATATGAGGTTATGGACAAAGCACAGTTTTTCTTGCTTCATAATTATCCACTTGGAAGGCGATGAAATAAACTGAGATGGTGATTTTTGAGATTCAAATGCTCAAAAGACTAACAATGTAAGAAATATCTTACCGAGATTTTGTAGGTCCCCATTTCAAACTGAATCATTCAGAAATTGTTATTTGGTGTTACATATTTTAATTTATTTTTTTGCACATCAAGGAAACATATGATCTTCTCTAATAATCACATGCAATAGTAATTATCCTACTGCTTTTTCACGTCCACGACTTTGTCACAGCTTTTTTTTCTTGTTTTGGATCGTTAAACCTTGGTCATAAAACTCATTATGGGCCTGAATTTCCAAATCGAAAGTGCGCCAATCTACCATGCGAGCTTGAAAAAAGACTTTTACATTGTTGCACAGCTAACGCTCCCTTGTACTCCTTAATTTCAATATCATTCTATTGCCTATCATTCATTCTATTCTATTCCAGAATGTATCAATGCAAAAATGATAACTTCAAGTTACATATTTCACACGCCAAATTAGTTGTCGATTGTTCGGAACCGTTTAGAGTGCAAAAGGTGAGTAATGTCGATGAAATAAATTTTACAAGGATATCAAGAGAAAAATGTGAAGCTTAATTGAAATGAATGCAATTAAAATTTATGATAGAGTAACATAATGTTCCAGTGATTTCGCTATTGGTGAGGAGAGCCTAGGTTTAGCATTTCAAATAATCTATGGTAGATTGAATGCAGGGAAAATAATGTTGTTAAGATATTGGGTGCACTCTAGTCGAAAGTTAGGTATCGGGATCAATGAGACTGCAAATAAGGGCAGAAGCATTACTGAAAAGGCCTGATCCACTGACAGAAAACAAAATCTAAAAAAGAGTGTGAATATATAAGGAAAGGCACGCCACACACTATCGACTAGAGAATTAAAGTAAAATACAGACTTAATGTTTCACAAATTCTGTAAATTTCTCTTCTGCCTCTCGCGTCAGGAGAGAAACTTTAGCGTGAGAAGGAGAATGTGTTACAGTTGATGTGCATGAATTTCAATTAGGCACCATAGAGACGGTTTTTCCAATATACAGAGGGACGAGTTAAACAAATGGCAGAGATGCCAGGAATAGATGCAAAGAGAATTTACAAGGGGTGGATATTTTTTACCTATGACCCTGTCTATTAGGGATAAAAGGGAAGATTTTGACGAAGGGCATAGATGCATGACTGATAAAGGCCACACAAAAATACGTGGCTCACATTTGAGTAGGGCAGGAGGTAGCCTGCTATGATACCATGTTAAACACACATATGGAGAAGACATCCAAATAGGATAAACATGAATGTAATTCTATTAACAAAGATGTACATTAATATTACATTCTTGTGACCGTGGTTTTTCATATACCAAGCGGTCTCTTGGAATCCGGTGATTGTTCACATTCCACACCAACTCTTAGTGGATTAGGTTTCCAATAGAACTCTTCAATGAATTGTTTGATCTGGTACCGGATATGAGCACTTTGGTACATTTTGGATCTTCAGAGAGCAGGTTGGATTGATAGATGTGACCCTTTTGGGCAAGGGTCATAATTGATCAATAAAATTGAGCATAACTCTTCCCCCTTGTTTGAGCTCCCAAGGTGGGAATGGAGCATTGAGGGCTCCCATGGTTGAGGGATATTTAGACAATAGGATGGTTGTGCTTGTTACACCATTTTTTGGTCATCTAACCCATTATCGTTAGATGAACCCAAGTACACCATGTAAGACCAATTTTACCCCAAGTAAAATTGCTTTCACCACATTTGTTTTATGTTTCTTGGTCATATTTAACCCAAAACAAGGTAATCAATTAAATAAATCATTATTTATTTAATTATTTCCTAAGAATAAGTTATTTAAATCACTATTTAAATACCATTCCTAGTTAAATTTGACTAAATCATTTTTTATAATTAAATAAACCATTATTTATTTAATTATATTCCCCTCATCTCCCTTAAATAATAAATAAATCATTTATTTATTTATTATTTATAAATAAAGGAATTGACCCAAGTCAAAAACCCTTTTCCCTCCAACAAATATAATAAAATATTCCTAAAGGATGATTCTAGAATGTGATTAATAATATTTTATTCATGCACCGAGTTCTAGAACACCCCAATATTTTGTTATAAATAGAAGGGTTTTCCCCATTCATTAGTCACCTCCATTGCATTAGATCTCACTAGATCTACTCTTGGTCACCATTTTCATTTGTTTGCATTTTGAACTCCCATTGAGTTCCATATTTGTCTAGGTTTTCCATATCAATAGAAGAGAGGAATTTTAGATCTGAAACACTGAGGACTTCCAAGAACCCATCCCACTGAGGAGAACTGGAAAACACCTTTCTTGTTTTCCTCTTAGGTGCCCCATTCTTTAATATAATATAAGATTCTTTTTATACATTGTTCTTGTCTTGTTCATTGGATGCATGGAGCCATTTTACATTTTATCTGCTTAATGTATTTTATGATTAGATCTAATTTTATACAGCAAACTTAAAGATATTTTCCAACCATACTTGATGTTAGGGCTACTTGATATGCATAGCTAAAGTGATCTTTTACGACGAAAGAATCATACTAACAATTGGCGACTCCACACAGGTTTTCTTTTGCGACCACTGTCGTTTTCTATCTTCCTGCATATCTAGTTGTTTCAGACCCTAGGGTTTCTCTTCCATTTTTTATTTTTCCTATTTTTTTCCCATTTTTATGCTAGTTTTCCCCTCTAAAACCCTCAAACATTCAAATTTCTAACTTCCGTGTGTTTCTGGCCTTTTTGCGCAGGTGACCGACATCAGCCGCTACTGAGATGACAAAATTTTCTGAAATCTGCCGCTGCCATACCCGGATCTGCAGGTCGCACTTATCGGCCCAAAAAGTGCGACCTGGCCTTGAGGTCGCACTTTTCTGCCCTAAATCTGCGACCTGGCCTAAAAACAGGCCCAAACCTGCGACCTGCAATTTTTTCTGCAATCTTCCAACACTTTTTCTGGGTTTCACTGAAGCTTCTGTCAGGGTTTTCTAGCCTCTGTCTCCACCTGTTCAGACCTGTTGCTGATCTATTTCACTCACCTAAGTGGGACTCTTGCCCCTTAGGGCTTTAGTTCCCTCCACTTTTGTGGGAGAGTTTGTTGTTGTTTTCAGACATCTGAATTTCCAGAAGTTTCAGCCTTATTTCAGATCTGATACCTCCTGTTCAGATCCTCACAGGTCAGTGTTTCTTTCCTTTTTATACACTGCCTTTCTCTTTGTTTGGGTTCATCTCTAGGGCCACCTCTTTGACCCCCCTCTTTTTAGCTGATCTCCTATTTTCTAGTAGCAACCTTGCCCCTGCCTCTTTGCTGCTTTCTGCACCATTTTCCATCAGATTTCTCCATTAGATCCCAGTCCCTCCGGACCTTAGATCTATTGATCTCTTGTTAGCGTGCTCTGCCCCTTCTAGACTAGTTTTGAGAGACCCACCTTCTTGGGTTCGATTGTTTCCTTTTTAGTTGCTAATTTTCTGTTCTTTTAGTCTTATTTACTGCAGATTTCTTTTCCATTACGCAGCACACTTTTTCTTTTACTCTCAAAACATCTGGGTTTAATCAATTAAAATTAACGCACGCCACACACTGACCCTGAGTGAAGAAGAGCCTGGTTAACACCGCTTGGAAAAGACTCTAAAATTAATCGACACTGCACCTCCTTTCCCTTGTCGGTCTTTCTTCTTCTCATCATCATTTCGCCTCCAAGGCATTTATCCTGGTGACTTCTTGGCCTTCACCCTCAGTTTCCGGTTGGTCGACTTCCTCCCTCCCGTCGTCATCGAGTAAGTCCTCCCCCGAGTCCGCACTCCGACTCTTCCTCTGATTGTTCGGGTTCTCCCCGTCCTTCTGGTTCTCCCCCCTTTACCTCCACCATGTCTAGTTCTGGACCTAGCCCTAACCCCAGTTCTACTGTTGGGTCCGCTTCCAGTGGAACCACTACGGGACCTACCTCGACTGCCCCATTACTTTCGTATATGGCCGGCCTCAGTCTCCCCGATTTCAATCAGCTTATCAATAATCCTATCCGCCACGATGTCAGTTGGCCTGCTACGCCAACCAAGCTCCCCTCCGACATTCCCAAGTTCGAAGGCCTTGCTAGTGAAGATCCCTCCAATCATATCCAATCTTTCCACATGTGGTGCTCCTCTAATTCCATCACTGATGACTCCATTTGTCTTCGTTTATTCCAACGCACCCTTACTGGCGAAGCGTCCAAATGGTATGTTGATCAAGCCACCTCTTCCCATACCACTTTTGTAACCATTGCCCAAGCCTTTTTGTCTTATTTCCAGCTCCCTCTCCGATACGACACTGGCACT
This sequence comes from Pinus albicaulis, assembly GCA_034641835.2. NCBI lineage: Eukaryota > Viridiplantae > Streptophyta > Pinopsida > Pinales > Pinaceae > Pinus > Pinus albicaulis. Next base: position 245,466 of record JAXQQM020088647.1, on the reverse strand, counting down.
GAACTCTTGACCTCCTTTCTTCAATCCTCTTCAACGCGTCTCTCCGCTCATGTCCAGGAGTGGCAACGACGATGAAGCTTATGCCGTGCTCCCCCATTTGAAGATCGAGTTTACATGGATTGGTTCCTTCGCTCTCTCTTACCTCCCATTGGCAAATATGCCACCTCCCATTTCCCGAAAACTGAAGAAGCCTCCCTTCAAATTGCCTTAAAATATGACCTTATCTATGCCTAGTCTCGTTATGTTTATATTGTCCTTCCTGATCTCCCTAGTCTGGGTGCTACACCGGACCTTCACTGCTGATTTGCATCTGAGTTTATGTCTTATACTCTGCCAACCTCTACTATATTTTCTCACACGGCTGTCAAAGACTCAAATTTCTGACTTCTAACATGTATTCAAGATTTGGTACAGCTTCCCTTTTTGCCTCCACTTTCCGCTATCTCAATGTTGCCCATTCTCACCCTTACCCTTATCCGAAACTGTCCCGGGGCCTTTCTCCAACATTTGTACTCTCGTCTCTCGCTGAGTCCACCCTCTGACAAATTTTCTGACTTACTTCCCCCTCCAGGGCACGTATTTACGCAGCCAGGTGCAACTCCTCCTCTTCCTTCGCAACGAAAGAGGAAAGGCACTCCCTTCGCTTCCGGTAATCATCGACCCAATCCTTTCTGTCTTGATTCTAACACTACTGACCAGCCTCCGAGCTCTCAGCCCAAGCAAGACAGGCCTCTTCGCACCAATAAGCCCTGTTCATGTTGCAGTGTTTACGGTCATTACACTCACGATTGTCCCCGGTTACCACAAATGCGGCACATGTGGGAGTCTCAGGCCACTCTGCAGGGACAACACTCTTCTCCTTCTATCCCTTCCCATACGGCTACCTCTCAACCTGCTATGTTTCCCGATCCTTTCCCTCAACAAGGACTCGTGACCACCCAGTCACCTCATGGCCCGGAACCCACTCAACCTTCTCCTTCTAGTTCCTTTGATTACCAGATCCTCATGATGGCCTCTGACCAATCTCTCATCGCCAATCCTTCCCTTCAAACTCGGTCTCTCGTTCCTTCTACCCCCGAGTTGCCATCCTCGGCCCCTACTAAGCCTCTATCGACACCCAATGGTCCCTTGCCAATTCCTCCACCCAACGCCAAGATTCATACCCAAATTCCTCAGGGCCCATTACGTCGAATGCTGCCTCTGATCAGATTTCCCTGGATGCTGTCGACCCTACTGATGACCAGTTAATTGTTAACGATCCCCGTCAACTTGACCATCCCCCTCTTCCTGCGTCTGTTGCTTTCCAAATCTCGGTCCAAATCCAAAATGCCACTATTGCTCGATGCATCATTGATGAGGGGGCATCTACCTGTGTCATGTCCGCTTCGGTTTGACAGTAACTCGGATCTCCTGCATTGGCCCCTTCCACAATCACCCTTCGTGCGTGGGATGGCCATGCTTCCCAGCCCGTCGGCCTCTTCCACCGTTGTCCTATTACTCTTGTAGGAAAAACTGTGTGTGTCGACATTGAAGTGATCGACGCCCCTCTCGACTACAACATCCTCTTGGGGCGTAGCTACACCTATGCCATGTCTGCCGTCCCATCCGCAGTTTACCGCAAGATGTTATTCCCGCATAACAGCAAGATCGTCACCATCGACCAGTTATTGTATTGTACCCCTAAATCTCAGATTTCGCCTGAGCCCTGTATTTCCACCGCCACTACATCTTAGCCCAGTGTCTCTCCCGGCCTCTTTAAAGACTCCTCCTTGCTCGACACCTTTCTTGACCCACCTACCCTCTCTGACCTTAGCCTGGCAAGCGTTTGCATGATGCAATCATCTTGGGCTGACCTTACACAACCCACTATGGCTAGTCAGCAACCTCAACCTTCCCCAACTACTCTGGCTCCTAGCCCTTCGCCCCCACTAGCCAGTCTTTTTCCTTCAGAATCTCCCCTCCCTACTGGATCAATTCCGCCTGATTTCAATCCCCTCGGCCCCGTCCCCCCTGGCCATTTTCCTTCTGGTCAGATTCCTTTCCTCGCTCCCCATCTTGGAGCTTCTTCCGTCCCTATCTTGGCTACCCTCTCCCTACCCAACTTGACCTTGGGTATACCCGTCTGGTATCTAAGCCCCCCTGCCCCTGCCCTACCTGGCCAACCCAAGCCGTATCTTGCTTTGACTCCGGTTCAACCAATACCCATGACCTCTTCTGCTGCTCCAACACCTCCGTCTCCTCACCCAGCAACTCCTCCTGTTACAACCATGTCCGGTAACAATAGAAAATCTCGCAGGGGGGCACCGAAGGACACGGTAGCGTTGACAACTTCCACCCCTCCTTGCCTTCCAAAACATCCCATCCAGTGTGCCTTGTGCGACGTTGTCGGCCACGCCACCCATACCTGTCCTGAATTACCACACCTCAAAACCGTGGTCAATGAAACGTTTCTAGAATCTGATATTCCCACGGTCCAGGTCACCCTCCCTGGTTCCCTTCCCAAACTTAAAAACTTGCGCACCAATCACCCTTGTTCTTTATGTGACTTCCATGGGCATTATACCCACCTTTGCCCCTGTCTTGACGAAGACAGTTTCTTGGCCGCTTACCACTTCGAAGTCACGCTCGTCATTCTCCTTTTTTAACTTCACCACACACTCCACCCCAATTACCATTTCAATCTTGATCACTGAGTTACACTTAACTTTCCGTCACTGTTTCATCTTTACCTTCACCACTCTCTACATCCAACCCCTTAGCCCCGTCCCCCACTGTTTTTCCTACCCACTCATCTATCGACCCCGCTGTCACTTCTCATATCGACACAACCATACGCCTTTCCCCTCAACATCAGATATCTCATATTTCTACCTCTTCGGGTCATCCCATGTCATTCACTATTCCCATCTTCCAGTCCGATGAAGACATCATGGAAGCCATGACTGAACCTGACTTTCCATGGGACGATATGCACCATCATGCATACTTCCTACCACATCAATCACATGACCAATATGCTCTCGAATCCAAAGACTTCATTCCCAATAAAGTTGATTGGTTCAAAAACCGCATCCCTGCTCCTGACGCTTTCGAAGAAGGCAATATGGCTAACATCTCCCCTACCATCAAAATAAACATTTCTATCAAACCAAGTATCGAAGAACACATCACCATGGGCGCCCACTGCACTCCGGAAGAAATTGAAGCCTACACCAAACTCTTCAAAGAATTCTGTGATTTTTTCACCTGGTCCTACTTAGAAATGCCAGGACTCGATCTGGCCATTGTCGAACACCACATCGACACATGGCCTGATGCCACTACGGTCCATCAAAAGTTAAGACCCATTCATCCATCTAGACGCAAAGCCATCAAAGCTGAAATCGATAATTTTCGGCAGGCTGGTTTTATTTACCCCATTGAGTACACCACTTGGGTGTCCAGCCCTGTTCCTGTTCTTAAAAAACAAGGCACCATTCGTGTTTGCACTGACTTTCGCGATCTGAGCAAAGCTTGTCCCAAAGACAACTTCCCCACACCATTTATTGACCAAATCATTGATGAGTGTGCGGGGCACGAGGTCTTACCCTTTATGGATGGCTTCTCAGGATCCAACCAAATCGTTATCTGTCGGGCTGATCAACTTAAAACCGCGTTCATTAGTCCGTGGGGCACTTTTGCATACCGAGTCATGCCATTTGGTCTTAAAAACGCTGGTGCCACTTTTCAACAAGCCATGTCTTATTGTTTCCATGACTTAGATCATATTATCCTCGCCTATTTAGACGACCTTACTGTGCGTTCTAAACATCGGGCACAACACCTACATGATCTGCGTACCATTTTCCTCCACTGTCGCAAGTATAACATCCGTCTTAAACCTTTGAAATGTGTCTTCTGTGTTCCCACCAGTCGTCTCCTCGGCTTCATTGTATCTAAAGACGGGATAACTCTTTACCCTTTTAAAGTTCAAGAAATTCTTGAACTTCCTATCCCTCGAACCTTACGACAACTCCAAAGCCTCCACGGCAAAGCTAATTTTCTTCGCCGATTCGTTCCAGACTATGCGACCACCGCGCATGGTTTCCTTCGACTTCTTCGCTCCCACACTTATTTTGTCTGGGATACCTACGCTCAACACTCTTTTGATGCCCTAAAACATGTTCTCACCTCTGCCCCCTTGATCCGTCATCCTGACTTTGACCGAGATTTCATCCTTTACATCTCCACTTCCACCCATTTGGTTTCTAGTGTCCTTATTCAAGAATATGATAACGGCCTCGAGCATGTGATTTATTATGTCAGTAAAAACTTTGCTGGCCCACCTGTGTCCTACTCACATGAAGAAAAGTTAGCACTAGCATTTGTGTTCTTGGTCCAAAAACTGTGTCATTATATCCTCCTGCGTTCCACCAAGGTTGTGACTGATTCCAACCCCATGGCTTTCCTGTTGAGTCGACGCATCCTCAGTGGGAAGTACGCTCGTTGGGTCGTTATTCTCCAAGAATTTGACCTTGAATTTGTCACCCCAAAAAGTAAGAAAGGTTTAGCCCTCACTGAACTCATTTCCGATTTTCCTACCGAGACACAAGACACTCCTATTAATGATGCTCTTCCCGATGAACATTTATTTGCCATCACCACTGATGATCCTTGGTACGGTGTTATCCTTAATTACCTGCGAACCCAAAAGTTCGCCCTTCATCTTGATCGCTTTGCCCGACGACGTATCCGACACCAAGCCTCTCGCTACCTTCTAATCGGCGATGACCTTTATCGTCGTGGAGTAGATACTTTCCTTCGTCATTGCCTCACACACGCTGAAGCTGAACAAGTCCTCAATGCCTGCCATAGCGGTGCTTGTGGGGGCCACTTGTTCGGCCTTGCCACCGCCCAAAAAATCATGTGCGCCAGGTATTTTTGGCCTTCTCTCTTCAGTGATTGCATTGAAGCAGTCAAAAACTGTTCCAATTGCCAACATTTCGCCCCGAAGGCGCGAGCTCCTCCTGCTCCCCTCCATCCTGTCATCACAGCTGGCCCTTTTTGCAAATGGGCCATTGACTTTATGGAATGTCGACCTCCCTCCGCCGGTAACCATAAATACATCATCGTGGTAGTTGAGTATTTCACCAAATGGGCTGAAGCTATGCCTACATTCAACAATACGGCAGCCACCGCAGCACTCTTTTTCTTTAACCATGTCATCACTCGATTCAGAGTTCCAAAACAGTTAATCTCTAACCATGGCCGACATTTCGAAGATGAGATCTGGCATGAGCTATCCTCACTCTTGGGTTTTGAGCACCAATATTCATCTTCCTATTACCCCCAAGTTAATGGCCAAGTTGAAGCGGTCAACAAAATTCTTAAGACCATGCTTCAAAGAATGGTGAATAAGCACAAAAACAATTAACACCTTATGCTCTTCCTTGCTTTGTGGGCTCATCGAACTTCGGTTAAAACCACCACTAGTTTCACTCCTTTCCACCTCGTCTTCGGTGAGGAGGCAGTCCTACCAATTGAGTGTGAAATCCCTTCCCTTCACCTGGACGTCGAACTCATCCCTGATACCCAACCTATAGAACAATGACTTATCATGCTCGAGCATGCCTCTAAAGATCATCGTGTTGCATTGCAAACTCTTGAAGCGGCCAAAAAGCACACCAAAGCTTAGTATGACAGAAAAGTACACCCTCGCCAATTTCATGAAGGTGACCTTGTTCTAGTCTATGACCAGGCCCATGATACCCTTGGTCATGGGAAGTTCGACTCACTATGGCTCAGTCCTTACATTATCAGTAAAGACCTTGGGAAGGGGGCCTATCTTTTAGAGGACTTTGAAGGCCACCCCCTTCCTAATCCTCGCAATGCACTCTATCTCAAGAGATATTACCCCTAGCATTTCCCGCTCGAAATGCACATTTTATTTTTCTTGTAGATAGCCAGCATATATTTTTTTTCACATTTTTCTACTTCACCAGGACACCCGCTGTCCATGAAGTCTTCCCTCACATCCCCTTAAAATCAGATTTTCTCACTTACACCACAGTTCAGTGGGGGGCACCACTTTTCCCACACACTCATCTTCGTTCGTGATAATTTCCGTCATGAGTTACCAGTTTGTACTCATGATTTTTATGGTCCCCATTGGCACCATCCCTCATTTCATCATCATCCTTAGTTACGTCTGTGCGTCGCTCCACTATTTTCTCCCGTGCCTTAATTGAGATTCCCTTACTACCTCACCTATGGCGGACCTACTTCTGTCGACATCAGCCCATTTACTCCAGAAGTCAGGTCTAGGGGGGCAATGTACCTTGGTTCGAGCCCTTTTCAACCCACTCACGATCTACACACTTGATGGTTCAGTGATGCAGCAGCAGCTATTGGTGATATCCGGGTGTGTGTGAGATGTCTCAGCCCTCATGAGCGGGTGGCCCTGTAGGTAGCCCCCCACACACCCGGATGACTTCTTCATTCCAGCCCTTGATGCAGCTCCTCTCCTTTTCAGATGACATTGCCCTACGGCTGCAAAGCATCCTCTTTGGATTAACGTGTCGGTCCATTCACTTCAGCCCTTCCCTGTGTGTAGGGGGCATTTGGGTGTATTTATATCTCATGTACTAAAAAACTATTGTATAAGTCCTGACGATTATTCCAGGCATAACATGTATGTGGGATTCATCCTTCTTGTTTTCTGGCTCATGTTTAGGCCAGCACTGGCTTTACTATTGCATTCCGTGGTTTTCCGGGCATTTCCTTTATCCTTTCAGGACTCATTGTCTCAGGTATAGGTATGCCTCCCCTGCCGCCTTTCACATTGGTACCACTTCATAAAAATTGAGACTTTTTGCACCTGTAAGTCTCGTCTCCTCAGGGTCTAGTCCTCCACCACTTTAGATTACCTTACATTCCTCTCTCTCATTTCTATCTTGCTGTCTAGTGATTGAGTTCTTACAACGTACTTCGGTCATACGATTTGCTCCTAACACTTGTACATTGGGGGGCAATCTATTACACCATTTTTTGGTCATCTAACCTATTATCATTAGATGAACCCAAGTACACCATGTGAGACCAATTTTACCCTAAGTAAAATTGCTTTCACCACATTTGTTTACATTTCTTGGTCATATTTAACCCAAAACAAGGAAATCAATTAAATAAATCATTATTTATTTAAATATTTCCTAAGAATAAGTTATTTAAATCACTATTTAAATACTATTCCTAGTTAAATTTGACTAAATCATATATAAATAATTAAATAAACCATTATTTATTTAATTATAATTTCTTATCTCCTTAAAATAATAAATAATCATTATTTAATGAGTTATTTATAAATAAAGGAATTGACCCAAGTCAAAAGCCCCTTTCCCTCCAACAAATATAATAAAATATTCCTAAAGGGTGATTCTAGAATTTGATTAATAATATTTTATTCATGCACCGAGTTCTAGAACACCCCAATATTTTGTTACAAATAGGAGGGTTTTCCCCATTCATTAGTCACCTCCATTGCATTAGATCTCACTAGATCTACTCTCGGTCACCAATTTCATTTGTTTGCATTTTTTACTCCCATTGAGTTCCATGTTTGTTAGGGTTTTCCACATTAACCAAAGAGAGGAATTTTAGATCTAAAACACTGAGGACTTCCAAGAACCCATCCCACTGAGGAGAACTGGAAAACACCTTTCTTGTTTTCCTTTCAGGTGCCCCTTTCTTTAATATAATATAAGATTCTTTTTATACATTGTTCTTGTCTTGTTCATTGGATGCATGGAGCCATTTTACATTTTATCTGCTTAATGTCTTTTATGCTTAGATCTAATTTTATACAGCAAACTTAAAGATATTTTGCAGCCATACTTGATGTTAGGGCTACTTGATATGCATAGCTAAAGTGATATTTTACGACGAAAGAATCATACTAACAGTGCTCCTTGCCTTCAGTGGTAAGTAGTATTTCTCCTATTGTCACCATAGGGTGTTCATGATCCTTTTCATTTGTGACAAGTTCGGTATCTCCCCTATCATGATCAGACTAAGTATACCCCAGTATGCATCCTACCAACAAACAATGCTTGTTTGGATTGCCTCTCCATCTAGCCAATGGATTGAGATGACTTGAGTTGGTGTGATCCTTGCATAGCAAGTTGTAGCTCACTCAAGTATAAAGGATGCAGGTGTTCTACCACTTGACTCTTCAGGATGAACTTGGGAAGACCAACAGACATTGGGATGGCTTTGATCTCTACCCTATATGGAAATTTTGGTCTCACCTGTTTACTGGAAAACGAGATGGATGCGATCCTTAATGGTATATGGATTTCGCCCAATTGTCAGTAGACAATAGGATTGATTTTATCTCTACTCTATATGTCAATGCTGATCTCGCTTGTTGACTAAACAACATGATGGATGTGATCCTTACTGGTAGATGGATGTCACCTATTGTCTTTGGATAAATTGTTGTAGCTTGAGCTTCCCTATGATGTCAAATTATTCTTCTTTTAGATTCGAGAGAGTTCAGAAGATGAGCAGAGATGAGTTGAGACGAAATATGACTTAACGACGATCATGTTTCTACTTTAGATGACCATATTGATTACTGATATAGAGTGGAACTCGGATGCTCACTTATGATGATGGTTGAGTTGACAAGGTGGTATTTTGGGCTCCCCTACGATGATTCTTCTTCTTCTTCTTTAGAACGAGATTGTTCAATTGATTATCAAAGGACGAGATCTGATCAGATGAATATTTTGGTCGATATAGTTGAGAAAGAGGTCACGTGATTTGACTTCAAGACTAGTATGGTTTGAGGATTGTTCTCCCCTACAATTGGTTATGGATTCCTCTCCTTTTATGAGACGATATGAGATGGTTCTTGATGATGACACAATTTCCTATATTCCTTACAATTGATATATGATCACTTGAGATATATCATGATACATCCTAGATGAGTCCTATAATGTTGATGGAAATTCCTCCCTATTTGAGAGGGAGTGTTAAAATTGGGCAGCGTCAGGACAAATTTCCCTAAAGGGAAAACCCTGAGTCCCCCAAAGAAAACCCTTGAGCCCTAAGCAGATATTGGTTATAAAGAATTATAAATTGGACCAAAAGTTTAATTTGGCAATAAATTATTAAAAGGGGGAATATATTCAATAGTGAAATTCAAAGTCAAAATTGTGTTTCCCTCCATAAGGTTTCAAGTCGAATCATCTACAAAAGGTGTAGCCATTCAACTATATATATTGACACCTCCTTCTCCATCATTAGGTATTCTGGTTAGTGAAAAAAAAAATAGATGGACTTTATCTAAGGATTGTGGCTCTCACTCATGTACAAGACCTCTCTCACATATGATTGTTTTGTGGCTCTCTCACATATGATTGGACTATCGATGTCACATAATTCCTATGGCTCGATATGACTGGTTCATTAAGATTATTTTTGAATCTTGTATAAGTTTGTTTCTAAAGATCACATTAATATGTTTCGGCACTATAACTTGCACCAACTATATTCTATTTATGTGGCCTGCCTGATCTTGAAAGTTTTATGAACACTTTCTTAAACAAAAATATTCATTGCAGGATGACCTTATACTAACACTTATATTTGCATGTGAAACATGATAAATACATTAGAAGAAATATGTCACCAATCCATCAACATAAATAAGAACCAAATAACCATGAAGCAATAATAACACAACACATGACAATGGAGTTTGTCCAGTGTGTACTATGTCTTCAGGCCCTGGGTCAAGAGTGGGGAGGCCGCTTCATGAGTCTCAAGAAAAAATAATGAGTACATGGTAAATCTTTGTCAACACATGGATAGATCTCTCATATTAGGTGGCAATGTCTCTCCTACAAAGAGACATTCTCCTTCAAATAAATCTCACTCACGGAGTCCTCTCCTTCAACAAGACAAAGAAATGATCTCTCACAAAAGTAGCATAAAACAGACACTCTCACATAATTAGAAATAGGTCCTCATGAATTTTTTGACCAAATGAAAATCATATTCATCATCATCATAATCGTCTCAAAATTCTAAGACCAGTGGTTGTAAACATGACTATTTTCTGGAAAAGTGTCAATGTGGCCCTCTTTCATCACTACACCATCTCGATTTTTATGCAATGGCTAAAATGATGAATCTTTTGTAAATATTTATATCTTTTTTTCCTATTGTAGCATACAAAGATCACCAAAACCTTCAACATAAATCCATCCTTTTTCTAAAACAAAACCAAGTAAAGTGGCCAAAATGCATCATTATACCTCCCAATTTGACGATGGCCTGAAAATTGGTTGCTCAAATACCAAAATGGTTTGCGCCATCACAATCCTTGCGAAAAATTGTGAAATTTGAGTATAAAGTTTACCTTGTTCTGAAACCTTCAAATATGGGTTTCCACAGAATCTAAAAGAGTCCTCAAAGATTCCTACGTCAGGGTTCCACCTCTTGGAACTGTGTCATGGTTCCACCACGCAGGTTTCCGCACTATGTCACAATTCTGCTCTAAGTTCTAGTTCTGCACACGCCCTTCATGTCTGGGTCGAATGGTAAAATTTATTTTAAATAAATCTTGATGGGCGGACATTAAAATTTTAGGCCCATTGTTTCATTAGTAACCGGGCGAATTTGGTGGGGGCAGAGTCGGGTTCCAACCCCGTGGGCTCCCCGAATTGGGGCGTTGTTTATTTTATTTGAATGGTGTTAATCATCGATATGTCGGGTGATGTATTTTTTTGGTTTCGGGTCGCCCATTAGGTAGGCCATCCGGCGCAGGTTCAAATTTCACCGGCGTTGCCACCGATATATACAGGGCGAGCCATCAAGCGGGGTCCTTTGTCAGACCTGCGAGCCCCGACCCTATGATTATTTTTTTTAATATATTTTGAATAGCTCAGTGAGGGTATTCCACATACAAAAGGGAGTCTCTTTGCTATGTAAATTCGAGACTATGTGGTCTCTCACACCCTCCAAGATGATCCTCCTGGATTTTGTGGTATCCTTCTTCCACTAGGCTAATTGTTGTGCATCTGATATTGCTAGATTTAGAATGTCAATTTTGGTGTACTCCAGCACACCATTAACATCGAGAACTACTTCCATCTTGCCTTTCTAGGCTATGAAATCTTAGGTTCGCTCAAGGGCATACTCCAATCTCAATATGTTGAAAGACATTTTCCTACATGGAAGAAAATGGCTTCACTAAATCTGAAAATCAAAATCTCTGAAGGAGAGGTTCTATAGACTGGTTTCTAGTGTGACTTATGCTCTGATACCATGTAGAAAATAGAGAACTTTGTTATTACTGATGTATTTGAACTAAAAACAAAAGATTACAAATTTCCTCTACTATTTTGCGGAATGTAAATCACACTTTAGAAACACATTCAATGACATGCAAGCATTAAAACACCACAAGAACAAAATGATTTTCCATGGGAAACCAACTCGGAAAAACCCCTTTGTTATTTTTCACTAATCATATAAGAATTAGAAACTATTACAATGTCTTGCTTCAATGCAGAAGCACACCCTGCACTGTAAACATGTTCTCCTGCTAATTGTCCTGCTCCCACCAACACTTAACTAATTCAAGGACCCAACTTGCTCCTATTTCCTTGTGCAATCCTGGAGGAAATTAGCTCCTAAAAAGTAGGAATTTTCTCCTAGTTGATTGCGCAATTCCCAAATAATGACTCACCTACTTAATAGTCAAGCATGTACACTCAACTATTATACAATTGATGTTTACAATGTGTCTTTTCCTCCACTCTGTTTAGAAAATTAAAATTCCATGAATGTATGGGCTATTTTTAGTTGATTTACTAGTTTAACTGAGAGATCATTGAGTTAACTACAGTTCTACTACTCAATTGACCTTTAACTGACTCAACTAAGTACTTAAGATTAGTTAAATGAGTCAAACTGAAAATACCTGAACTAGATTGCTAAATTTTAGCAATCACTACATGCACAAATCTACTTCTATCTTATAACTCTAATTTACTGAGTAAACTGGTAGAAAAAACCATCTCACACAAGTTACCTGCAATCCAAGTCATCCTGTTGGTGTGGAGAATCGAATTACTAAATTTGACTAAGTCACAAGCAAAATTTAGCCTTTCATGCTACATTTATAATACCCCTTCTTAGTAAGAAATGGATTTTGAACCACCCCCATCCTGCACCTATGGAATTCAAATTTGCCTCTTTTTTATAGGTCATTTTGTCACATTCATTCATTAGGCCTCCTAATGGGATCAATCAACATTATATTCACCCTTCTCAAAATCATTTCACAAAACCCTAAGTGAACCTCCTTCATTTCCCAAAATTTTATTCCTGAAACCACCTCATCAGAGCCATTTTTAGAACCAACGCTCCATGGCCTTCCTCTGGACAACATTCACCTACAGGTTTCTCCACTGTGGCCAATGTTGATCACCTATAGGTTGCTCCCCTTTGCACTTGCGTTGGTTCTATAAATTCAGGAAAAAGAGATATTTTCTGAAAGATTCCTCTTCCAGAAGCTTCCAGAATTTGTTACAACCATTACCTTGAATAAAAAATTCAAATCCTATCTCATCCTTCTTTGGATTTTCCATCTCTTATCCTTTGATCCCATCCTCCCATCAAAGGTGGATCTAAAACCCTATTTTGGTAATTGTATAAGAACTCCCAACTTACCCCACTCCTCTATATATTTACTTCCTTGCAAATGCAAGGGATTGGTTTTTGGAGAGTTATTCTACCCTTATGCTACTAAGGTGATATGTTAACATTCCATGCATTTAGGGTGATTGGAGGTGCATATTGTGACAAGGAAAGGACAAGATTTATTTCAGGAGCTATTCTACAAGATCAACACCTATTTATGGTTGTAATCTCCTTCCATTTATATTAATGCAAAGAGTTCTTTGTTTTCCTATATGTGATGTCGCAATTTCATATATTGCAATACCATGTTGATCTATTGACAGAGTACTTAGTTGATACTGCATAGATCTCGCAGCTTCTTGGATTGTGTTATCTGACTGCGTAGGTTCTAATTTTGGGAATCGGAGTTGGAATTTGAGCATTCAAGCTGAAGGAGGAACGAAGCGTGCAACGAATTCTAGGTAGGCTTCATTCCATCATCTATTTACTTTAAGGAAAGCATTGGGTTCTTTGTTTCTCTATTGTTATAGGTTGGCCATTGAACCTAGGGGAGATAATTTTGTCCGCAATCATAAATCCCGCATAACAAATTAGTGACTGTATTGAGGAACAGTGTATTCCCTAGGTGGTTTTCCTTGTCTATTGTGTTTTATTACCTCTTTCATAGACCTTTTTTTCTTTCATCAGTCAAGAACAGACCTAGGAAGTGATTTCACTGAGCCTATTTTTGTAATTTTTGTGTCGCAATCCTCCATCCTAGGACCAACGCTCCCCCAGTGCCTCTGAAAAAGAATTGCACATCACTCAGGCCCACTCTATACCAACGTTTTAGAGAAATGGTGCCTCTTCTGCACTAATGTTGACCCATGTTTTTGCACAAAATTTGACTATGTTACTAAGTGTCTCTTTGATCGGCCTACTTCCAGCTGACCTTCCCTGAGTCTTGAGTGTCTTGTAGTCTTCCTTAAGAATCCATTTAGTTTGCATTTGTGTTTGATTCCCTTTGATAGTAATTGGTTTTGATTTTTCTTTGTTCTTATCATTTGGTCACTTCAAACTGGTTTCATTTGGTCATTGATCACTTGGATGAATTTTTGTTCTAGTCCTCATTCTAAAAAGTGCATTTGAATAAGTGATTAAACATTTGCATATTAGTTTTCTTCATTTCAAAAAATTAAGTGTGTTGAAAAGAAAATTTTCGCATCTGAAATTTATGGTTTTGTATGTGCATTAATGTATGAATAGTCGCATTGAAAGGGAATTGCATCTTGCATCTTGTTTGTTGAATGTTGTATGTTTCATACTGATTGTTTCTTCCCTTTATTAGCTATATTTTCATTAAAAGAGAAATATTTTCATTTTCTCATGCTATATTTTCATTTTAGGATATTCAGGTGACATCTGTGGTGAGCCCAAAATTGAAACTTAATCAAAGACAAATAGAAAAATTTATTGAATCGGCCTAAGGAGAATTTGTAACATTAATGCAAACACATAGAGGTCTAAGCTAGAGACATGTTTCGACATCCTTAAATCTAGGAGTTTTCGTTCATTTCCAATGTTGCATCCTGGGGGTGATATCTCATTCCACATATGTGAGTGTATAGGATCATTCTCCACGTACCTTTGGGTATATTGGATGGTGCTCCGCGCATGTAAAGTATAAGGGAACGCTCTCATCGAAGGGTTACTTAGTAGACAACACTACTACGGACTGCACTCCCACGTACCGTCAAGTATATTTTGGGAGTCCCTTATAGATTGTTATCCATTCATAGGTAACTGAGTCTACCACCTTGTATACCTTGATACACCGAACACAGCGTTGAGGTAGATTGGTTGTCGTACGTTAAGTCCTTGGTTCACCAAGTTTTATATTGTAGTTCGCGTTTTCTTGGTAATCCTTTATGCCTAGATTACCCTATTTTTGGTTTTTTTTTTTTGTTAATAACATTTATCATCCTACATGGAAGAACAAAATCCCTCACCCCATAGTTTGCGTAGAATTCAAAATAAGCCTCCACTTCCACCAGAGGCTACTCCTCGCCATCATCAGAAGCATAAGAAGATGCAAACTACCGAAAAATGGGAACCACTTCTCGCCCTCCTCCTGATATTGATTGGCCAGAATCATCTGTCCCATTGAGTTTTGAGCCTGATATTACATCTACTCTTCACGGTGACACTTACACAATCGAAACGGAACTTCCTGAAACTTTGTTGCCTGAGGTTTTTGAACCTTACTTTCCTGAGTCAGCCACTTTGATTCCTGAGGTTGTTGAATTTGAGGAGCCTCATCCATTTTTACCTATTATTGTAGGACCTTCCTATTCTCTTCCTTTGTCTCAGATAGAATCTTTATGTCTTGGACCCAACGGTGAACCTCTTCCACCCGGACTTGTGAGTATTGAAGAGATATCGAAATAAGATCCTCGTCCTTCTACTCCTGTTCATTGGGAATGACTTCATTTTTATCAAACCGACCCTCTTCCTCTTCAAACTCCGACACAAAATCCTTTGCCTGATTCTTTGGACTCACCCACGGATTTCTCGCGAAAATATTCATCGGAGTTGTTAACCATGGCTGGAACCGATCTGACTTCTCAACCTGTGTTCACTACTATGGTCGAGACATCAAATTTTGCCTCCACATATCTATTTGAAACATCACCAGAAAAACATTTATATGGTGGCATGTCTGTCATACCAAGATATCGGTATTTATCTGGTACCTTTTTCTGGTGTGGTTTCCAATCCTTGGACCTCTCCTATCTCATCTAATAAAAGAATATCATATGGTACTTCTCTTAGTAGGCTAGCCCTTATGTTAGTGTGCAAGGTTACCTTCAACAGCCTAACTCTCATTATGTTTGGTATCCTCTATCTAGATCACAAATTCATCCATGATCCTCTCCTCCTTTGGCAAGGGGGAAACCTGTTGTTGGTATACCTCAAATTGTTAATCAACCTCATTATAGTCCTCCTTATCTTGGAATGGTTGCCATTGTTTGGAAACCTACTTTACTCATTCAACCTGGTTCATATTGGAATCGATCGTTGATCCTCAACCTGCACCATCTTCTCAAATTCCTATCCATCCTTCAACACCCCAACAAGCGCAAATACATGTGAACCAAACTTTGCAAGTTTTTGTTGCATCACAATCTTTTCCAACAGTATCTGGTACATCCCAAGTCCCACTTACCCAGCTAGTACAAGGTACCTCACATTATCAACCGCTTGGACAGGGTACTCCTATGGTTTCAATAAGACAAATTATTCATAGTATGGTGCAATCCCAACCGAACCCACCTTATCATGGGATAATGAAAACTCCCATTGGGAAAAAATATGGTCCATATCAAGCACATTTTCAAGGCCAACAAATCCAAACCCAACCATTCCAGCAACTTTATCATCACCCTTGTGTTGGGCAACAAGGTCACTTGTATACTGGTTATTAGATTCCTCCTTATCCTGGTACCCAGGTTCATTATTATCAGAACCCCCCTTATCCGGGAATGCAAGTGCTTGGTGCTCAATTTATTCATTCATATCCAAGTCATCCTCCTCCAGATATTACTGAAAATCATCTTTTGTGGCGACTCTAGAATTGCCAAACTTAACTCAAATTACTAATGTCCCCATCGCTCATTCTCCATGGTGGTTGAATATTCCCACTAAATTGCCTTCGGAAATCCCAAAATTCAATGGGAAACCGAGAGAAGACACATCGACGCACGTTATGACTTATCATCTATGATGTTCTTCAAACTCCCTTAATGATGATTCCATTTGACTTCATATTTTCCAACGAACGCTTACATGTACTACAACGAAATGATATATTGAGTTACCTAGAGCTTCGTTCCATGATTTCAACACTTTAGCCACCACCTTCCTCACACATTTCCAGCTACCCATCAAATATGAAACTGGAATAGAACTATTCACCAATTTCAAACAATCATATTCCACTCACATCTCAAATCACAATTATGAGTGGAGGCATCGCTGCCGATTGGTCAAGACTTATGTTGCCGATAAATTGTTAGCAGAATGGTTCACCAAATCCTTGTTCTCACTCATAACAGAAGATGTTGCTAAAGGTGGAGTCGTGACCTAAGAGCAATCTATCACTCGTGCAAAATATTTGGATCTCATTTATACCCAATCGGGCACGCTCAATTATAATATACCAAACACTCTAAGACCTTCAAATAATTTTCCTCATCCATTTGGTAAAGAATCTCATGTTGCTAATGGTGTGATTGGTTCTGCCAGTTCACAATTGGTGAGTAAACCATCTGATGTTGATCTTACCACATCTTCTCAAAACCCTCAATCCCATCCTCCTGTAGCTTCTGCTTCCGAGATAAATGTCGTTTCATCTCATAAAGGCAATTCTCCACAGCAACCTAGAAGAAAGAAGAAAGAAAAAGGCAAGAAAAATAAAGATCCTTCACCGCGGGATAAACAAACATTGAATTAGTCTTCCGATGAGAAGCGAAAGCCTCGTTACCCATGCTTAATTTGCAATGAGGATCACTTTAGACATGATTTTTCACACTACACTGAAGTGAATCAATTCCTTAAATCATCTACTTCTCTTTCCATGTTGACCTGCCCATTTCCCAATCAGGAGACCCATATGGTTTACCAGGACCCTTCTTCATCTAACATGGTTTTGATGCTTTCATCCTCAAAGCTGAAATTTGATTTCATGGAGGCCACTTGAAATAAATACTACGACAATTTGAATCCACCAAATGGCGAGGCTAATGATCAACCTACCAGGTCGGCATCACCTTCATCTGATTCTACTCCACCTATGATTCCTACGGAATTTACTCTCGAACCTCTGAAAGGCATTATTCATAAGTCTATTTTCAACCCTCGTTCAAGAGCTACCCAAAATTATAACGTAGTTTAAGGCTTGCCTCTATCTACATAAGCTATGTCAACTCTTGAGGTGTTGTAAAACTTCCCCGCCCAAAAGAAGGCCTTTTTTTCATCTATCAGAATTGTGGATCCATCGGATTCCAACCTAGTGGTTTTCTCTCATGAAAACTATACCCCTCGGCTTCTAGCTCAATTAGATTTTATAATCCAGGTCGTCGTATGTGGTAATAAAATTCCTCGTTCTATCATGGATGAGGGATCCTTGACCTACATTATCTCCATGTCTTGTTGGAAGGTGATTGGTTCACCTCAACTGAGTCAATCGATCACCACATTGAAATATTTCAATGGAAGAACATACAAACCTTGTGGGATTTTAGATTCCCTTTAAGTATAATTAGGGGGGGAAACAGTTTCTATAGAAGTAGAAGTTATTGATTAACCTCTTAATTATAATCTTCTACTGCGAGGTACGTGGTTTTATGTTATGGCTGTCATCGTTTCAGCCTACTTCTGTATGATCGCCTTTCCTCATAAAGGAAGGATTGTAGCCATAGATAAACTCACATTTTTCGTTATTAGAAGTGTCCCTCTTGTAGGGGAATCCCTACAACCCTATCAGCATATCGAGGTTGGATTTTTAAAGAATTCATCGCTTATGGAAAAATTTTCACTCCCTCCTCCTACCATTCCCGACAGGTCTTTTTTGGTTGCTTATATCAACATGATATCATCATCTACTATCCTGTTTGATCCATGGATTGTACCTGATGAAACCAACATACAAGGTTTTGATGACTGAATGTAACTTAGCCCAGTTGAGCTAGATTACGAAGCCATTTATTCGACTTGTGCGGCTTATACCTTCTCTTCTATTAAATGGGTAGATCGATCACTGGATTATGGCATGCCTTTTGACCCTTTTTCTCGTGTATCATCTATCGATGAAAGCATAATGGATATCATGATGCCCAATGATGGGCCGTGATACGAATATCACCATCCTTCCTCCTTACCGAATTCCATTGAGGATAATCTTGGTGATGTATATTTTCCCAATTTTTTCAAACCTTTTATGAATTTCGTCTCTATTCATGATATTGACTCTGAAAATAAACTTTCTAAAATCGAGGAGACCATATGTCTCGATATTTCTATAAAACCAGGTATTGTCGAAAGTATGTACATTGGATAATCTTGTTCTCCATACGAGATTTATATTTAAAGAGCCCTTTTTCATGATTTTTGAGATGTTTTTTCCTGGACTTATGAGGAAATGTCAGGAATCGATCCAAACATAGTAGTGCACAAGATTAAGACGTATCATGATGCCAAACCCGTCAGGGCCTCCAAAAATAGAAGAAAAGAGATATCAACGCCTTAGAAATGAGCCACTTTGAGGGGGCAACCTCCAATACATAACATAAATGAACAATTCTTGGATGATACAAATGACAAAACCTCCTTTCTATAAATAGGAGTCCATGGGGCCACAATGTAATCCTAGCCGACCTAACAATAATAATGTAAGGGCACAATAATAACAATATGGGGGCTACAGGGGTACAAAAATAACGATAAGGGGGGTTAGACTAACATAATAAGATACTACACTATTAATATATGGGCTTAACATGCCCCTCTCCTTCAAACAAGTGTTGTCCTCAACGCTTGATTATTTCTTGATGCTTCTGTATAAAATTCTCATCGTCCCATGTGGAATCTTCTACAGGAAAGTTCTTCCACTTGCTGAGATAATTTGAAATTGATTGTACTTGTCGAGTTCTTGTTTCTGTGACTTCTTCAGAACTTCTTTCGATGTGATATTGATCTTCTGGTTGTTTCATTTGATTTTGCACCAAAGTTAGGTTATCCTTTGAGAGTTGTAGAACTTGTTGTTGATGCTCATTGTGATATTCCACTACTTTATCATCCATAATAGATTTTATTTGATCCTTCAAACCATCCAAATTAGCCTCCATTTTTTCTTTTAAACCATCTATGTCATCTTCGGTTGCTCTTCATAAGATCGAAATTTGTTGCACTTGGTACCGTAATTTTGATATCTCATATTGCAATTCTTCCTCCTCATGCGTCATAGTATAGCTTTCTGAGGGCTTAATGGGTATGGAATTATTTTTTGGAGGAATAATAGAACCCATTACTGACAGAAATTCTTCAATATTCCCTTTGAATCAATTCAACTTGATTCTTCAAACAAGACTTATGCAATTCGGAAAAAACAATACACACCTTTTTCTTGCTTTTGAGGAGCTCGATATTGAAATTGGATTATCTCTGTGCTTGTGGCCCTTCAATATTTTAAATTCAGCATTGAAGTATCCCTCTGAATTCTCTTTTGAATGCCACAGGTATGACCTGATTTGGATTCTCCAAGACAAATTTGTGTCCAATCTCCCACAATGACCTAAGTCTGGACTGGTTCAGTAGAGCGAACTTGTAGGACTTGCCACGTGTCATTGTTTCATCCTTTGTCTCTGAAATTGATAGCTAAGAAACTACAGTCCGTGTACTTGTGACCACTATTTACGGCACTCCAATCCAATGCCCAGAGAGAGAGTTATTGAACTTTTCCCATGATCACCTCTTTGAGATGAAATTCAGGAGCCTGAAAACGCACTACCTTCCACAGATCATATCTCCAAAAATATTGTGAACCAAGCTCTGAAATTTTTTGACGAATTGCCTCAGGATTTTAGCTTCATACCATACAAATTTCAGATTATGAACCTTCGTATAAAAAGAGTTATAGCGCAATTTCCACGATGACCTGTTTATGATTCTGAAAAAAGACCTAACTTCCACAGATGATATCTCCGAAAATATTGCGAACCAAGATCTGAAATTTTTAGAAAATCTTCCTCAGGATTTTAGCTTCGCACCCTAAAAATTTCAGCTTTTGAAACTTCGTAGAAAAAAATTTATAGCGAAAATGCCACGATGAACTGTTTGGAGCAGCGAAACCCTAGAATCCAAAGCTCTGATACCAAATGTTGTGTAACCAGCTCCAAAAATAGAAGAAAAGAAATATCAACGCCTTAGAAATGAGCCACTTCGAGGGGGAAACCTCCAATACATTACATAAATGAACAATTCTTGGATGATACAAATGACAAAACCTTCTTTCTATATATAGGAGTCCATGGGGCCACAATGTAATCCTAGCTGACCTAACAATAATAATGTAAGGGCACAATAATAAGAATATGGGGGTTACAGGGGTACAAAAATAACAATAAGGGGGGTTAGAATAACATAATAAGGGACTACACTATTAATATAGGGGCTTAACACAGGGAGAGCCTCTGTTCGGTCCATCCAAAGAAGGCTATCTGGATTAAGGTTGAAGTTGAAAATCTTCTTCAGGCTAGTTTCATATACCATGTTCCTTTAACTGATTGGGTATCGAACATTGTCCCTATCATGAAGAAAGAGGGCATGATCCGAGTATGTGTCTATTACCGAGATGTGAATCATTCTTGTACCAAGGAAAACTATCCAACCTCATTCATTGACCATATTGTTGATGATTGTGCTTGATGCGACATATATTCATTCATGGATGGATTCTCGGGCTATAATCAAATCAACATTCTCCTGACGGACCAACCTAAGATTGCATTTATTTGTCCTTGGGGTACCTTTTTTTATCGAAATCTCCCATTCGGCTTGAAGAAGATGGGTTCCAAGTTTCAACGTTCGATGTATTATGATTTTCATGATATTAAAAACATTTTGCAACCTTATTTGGATAATCTCCCTACTCATTATAAACATTGGGTTGATCACCCAATGCATCTTCGAGTTATTTTTCTCTATTGCAGACACTATAACATTCGACTTAACCTGCACAAATGTGTGGTCTATGTTTTTTATAGTCATATCCTAGGTTTTTTCATTTCAAAACAAGGAATTCATATTGATCCTTTCAAAGTGCAAGCAATCTCGACTTGCCTGCACCTAATTCTCTCGTTCAGTTACAAAGACTCTAAGGGAAAGCTAACTTCCTATGGAGGTTCATCCCTAGTCACACCATGTTGACCAAAGGATCCACTCACTTACTAAAGAAAGGGGAACCCTTATATTGGGATGGTGTTGCTCATAAATCGTTTCATGCCCTGAAAGATGTACTAGTTTGGGCATATTCTATACCCCCTTGATTATCAGCGCGACTATTTCTTGTACATAGTTGTTGCCATTTCTACTATGGCAATGGTATTGGCCCAAGAAGACTATATTGGCACTGAAAATACAATTTATTATCTTATTCAAAAGCTCAATGACACTGAAATCAAATATACTCATGTTAAAAAGTTGGCTTTGGCGGTCGTTCAAGCCGTCCAAAGGTTTCTCCATTACATCATGCTTAAGAAAACTATGGTTGCTTCGGATTGCAACCCTATGAAATATATACTGTCATGTCAATTGTTGAGGGGAAAGTACTCTAAGTGTATTGTTATTCTCCAAGAGTTTGACCCAGAGTTCATCAAATCCAAGTCGAATAAATCCATAGGTTTTGTCAAGCTTATGTGCACTTACTTCCCCTAATTTTGAATCTGCTTATGAATATTTTATCCCTAACAAGTCATTTTTTCTAATTTCGTCATCTAACTCGTGGTATGGAGATTTTCTGATCTATCTCCAGACCGAGATTTTCTAGCTTAATACCTCTCGCTCCGATCAGCGACATATTCGATACCAATCCTGAAATTACATCATTATCGTCGACATCCTTTACTGTCGTTGTATTGATATGATCTTACGACGACCCCTCACCCTTTAGGAAGCCGAGAAAGTCCTTAAAAAATTCCATTCAAGGGCATGTGGTAGACATCTATCTGGTTACGCTATCGTGAAAATTATCTTATGCATTGGTTGCTTTTGTAGAAATTATATGCACTAAACATGCATATGTCCAAGATCCACCTGATCTCACACTATTTAACTTTATTCAAGATACTAAATCTATTCCACTTGTTAATCTTTTGCGAAAAAATTAATTGCACACACATGTGAAGCATAAAACAAAAATAATCAATCGCACATAACACAATTTTTAACCGGGAAAGCCTAAAGCTGAAAACCTCAACTATATATTATGTAACATGGAGATCATATGACAATCTCATACAAACATACAAAGGTTATCACAAGCTCTCAGTACAGTACAATCGTCATACACTAATCAGGCCCAATCTTGCAAATCTATGCACCAATCTCTGCCACCTCCTAGCCTGCCTCCACTGCACAATCTCTGCTGAAGAATAGCACTGAATGAATTCAAATTTCTCCATCCTTGACTGCGCAATCCTCATTGGCATCTCCACCGAGTGTGCGATGATTTCAATGCATCACTGTAGTCACAACAGATAGTCTATCTTTCCCTTTCACCTATCTCTCTACTGGTCTCCACTGAAACTGCCATGCACTATAGTTAACTGTTGTATTGTTTAGTTGATTAATGATTTATTATTTGTGAATTAATTAACTAATTAATTCACTCCACTCTCACTAGTGTATCAATCAGTTAGACTAGATACAACTAGCTCAACTGAGTCTAACTGAGTTAAACTAAACACAACTCCATAACTACTTCTTCCAACTGTGTCATAACTCTGCCACTTGAGTTCTAACTGAGTCCTCCATGCATTAGCTCCAGTAAACCCTTAAAGATAATGTAGTTCATGCACAATCGGTGATGTGCCACATACGTACCTTGAATTCAAGTGCTCAAAGAATAAGTTAGTTGTTGTTTAGAGTCGATTATTATTAAGAGCTAATAATGACCTACATGCATCTATTTTTAGTTTGTGATCTATAAATGGGCTTCCCAATATTCTAAAGTAAATTTCATCTATTTTTTCCAACGATCAACCATCCACAAAATAGCATCCAACTTGAAATATGATCCTCATGTCTAAAAATAGTCTTGCGCCAAAAATAGCCTGCGGGCCCACTTAGTGAAGGCAACTCTTTTCACTAAGCTCATCATCTTGTTGAATCTCAACACTGCCTCTCAACAAGATATGGATTATCCTTCACCCCGATCCTGCCTCTATGGTATTCGAATTTTCTCCTAGTGAGTGCCTTCATCAGAATATCTGCATCTTGATCCTCCGTGGGAATGTACTGAAGCAACATGATCTTCCGCTGCACATAATCTCTAATATGATGATACCGGATATCAATATGTTTAGATCTATCATGAAACACGGGATTAACCGAGAGTTTAATGCAACTCTGATTATCACAATGAATCACCGTGGGATCTAAATGTGAACCAAACAAACCAACCAAAATCTTCCTCATCCAGATATCCTCACATGCAGCTAAAATTGTTGCCATGTATTATGCTTCCGCTGAATTTAGTGCCACAAATCTTTGTTTCCTGCTATACCAAGAAACTACCGTAGATCCGATACTGAAAATTCCTCCTGATGTGCTCTTTATGTCTGTTGGGCTTCCTGCCCAATTTGCATCCGCGAAGCCATGCAGCTTCACCTCATACGCTGTCTTGTGCCTAAACCATACTCATATGTGCCCCTGAGATATCTCGTTGACTGCTTTACTGCTTCAAAAAGCTTGGTAAGAAGTAGCAAATTCTTATTGAAAGCTTGTTGCATAGCATATGTCAGATCTTGTATTGACTAAATACATGATGAACCCTGCTTGTCGATAAACAGTGGCATCCACTACCTCTTCGATGTAGCATCCTCTCTTCCAATTTTACGGAAGAGGAGTGTCGATGACACCGGCCTTGCATGAAACTTCTCCGGTATCTCGGGCATACTTGCCTTGAGACACAAACAGTTCACCTTCCCGCTGCCATATTTCCAATCCAAGGAAATAATGAAGGAGGCCCAAATCCTTCATCTCAAACTCCTTTGCAAGATCTGCCTTGCATGAGTGTATCAACTGCTCATCACCTCTTAGTATTAAATCATCAACATAAAGTACAATGATTAAAAGCTTACCCTCAACCACAATCTGGTACAGGTTTTCATCCGCCTCACTCTTGGTGAAGCCAATTCTAGTGAAATAGCTATCGATCTGAGTGTACCAAGCACGGGGTGCTTATTTCAGCCCATACAGCGCTCTTTTGAGCCTGCACACAAGCGACTCACTGCTGAAGATCTCAAATCCTTCAGGCTGCTCAATGTACACCTCTTCCTCAATGATCCCATTAAGGAACGCAGTCTTCACATCCATCTGATGAATGTGCCAAACCATCTGCGCTGAGAGATCAAGGATGGTCTGTATGGAATAATATCGTGCGACAGGTGCAAATGTTTCTTCATAGTCAATCCCCTCAATCTGTGAGAAGCCCCGAGCAAAAAATCTTTCCTTATACTTCTCAACACTCCCATCAGTAGCTTGCTTTACCTTGTAGATCCATCTTGATCCTACAACTGATTTTCCCACCGGCCTTGGAACAATCTCCTAAGCACTATTTTTGACAATGGAGTCATACTCCTCGACCATGGCATCTACCCATGTGGGCTCCTGCGCTGCTTCTTCAAAAGAATATGGCTCTGTCACAATACACTTGTTCATAAGAGCCATGTATCCATTATATCGGTCAGGTGATTGTCTCTGTCTGTGTTGTGATGTAGGAACTCCTACATTATGTGCCGCATCAACCTTCAGTCTCTCAGCTTCTGTGGTACACTTTCTGCCTTGTCTGATGTTTGGTTCTGCATGAGTGGACTCCTCCACTCCATGAATCTCCTACTGTGGCTGATCCACATCCAGAGGCTCATCTTTGGGCACAAGAAGTTCCTCTTCTGCATGCAAGTGTAGCTCCCTCTCAAGCGACAACTTCATGGCTTTCACCTCATTGAATTTTATATCCCGTCGCATAATAGTCATCCGACTGTTTGGCAAAAACACACAATAGTTATGGGGTGTTTCTGTGTACCCCACAAATATCCCAACTTCTGTAGTCGGCTCCAGCTTCTTCCTGGCGTCCTTCGTCACATGAATGTAAACAGGTGAGCTAAAAAATTTCAAATGAGAAATATCATACTTCTTACCAGTAAAAGCTTCCTTGGGTGTACTCATGCCAAGTACTCTATGAGGAAAACAGTTTTGCACATAAACCGTAGTGTTGCATGCTTTCGCCCACAAGTGCATCGGTAGGCCTTGGCCATGCAGCATCGCTTGTGTAGAACCCACGATCATTCTATTCTTTCTCTCCGCGACCCCATTCTGCTGTGGGTTATGAGGCGTTATGAGTTCTCTTCGAATTCCTTCTTTGCTACAGAAGTCTTTGAATTCACCCGAGATGTATTCACCACCAGTATCGCTCCGTAGATCTTTCACCTGCTTCCCTGACTCCTTCTCCACCAATGCCTTGAACTCACGGAACTTTGAGAACGTTTCACTCTTCTTCTACATGAAGAAGATCCAGCATCTACGAGAAAAATCATCAACAAATATCACATAATACCTGTGTTTTTTTGTTGAAGCAACTGAGAATGGTCCACACACATCTGTGTGAATTCTCTCCAGGATCACCAAAGCATGGTTCTCCTTCTCATGAAAGGTGGTCTTCACAAACTTACCCATTGTACATCCTTTGCACTGATCTGACTGCGCAAGAGTACCCTTGGGAAGTCCAGTATAAATTTGCTGCATAATCTTCAAAGCGCCATGGTGAAGATGGCCCAATCTCCTGTGCCATAACACGCCCTCATCCCGGCTCACCACTTCTTCTACTTTGCCCACCATTGCAGCGCAGCCATCTACCTCCAGCTTGTAGAGATTCTTAATTTGAACCCCTATCTTCTTGGTTTGATCCGTTGTTTTATGTCGAAGGAAATCTTTTCCCTCACTAAAAACAACATCATAACCCCTGTCTTCCAGCATTGCGACCGAGACCAAGTTCTTCTTCAGACCTGGAACATGCATGACATTCTTCAACAAGAATGGATTACCGAACTCCCTCTCAAAGGTAATGGTCCCAATGTCAGTCGCATTGTACCGACCATCATCTCCCATCTCTATATGCATCTGGAGGTCCTTCTCCTCAAAGTCACTAAACAGCTCTTTGTCTCCCGTCATATGGAAAGACGCACCACTGTCAAGATACCACACCGATCCCATGCAGCTTGAAACCAAGCATGAAATCAAGGAAAAATCTAGCTCAAATTGCGAGGCTAAGGCCTCTCCAGCTGCAGATCTTGTAGCCTGCTTATTCTTCTTCTTCTGTGGACAATTAGTGGCGAAATGTCCATGCTTGTGACAGTGAAAACACTTCAGTTTGGAAAAGTCCTGCTTCTTTCCTTTAGCATCAGATTTTGAAGAAGATTTCTTCCCCTTCCCTTTCCTTGCTTTGGCAACCAAAGTGAAATTCTCTTCATCTTCATTCTTCGATGAAGATCCATCCCTGGTACCCCGCCTTATCTCCTCCTGCACAAGATCCGACCAAAGTCGCTCCCATCCTGGCAGTTGCTCTCGTCCATTAACAGAGTCTTCGTAGCTATGCCAACTCTTTAGAAGCCCAAGGAGAGCCAAGCTCACCAAGTCTTCTTCATCAACAGTAACCCCCACACTTCCTAGTTCATCCTTGTAGTGGAAAAACTTCGTGAGGTATTTTGGAATACTGTCACCTTTCTCCATTTTTATTTTTCTGAGCTTGTCTTTAAGCGCCAACTTCCTCTGGTCACTTCTACTTTGGAACAAATCTGTCAAAGCCTTCCACATTAATAATGGAGTGGCTTTCCCGTGAAGGCTGGACACCATATGGTCCTTCACACCTTCCAACAGAATCCTCCTCGTCTTTACAGTCTTCTTTTTCCATGCATCAAGTAATGCAGCATCGCTAGATCCAGGCTTAGGAACATCGCTATCGATGAACTCCTTCAGCCCATTATCCTCCAGCACCGCCTCCTTCCTATCCTTCCAGGATATGTAATTCGAGCTCCCATCAAGGGCATACTCCGATCTCAACCCGTTGAAAGACATTTCAATGTATACTCGATTTCTGCACCAAGAATCTTCTGTAGCAAATTCGAATTGTCCACCAGCACAAACTCACTTCACAATTGCAATCTTCAATCAACAATGCTCCGATACCATGTAGAAATTATATGCACTAAGCATGCATATGTCCAATATCCACCTGATCTCACACTATTTAAATTTATGCAAGATACTGAATCTATTCCACTTGTTAATCTTTTGCAGAGAAATTAATTGCACACACATGTGAAGCATAAAACAAAAATAATCAATCGCACATAACACAGTTTTTAACCGAGAAAGCCTGAAGCTGAAAACCCCAACTATATATTATGTAACATGGAGATCATATGAAAATCTCACACAAACATACAAAGCTTATCACAAGCTCTCATTATAGTACAATCGTCATACACTAATCAGGCCTAATCTTGCAAATCCACGCACCAATCTCTGCCACCTACTAGCCTGCCTCCACTGCGCAATCTCTGCTAAAGAATAACACTGAATGAATTCGAATTTCTCCATCCTTGACTGCGCAATCCTCATTGGCATCTCCACCGAGTGTGTGATGCAATCAATGCATCACTATAGTCACAACAGATAGTCTATCTTTCCCTTTCCTTTTTGTATCTCCCTTTGGTCTCCACTAAAGCGCCTTCTTTGTAGTTAACTGATGTATTCTTCGGTTGATTAATGAGTTAATAATTAGTGAATTAATTAATAATTAATTCACACCACTCTCACTAGTGTATCAATCAGTTAGACTAGATACAACTAGCTCAACTATGTTTAACCAAGTTAAACTGAACACAACTCATAACTACTTCTTTGGTGTTATCCCTTAACTACGCACTTGAGTTCTCGCCCCAGTTCCTCCATGCATTAGCCTCCGGTAAACCATAGGAATAGCATAATTCCTTTTGTCGGTGATGTGCCACATCCATGCATTGGTGGGATGCTCAAGAGAATAAGTTGATGTTTTGAAAGTCTAGTGTTATTAAGAGCTAATAATAATCGACATGCATCTATTTTTAGATTGACGATCTATAAATAGACTTCGCCCAATATTCTAAAAATAGAATTTCACCTATTTTTCCAACTTGATCAACCATCCACAAATAGCATCCTGCAACTTCTAAAATATCATCATCATGTCTAAAAATATACATAGTCTAAAAATAGACTTGCCCCAAAAATAGCCTGCGGGCCCACTTAGTGAAGGCAACTCTTTTCACTAAGCTCATCATCTTGTTGAATATCAACAGCTTTTGGCCCACTATCTTTTACGACTACATCGTCGTTGTCCAAAAATTTCATGTATGCCAAATCTACGATCGCAAGATCTGTGCTCCACCTACTCCTTTGCATCTTGTAATCGTTGTTGTTCCTTTTTCAAAATGGGGCATTGACTTTATGACATGTAGCCCTCACTTGGTCAGGGAAAATGGTTATACTATTATCATTTTTGACTACTTTATTAAGTGGGTCGAGGTGATTCCTACATTTAACGACACTGGAAAAACGGTTGCATACATCTTCTTCAATCATGTTATTTCTAGGTTTGGTGTACTGCAAACGATAAGTACAAATCACAGAAATCATTTCCAAAATCATATGATGACTGAAATAGCTGCTAAGTTGGGACTTTTGCATGAAAATTCCACTCCCTACTATCCACAGGCTAATAGAAAAGTTGAGGTTGTTAATAAATTTCTTAAAACTATGCTTCAATGTATGGTAGGGGTCCATAAATGGCACTGGAACTTGCTTCTTTACGCAGCCTTGTGGGCATACCAAACCTCAGTTAGGATTGCTACCAAATTCACACCCTTTTAGTTGGTCTATGGTCCGGAACTAATCCTCCCCATCAAGTGTGAAATTCCATCGTTAAAACTAGTTGTCAAACTTCTTCCTACCACTTTTGTAGAGGAGGAGCGTCTTTTACATTTGACTTATTTGGATGAAACTCGGCACGATGATAGTTTAGCCAATGAAGCTCATAAAAGACGCCTCAAGGAGAAATACAAAAAAACTGTCAAGCCTCGAGTCTTTTCAGTAGGAGACTTGGTTCTCTTATATGACTAGGAGGCCAATAAGTTAGGTCCAGGAAAGTTCTAACCTATGTGGTTCAGTCCATACATTGTCAAGCAAGTTCTTGCAGGAGGAGCCCATGAGTTAGTAGATTTCGATGGAGTTCCATTGGCGCAACCTAGAAATGGGTTGTACCTCAAAAAATATTATGATTGATCTCATGCATAGTACATTGTGTACATGTTGTCTATAGGTGTATTTGAGTGTGTTACAGTTTGTCTTTTCAGAGTTTCCCACAGTTTCTGTTGATCTCATTTATGTTTAGTTTGCATATGTCGACATCTCTCGAACCGTACATTGGTTATGTTGATATTGTTAGTTGTAGTACTCGGAACCTATCTTCCGTAGTGTGGACTATCTTTGCTAAAAATGGAGAGCTAGTGAGTATGCAAGGGATTTTCATTGGTCCCTCGACTAACAACATCATTGGGTATATTGTAGTGGTTGAGCTATTATCTGAATTTATTTCACATGGTATCCGTTGTTTGGTCATCAGACTCGACTCACAACTCGTAGTACCACAAATTTTGAATGTCTATTCATTTAGAAATCCCACCATCCTTCACATGGTTTTGAGAGCGCGTCTTCTAGAAAGACATTTCGATTTCATACAATATGAACATATTTCTAGAAATCTAAACATATTAGCAGATTCCCTAGATAATAGCGTTTTAGATAGACATTTTCAATGAATGTAAATAAGTTTTAATCCACATCACATCATATTGAAATCATAATAGGAACTAGGAAACACTGAAAATATATATATATACAAAAACTTATGCCCCGAGACACATATGGCTACATTTTCCATACAAAAACTACATGCAAATATCCAAGTTGACTAATCAATGGTGCTCATGATAAAAAGACATTATGTGAGCCATCTTTCGCAGTAATTGACCATTACAGCTAGACATTCTAATATTGTGTCGTTGAAGTCACATGGGAACCTCATCAACCCTGTGTGTCAATCCCTCCATGTGGCGCTCCACATTTGATATGATCTCAATTACCTCAATATCTCGTAGCGCATCACGTCCTACCACAGCGGCCTGTATTGGTACCATTTCCTCCTCATGTGGTTGTCCTCTTGCATGACAGATATTTGAAGCACCGACTCGTCAAACTGGTCCAATATCTGTATGAAACATCAAATAGTTTAGTCTCAGAAACACAGAAAAAATGTAAAACTTTCAAAAAATTAATGGTAGAAATTTTTTTACCTGAAGCATCCCATTAATCACCCAGACAAAGCATGAGCTTGGGGTCATCGTGGAAATCCATCCCTACGTAAGGATAATCATCAATCATGATGAACTATTTGTGCATCCATTCGAAGAATGTTGGTAAGAAACTAAGTGTCGATGAACCTGCATGTTGGGCCATATGATCTATCCACCTCCTCATCTGTGCTACCCTCGGATCAATAGACTCGAGTATAACATGTTGAGGTTGAATTAGTGGCACCCACTCTAGATAAAAATAGACTAATATCTAACCATAATCGAATTTCATTAACTTGCCCTCTTTCGCTTTAGTTAGTTGTTCCTTCACATTGACCAAAACACCCTCACTCCAATTGAACATTGTTGGCTCTAGACATTCTATCCCATAATGCATGTATGATCTACTCGCTACATGGAGTGTCGAGCTACCTGCCAATCTCGCGATGATAAACAGGATCATTCTCAAAGGTAACTGGGTCACATCTTTGATATAGATATTTCCATCCCTAGTAGGTTGGTCTTGAGGTCTGTAATAGATATTTATATAGTCTTTCGTGGTCTCCCCACCACTCCTCCCACCTAGGAGAGAGATGGGGGCACCCCTCTTAGATAAACCTGTCAGAAAATACATATCCTCTACCTTTATCTCGAGTAGATGTTCCCCAAACCTGAACTCATGTACCTGAACATCCCATGAGCAAACGAGATATTTCAACAATTCCATCTGTTGCCTCATGCTAGGTAGCCAAAAGAATTTCAACAATCCACATTTTTTCAATGAATAGACAGAAGTGGGATTATTGGATGCAGTTAAATATTGTTCTTCATGTTCTCTTTCTCACCAAATGAATTTCATTTTGTACTAATGAACAACTAAAACATCAATAAAAGGATTCATTAGGCTCATTTTCATGCAAAAATTCTAACAAAATTTGAGGGAAAATTGATAATCCATTGAGAAATATGCACCCAACGCACCCCTGTAGTGCATACCAGAGCATTAAAGCTCTCCTAGCAGTGATAATCTACCTAGGTGCAACACATATTTCGACACAGGGGAGGTGTGTTGGTCCTAGGGCGTGTTTTTGGAACTTCAAGGCCCTCAAAACCTCAAAAATTTGTCGTTGAATAAAAAAAATTGGACCATCAAAAGAATGAGAACTGTTTTATATCCTACCTAGAAGCGATGGTACTCGAAATGATCCTCTAGATTGGCCGCAACTAGCTATAGAAGATCGAGGGCAAAAGTGCTCCAAAATTCTCACTATTGAAGGTAAATGTGAAATGGTAAAAATGAATAATCATTTTGAGTATTTATGGTCATTTACTGCATTATTTTATTCGTATTTAATGTTTTACCTGGATATGCTTCATTTTTACTATGAAACAGGTATGTTTAATCCTTTTTTGTGGTGTTTTGAGCAGGTCGACAGTTGTTAATAGTGTTTTATCATGCTTTAAACAGGTTATTTTGACCAAGGAGTATACTTTTATATCTTTTTCGAGCTCTATAAGCCTATGAAAAAGGAACCCCTTGGAGTCCTCTTTCAGCTCTTTTCAAACTCCCAAAATATGAAAAGATTGTCGAGCACTTGTATTTTAAAACTCGTTAAAGTAAATGAAAAGACGTCTACTCAGTATAAGTTTAACCCTTTTCCAGACTAGGATGGACTATTTATGAAAAAGGAATACCTTAGTCTAACATGGCTAAGAGGTTCTCTTGAGTATTGTTTTCTACCTATTTCAGACTCGAGAGACTGTTAACGAAAAGGGACATTTGGAGTTTTATTTTTCGCCTCTTTTTCAAACTCTCTAAACATGAAAAACATGTTTATTTTTACCTTTGTTGGACTCGTTAAAACATCAAATATCGATGGAATTGTCGAACATGACAAGGTCAAGCCACTCCTTCTTAGGTTTCCTTAAAAATACTTGAAGGGATTCATCCAAAGGATGAACTTAGAGTTGAAGCATATGTTATCCTCATCATTATTGTTAAAAAATAAAGAGGTGTTGACCAGTATGGTTGAGGAAATTGGGAAAAAATTGTATTCCATTTGCTAATGCGAGCGAGTCGCTCTTGAACACGACACTCTTCCACCTCATCTTCGATTATTTTGGGTTGGGTAATCTTCTTGTCTTTCGATTCATCGTACCTTTTCAAAGCCTCCATCTCGGTTTTGGGTGAACGTTTCGAACTCCATTCAGTGTCGTTATGTGTTCAAGGGAAGTCATTTCAGTTTCAATTGATATTCATTGGAATATTCTTAAGCCTTTATTCCATATTTTCCTTTTCCTAATCCAGTTCTATATCATCATCATTTTGTCTCAATCATGATACTCGTTTTTTGTCATTGATGGGGGATACATCAAGGCGCTCCTACAACGGGTCGCTTCTTTTAGCATCATCAAATTATCCAGGAAGTTGACTTAGAAACACCCCTTTGGTACCTCGGTGCTTCCATACATCAATGGCAAGTTCCATCGCTCTCGACGACAAGTTTGCATCATTGGCCTTAAACTGAAAGACTATGTGTGGTGTTCAACATCAACTCATTTTCTCCCACCATAAGAATTGTATTGTAGTACCTTGAGAGCCACTAACATCATTGATGGCTTCTATCACGTCTGTTAATGACTTACATCATTGGTCGGTAATCAGATGATGTCTACCACATTTGACCATAGCTCATTGATTCACATGGTTATACTCGTGCATTGGTTGGTTGTGTGAACGAGATAGAAGACCCCAGATCTATTTTCATCCATCTAGGTTGTGATTTCAAGAGTTATATAGAGATCACAATGTATAATGGCCATGATCATACAGATAGTCATCCAATCATGGGTCCACCAGTTGCATCTATGGACGCGTATTTTGATCATTATACATGTTATGTTAAGTTATGTGTTGAGTATGAGTATGCCTCCCCTAGTAAAGAGATTTCATGATATAAATGTATTGTAATAGATGAATCTCGTTGGTTGTTCTTGATCCCAACTTCCCACAGGTAAAGCACGTCAGTCATCAATCATCATTTATGACTTTATGATTTAGGGGGGAATCTATTATAGGCCATTTTTTCACATCTAGTCATTAGGTCTCCTAATGGGATCAAGAAACATCTTATTCCCCCTTTTCAATGTCATTTCACATAGCCCTAAGTGAACCTCCTTCATTTCCCAGAATTTATGCTTGAAACCACCTCATCTGAGCCAGTTTTAGTACCATCGCTCCCTGGCCTTCCTCTGGACAGCGTTCACCTATAGGTTTCTCCACTGTGGCCAACGCTGATCACCTACAGGTGGCTCCCCTTTTCACGTTCATTGGTTCTAAAAATTTAGGAAAAAGAGAGAATTTCTGGAAGCTTCCTCTTTGAGAAGCTTCCATAATTTCTTACAACCATTTACCTTGGATAAAACTTTCAGATCCTATCTTATCCTTCTTTGGAGTCTCCATATCTTATCCTTTGATCCCATCCTCCCATCAAGTGTTGAGATTGCAACAAGATGATGAGCTTAGTGGAAAGGAGTTGCCTTCACTAAGTGGGCCCGCAGGCTATTTTTGGCGCAAAGTCTATTTTTAGACTATGTCTATTTTTAGACATATGGATCATGTTCTATGAGTTGCAGGATGCTATTTGTGGATGGTTGGTCAAGTCGAAAAAAATAGATGGACTTCTATTTTTAGACATATTGGGCGAAATCTATTTTTAGATTGCCAGTCTAAAAATAGATATGTCAAATATTATTAGCTCTTAATAATATTTGGACTATAAACATTATCTTATTCTCTTGGAGCACTTCAGTTAAGTGCACAGATGTGGCACAGGAGCTGACAGAAGGAATTACGCTATTCCTAGGGGTTATGTGGAGCTATTGCATGGATACTTCAATTAGAACTCATGTGATAGAGTTTGGTGGAGTTGATTGAGGAAGTTAGTGGAGTTGTATTCAGTTTAACTAATCTAAACATAGTTGAGCTATTTGTATTCATTTTAACTAATTGATAGAATTAGTGAGAGTAATGTGAATTAATTATTAATTAATTCACTAATTATAAACTCATAAATCAACTAAAGAATGCATCAGTTAACTTCAGTGCATGGACAGTTTCAATGGAGACCAGTGCAGAAATAGGTGAAAGAGCAGGTTAACTATCAGTTGTGACTATACTGTTTCTATTTGCAACACACAGATAGGTGGAGTAGCCCATGAGGATTGCGCAGTTCAAGCCAGGTGGTTTATCTATTTAATGAAGCCATCCCATAGCATTGAAAACACAATAGAGGCTGGCTATCAAGTGGCAAAAGATTGGAGCATGTGTTTTGCTAGATCTAGCTTGATAGTGTGTAGCAATTGAGGGTGTGCATGAGAGCTTCTGAGGAGATTTTGTACTATGATTGTTACATGATCTCCATGACATATAATATACAGATAGTTGGGGTTTTCATCTTTAAGCTTTCCCATTAAATAATGTGTTCATATGTGTGAATTTTTTATGGTTTTAATGTGTGCATGCAATTGATTTTATTTCCGCATGTAATGATCAATGTTAGAAGAGATTCTGTATTGTGCATGAAGATAAAATAGTGTGTGATTAGGATAATCTCGGTGGATAACATATCAGTTATTCAAATTTCTACATCAAGGCTAGATCTAAAACCTTAGCTTGGTAATTGGATAGGAACTCCCAACTTAACCCACTCCTCTATATATTCACTGCCTTGCATATGAAAGGGGGTTGTATTTTGGAGAGTGATTCTACCCTTTACTTTTTAGGTGAGAGGTTAATATTCCATGCATTTAGGGTGATTGGAGGTGCATATTGTGACAAGGAAAGGACAAGACTGCTTGGAGGAGCTCTTCTACAATATCAACACCTAGATATGGTTGTAAATTCCTTCCATTTATATTAATGAAAATATTTCCCTGTTTTCCTATATGTGATGTCGTAATTTCATATATTTCAATACCACATTGATATATTGAATAAAGTACTTAGATGATATTGCATAGATCTCGTAGTTTCTTGGCTTGTGTTATCTGACTGTGCAGGTTCAAATTTTGGCAACCGGATTTGGAATTGGAGCATTCAAGATGAAGAAGGAACGAAGTGTACGATGGATTCCAGGTAGGCTTCATTCCATCATCTATTTACTTTGAGGAAATCATTGGGTTCCTTCTTTCTATATTGTTCTAGGTTGGACTTCGAACCTAGGGGAGATACTTTTGTCCCCAATCGTAAATCCCACATAACACTCTTGACAATTCCTTTGTCAATATATTTGCATCCTATTCCTCATTAGGAATGTATAATAGCATCATAATTCTCCTTTGAACACAATCCCATAAGTGATGGGTACCTAATATCAATGTGCTTAGAGTTGTCATGAAATACTGGATTCTCAGAGAGTTTAATACAACTATGATTATCATAATAAAACATTGTCGGATCCATCTCCTGACTGAAAATACCAATAAGTATTTTCCTCATCCATATGGCCTCACATGTTGCTTGACTCACAGCCATGTATTTAGCCTCTACTGAGTTGAGTGCCACATATCTCTATTTCGTGCTATAGTATGAAATAGTTTTAGACCCAACACTGAAGATAGAACCAGAAATATTTTTCCTATCTGATGGACTTCCCGCCTAACCCGCATCAATGAAGGCTTTGAGCTTCACTCCTTCTATCCTATTGTACCATAACCCATACTCGAATTTTCCTCTAAGGTGCCTCAACACATGATTTGTTGTCTTTCAATACAGCTTGGTAGGATTCACCATGGCTTTAGTCAATTGATTAACTGCATAGCATGTTTCGATCCTTGTGTTCACTAGATACATCAAGGATACCACAAGTTTTTTGTACATGATAGCATCTATTGCTTCTCCTGAAGAAGCACTCTCCTTCCTCCAGTTTTTAGCTAGAGGTGCGTCCATAGGCTTGTGATTCTCCATGTGAAATCTTTGAAGTATTTCAGAGGCATACTTCCCTCGACTCACAAACAACTCACCATCACCCTACCATACTTTCAACCCAAGGAATTAATGCATCAAGCCCATGTCTCTCATCTCAAATTATCTCTAAAAGTCCTCTTGCAAGATCGGATCAACTGCTCATCCCCTGTAAGTATCAATTCATCAACATAAAAAACCAAGATAAGCAACTTTCCATCTACCACAATGTGATAGAGGTTGGCATCTGTTTCACTTTTAGTGAAGCCCAATCCACTGAGACCTGTGTCAATCTGAGTTAACCATGCTCGAGGCACCTGTTTGAGACAAAAAAAGGCTCTCTTGAGTATACACACATGTGTCTCTCGGTCTTATGTCTCAAATCCCTATGACTCCTCGGTGTAAATTTAATCCTTAACAACACCATTGAGAAAGGTGGCCTTCACATCCATGTGATGGATCTTCCAACCCATTTGTGCAGCTAATGATATAATGGTTCTAATGAAGGAATATCTTGCCATAGGGGTAATTTTTTCTTCATATTCCACTCCCTCTACCTAAGAAAAGCCTTTGGCCACAAATTTGGCCTTGTACTTCTCGATGCTCCCATCAGTTGCATGCTTCACTTTGTAGATCCATCTAGAACCAAATATTTACTTGTTCTCTAGCCTTGGCACCGCCTCCCATACATTTTTCTTCATAATTGAGTCATGCTCCTCCACCATGGCATCAACCCACATTGGTTGAGAAACTGCTTCCTCAAATTAAGAAGGCTTCGACTCATTGAGTTATGTCATGAGAGCCATATACCCAATGTACTTGTTTGGTGACCTCCTCTCCCTACGTTGAGATGTAGGAGCTCCCACATGCTCCCATGTATCTTCTACCAATATGTCATTTTCTTTGGTTCTCTTCCTTCCCTCTCTGGAATATTCTGGTTGAGTGGGTGTCTCCATTATGCCGCATGTCTTCTCCTTTGCATGTGGTTGCTCCACAACATCTTGAAGCTTTGTCTAAGGCTCCTCCTTAGGAACTAATTGATTCTCCTCTAGTGGGATAATCATCCCTCACTATAGAGAGCATATCATAGCCTTATCCTCATAAAATTTGACATCTCTCCTCACTATTGTCACCCTAAGTGAGGGAAAATACACCTAGTAATTATGTGGTGTCTATGTGTATCCTACAAAGACTCCCATCTCAATTGTAGGCTCAAATTCATTCCTACTATTCTTGGAGACGTGACAATATAAAATAGCTCCAAAAATCCTAAAATTAGATACATCGGGCTTCCTCCAAGAGAAATTTTCTTCGGGTGTGATCATGCTTCTTGTCATGCAAATAAACTATAGTGTTGCATTCTTCTGCCCATAGATGTAATGGCATCCCTTGATCATGCAACATGGCTCTTATTTTTCCCACTATGCTTCTGATTTTCCTTTCAGCCACCCCATTTTTTTGTGGGTTATGGGGTGCTATCAATTCTCTTATAATACCCTCTTTGGCACAAAATCCCTTGAAGGTGCTAGAAACAATTTCTCTTCCATTATCACTTCTCAGGGATTTCAATTTTTGACCAGTCTCATTTTCAACCAATGTCTTGAATTCAACCAATTTTAAAAAAAACTTCATCTTTCTTTCACGTGAAGAATATCTAACAAAAATCACATAATACATGTGTTTTGTTGTATAGGTTGTAGAAAATGGTCCACATATATTAGAGTGCACTCACTCCAAGATTGATCTTGCTTTTCTATCCTGGCGCTGGAAGGTGGATTTGACATATTTCCCCAATTTGCATCCCTTGTAGACATCATGCTAGTCAAGGGTGCATTTTGGGAGACCATTGGTAATATGGTGCATGATCTTCAAGGCCCCATGGTGTAAGTGTCCCATGTGCCTATGCCATAGTTATCCAACATCTCGACTCTGCACTTCTCCTGCCTTGCCACTCAGTGCAGTGTAATATTCTACCTCAAGTTTATAGAGATTCTTCACTCGAACTCCAATATGTTTCACCTACCTAGTAGCTACATGTCTCAGAAAGGTTGTCCCCTTACTGAAAACAACATCATAGCCACGATCCTCCAATATAGCTACATAGATCAGGTTCTTCTTCAGCCCAGGTACATACATGACATATTTCAAATGAAGGTGGGAACCTGAATCTATGTTCCTTTGGTACTTTACCGCCCATCATCCCCAAGTTAAATTTGAAATTATATATCCTTCTCCTCTAGTTTATTTAAGAAATCTTTTCATCCTGTCATATGGAAGGAGGCACCTGACTCTAGATACCATACACTCCCCATTACAGTGCTCTCCATGCATGCAATCAGGGTGAAGTCTAATTCAAATTGTGAGGCAAGTGCTTCACTTCCTACTCCTCCTGAAGGCTTCTTGATAGACTTCTTATGCAGACATTTTGTTGCATAGTGCGTGAATTAGTGGCAGTGAAAACATTTTATCTTGCTCAAATCGTTTGTCTTGTCATTGTTCTCTCTATTCTCTGGCTTATTTTGGGCCTTCTTTCCATTAGCATTCTTTCTCTTCCCAACCAAGGAAGAAGTCTCTTCATCCTCATATTTGGATGTTACTATGTCTCAAGTGTTCCACCAAATTTGTTCCTGCACCAAATCAGACCAAAGTCTCTCCCAATTTGGCAATCTCTCCCTTACATTTGCATAGTCTTGGTAGTTTTGCCAGGATTTTAGAACACCTAGGAGAGTTAGGCTCACTAGTTATGATGAGGGAATATTTTCTCCAACTCCTCCAAGCTCACCTCAACACTGGGTGAACCTGGAGAGGTAATCTGGAATGGTTTCTCCTATCTGCATGAGGGGATTTATGAGCTTGTCCCTCGATGCCAATTACCTAGCATCACTACCATTTTCAAATAGCTCGGTCAGGGCCTTCCATATATCAAATGGAGTCTCCTTTCCATGTAAATTCGAGACTATGCGGTCTCTCACACCCTCCAGGTTGATCCTCTTCAATTTTGTAGTATCCTTCTTCCATTGGGATAACTATTGTGCATCTGATGTTGCTGGCTTTGGAATTCCAATTTTGGTGTACTCCAGCACACCATTATCATCGAGCATTGCTTCCATCCTATCCTTCCAGGCTATAAAATTCAAGGTTCCCTCAAGGGCATATTCCAATCTCAATCCATTAAAAGACATTTTCCCGCACGGAAGAAAACTGATTCATTGAATCTGAAAATCAAAATATCTGAAGGAGAGGCTCTATATATTGGTTTCTAGATTGATTTCTACTTTGATACCTTGGAGAAATTAATAGAAATTTGATACTACAAATGTATTTGAACATAAAACAAGAGATTACAAATTTCCTATACTATTCTGCAGAATGGAAATCACAATTTAGAAACACATGCAACCATTAAAACACCACAAGAACACAATGATTTTCCAGGAGAACCCAACTGGGAAAAATCCCTTCGTTGTTTTTCATTAATCAGATGAGAATGAGAAACTATTAAATTGTCTTGCTTCAATCCAGAAGCACACCATGCACTGTAAACATGTTCTCTTATTGATTGTCATGCTATAGCCAACACTTAGCCAATTTAAGGACCCAACTTGCTCCTCTTTCCTTGTGCAATTGTGGAGGAAATTAGCTAATAAAAAGTAGGAATTTTTTCCTATTTTCTTGCACAATTCCCAAGGAATGATTCACCTACTTAATATCCAAGCATGTACACTCAACTAGTGTACAATTGATGTTTACAATGTGCCTTTTCCTCCACTCCAGCTAGGAAATTCAAATTCCATGCATGTTTGGGCTAGTTTTAGCTAATTGACTAGTTTAACTAAGAGATCACTGAGTTAACAACAATTCTACTACTCAATTGACCTTCAACTAACTCAAATAAGTACTTGAGCTCAGTTAACTGAGTCAAACTGGAATAACTAGAGTGCTAAATTTTAGCAAATCACTACATGCACAACTCTACTTCTAGCCTATAACTCAAATTTACCAAGTAAACTAGTAGAAACAACCATGTCACACAAGTTAATTGCAATCCAATTCATCTTGCTGATGTGGAAAATCGAATTGCTAAATTTGACTAAGGCACAAGTCAAATTTAGTCTTTCTAGATACATTTCTAACAATTGGAACCTTGACATATGACAAAGAACTCTTATTGATAATAATCCTTAACATTATAGTTGTAAGACAATGGTAGTAACCTAATATGGACATTACCCTTGTTGATAGTATGTCAATGATTTTTGATATATAGACAGTGACAGTGTTATAAGGTAACCTTCCACTAACATGATGACAGTGACCTTGGATAGTGATATTCCTCTTCTTACAATGGCAGTAATTTGTTATATTGATTCATGGTGGCGCAAATTTTCATAGCAGTGTTACTATAGTGATATATGTTCTTTCTCCTTAACGACATAGCATGTATGACAATATCTTGATGTGATATGATAGAAAATCTCTTGAACTCATTTGATTATCGGAAGTGAATTCACAAAGGAAGTTGTGAAATGAATTGGATAGGCCCTAGAAAGTAGTAATGTAATGATGTCTCTTACATTGGGTGTACTGTGTATCTCACTTGAGAAATTGATGAATATCTAATAGAAGAAGAAGAAGAGAATTTTGGGTTCCCCCCTTGTGGGGTTTTGCCCTAGTCTCCAACCAAATTCTGGTGTCTCTATTTGTGCATGCTTTTCTTCTCATGTTCCTTTAATTGTTCTATTTCATTATTAATGATATATTTTTTACTACATAATTGCTAATGATGTGATGATGATATGGGGTGAATTCATATAAAAGATGAAAAGTATAGAAGTGCAATTATCAACAACAAAGAACAATATATCCCTAAGAAAATTTAACACTAGAGGACTATTCA
This sequence comes from Pinus albicaulis, assembly GCA_034641835.2. Classification (NCBI taxonomy): domain Eukaryota; kingdom Viridiplantae; phylum Streptophyta; class Pinopsida; order Pinales; family Pinaceae; genus Pinus; species Pinus albicaulis. The sequence continues at coordinate 203,699 of JAXQQM020088647.1, read as the reverse complement.
AAGCATGTATAGGTGCAACAGATCTAAAAGAAGATCCAACATGGGAGAAAGAAGTAGTTACTGCATATGAATATATGGGAAGTGAGAAAAGTTATGGGGGCTCTGCATTGATTCACTTAGATACATTGTCTTTTTGCAAGGGTATCTTTGCTAGGGTTTTGTCTCTAGTTTCCTACACACATTCAATGTCACGCTCTCATAAAATTCTAGCTCAAAACCTTTCTCTGGGCCAACCTCACTATTAATGGCTGAGACAAATATCTTGAAATTATTTTGGTGTTTGGGTATCATTCTTGGTGTTGATATATTGTGATTGGTCTGTTCTCCTAAGAGAACAAGGGCTCTTAGAAATGCAAAGTAAAATCACTTTGAAACTTCAAACCACTCTTATTTCTATGCATCTAAAGTTGTTCAATTAAAATTCTATCAACAAATTACAGGTTTGTCTGTCTAGTGAATGAAAGACTAAAGTGTAATGTATATTTCCACTAAGTGTAGATATGTAATAACCTAAATGTGCAAGAAAGAAAACTTCAACAAGGAATCCAACTATACCACTAGCAAGCATTCACATCATTTTAAAGGAATCAATGACTCAATAGGTCACTGTACATTCAAGATATTTAGTATGCAATGAACCACAATAAAACTCATTGTGTATACAATAAACCATTGTGCATCAATGTAACTCACTATGATGTAATAAACCATTTTGTATCTATTTAACTCGCAATGTATTCAATAAACCACTATGTAACATTATAGCTCACTGTATATGCAATAAGATTGTTATAATGCACTAGTACTTCAATAACCCCTCAAACATTCAGAGCTAAAACAACCCCTTAATGTTCAACAATACTTCAATGTTTGTTGATGTTTCAACAACCAATCAAATATTGAAATCAAATATCACGAAAAGAGTCTACTTTGAATTAAATCTCACCCTTATATTGTTTCAATGTGGATCACATGTAGGAGATCATAGCTTTGTGTAGGAAATCAACTCCATTGATAGATAAAGGCTCAAGCATTTGAAATATGGTTAATACAAATTGTTGAAAATGAGAGTGATGTGTAGGTATATGTTTGTGTGAATCAAAGTGCACTATTGACAATGAAACGGATACACAAAATAAATACGAGGCTAAATAAAAGTCATATTGTGACCTTAAATACACTATCAACAAGGGTACAAGTAACTTTGTGTTAATTCTTAAAACATTGTGCCAAATCTTGAACAAAGATATATGAAATATGACAAAAGGGTAAAACGGAGCAGAGCATTTTGTTCTTTATGCGTTAAACCTTGAAAGGTAATGTTTGCAAACTCTCACTGTCTCAATAGAGATTTCTAATATTCAAACCAAATCAACAAACATTGTTGACATTTAATCCAAATAGAAAATATTGAATATTGTATTAATATATAGGGTTCCTACTACAACAAACACTTAATCTATGCTAGAACAAACTTAAGTAAAATAAGGTTACAACTAGCTCTTTCCAATCCAAATTGGTGGGCCCTTGCTAGTCCAGGTTGGCAATCTACTAACTTACATTTACGTTACTGAGTTTCCCCAGTATTCAAAATAGGTCTTCCATTAACCTTGTCCTAAGGATGAACCACATTAGTTGGATTGAAATGTCGACCTAATCCTAATGATGTGATTTATCCAAAAGTAATTTTATCTACATTATGGATCACAAAAGTCTTAGATCTAACAAAAATATTATAACAAATACAATGCTCGTGCCCAAGCCTTAAAAAATTTTAATGACATTGGGAAAAGATCAATACATGTTATTAGAGTAGCATATATCCTCTAAACTAGCTCCTTACAAGGTTCAATACACCATTTATAAATAAATCCCTAACTATACATAAGATCGACTCTTATGATCTCATGGATTAGAGGGTGAAGTAGTTACATTTTTTTCTTAGAACTAATATATTACAAATACATTTTAAGAAAAACTTGGATCAAGGGTCCTAATGTTGTCTCTAGTTTTTGAACTCCTAATCTGGTCTCCATGCATAAAAGAAAGGCCTTAGTTGCATCGAAAAAACTAGGTTGAATCCTCATGAGTGGGATACTCACAATCCAAAGCTTCCAAATTAAATCGAAATTGATCATATGCTCCATGTGAAGAAGTCTCACACAAGCATTATTCATGAGCTTGAAATGATGCAACGATAAGTAACAAGGTTAATATTTTTTCATAAGCAAAGAAATCCTTTAATCTTCCTACTAACCTTATCAAAAAATTATGTGAATAACAAATAAAGAACTTATTTTACTTTGAGTATCTTGTCAAAGGAGTAAGGTCCACTATTATGAGTGTGGGTACTATCAAGGTTGGATTGATGTATTATAATAGGGTATAGATAACAAAATAGTAGTTTATCAATCATCAAAATAGGGCAAAACAAGGGTTCAACACCTAGTAAACTTAACATAATCCCCATTTAATATTCACAACCAACTATATTATTAAATTATTTTCTAAGAATGGATTTGTATCCACACTAGAAACCACCCCTTATAGTCAACCTACCAATTTCAACACTTTTGGAGATGTTATGAAATATTACACATGAATTTTGTCGTCATTAATATAAATTGTGGCATGCCCTTTCAAATATTATATATCGAGCTGAGTGTAACACCCTAGTTTTGGTCCTTATATTAACAATGTATATTTGTGTATATGATGAATGGTCAATGGTCGAAGGATTTAAAATTTCAATATCGTACATTAATATTAAAAATACACAAGTAGATGTGGATGGAAAATAAAAAAAACAAGGGGGAGTTATGATTATGTGAGAAAGGAAAAAAAATGGGCTTAAGAGATCAAGGGGGTCTAATGCAAATTATAATATTTGTATTATTTTTCCCAAATCCTTTATATCATTTTATCATAAGTCTCGTATTTATATTTTTTCCTTTATATCCTTGGATTTAATTTTCAAGTGATAATTTTGGGATGTTATCACCTAAAAATTTCCCATATAATTGTATAAGTGATCACCAAAAAGCTTCATTAATTGATCAAGAAAGAGATTCTGACACCCCTTTCATTACCCCAAATTTTGTAATGTAATTAAGGGAATATAATGATGGGGTGCCAGCATTGATACTATGATGCCAAACTCTATTGTATGATCTAATGTTTATTTTTATTAATAAAAGTGAGAGAGTTGAAGAAAGGGTAGAACCAATATATTATGATGCCTTTATAGGGAGGGGAAAAACTTGAATTGAGAGGAAAATATACCGTGGGTGAAATATTTCCTTTTAATGTGATGGTTAGACTTCCCAAGAAGCTGAAATATTAGGAAAACGAAGAGTCGAGGCATGATTATAAAAATAAGAGGAAGGAGCAATCAAAGAGCTCTTCTTATTGGTTCTTAAGCTTCTATTTTTTCTCTCTTCTATTACTCCCTCATACATCTCCCTCTCTCACTTAGAAATTTGAGTTGGCATGAGAATTAGTAGCTTGTGCAATAGGAAATGAATGTGTTGCGGTGCTTTTCTTTGGAATACATGTATCTTAGGATTGGGAATGGTCTTGGTTGTGTGTGTTGTTACCACAAAATATAGTAGGCACTAGGAAGGGAAATCCAAAAGGATAAAAAGATAAATAAAGTGTCAACAATGTGACAATGGCCCACTCTCACCATAGCCAAGGTCCCATTCTCTTTACGTAATTTCACCAATGGGAGCAGTCCCGATATGATTATGATAACCTATAATAGATATTATAGGGTTTAAGGTACAATTTGATGGAGTTAGATCTCATTCAAATGAGAGGCTCAATAAAGGTATAAGGCTCTAAAGAATCAAATCACTCTCTAAGAAAATACCTAGAAAAGAAGGCCCAAGACCTAGGGTTTTGAGGTTTTTTGATGGTAATGGGTATTTACAAGGTGAATTTCTGAGAGAAAAGGTTTCTTATTACGTACATCAATAAGTACTAAGCTCATACATCCTTCAAGTAAGTCCCCAAGTTGGGGGAGAAGAAGCTAGTGTTTCCATCTTGGTTCAACACTTAGGGAAAGGGATTTTATGGATGAAACTCGAGTGGGTGCCCACCAAACTTAGAGCATAGGTAGCCTAGACCCTAAGCTTGATGTTTAGGCTCTCGAATTCCCAAAAAATGTCTTCCCTAAAATTTCATATCGAGCCCTAAATTTTCTCCCTAACCTTAAAGGACCAAATTTCGAGAGGAAAAAATTATGGATGAAAAGTAGAGATGACCACAAAGGACTTGGATTAGTTCCTTGTTCTTTGGACGTATGGAATCTTAGGATGTTCAAGATGAGCTAAATCATCTCTAAATAAGCTTATAAATGATGCCCTAGGTACCAATCCTAAACATTTATCCACTTCAAGAGATAATGGAATTTCATGGATAGTTCAAGAATTTCTTCCACTAGGAACATTCATTATGTTGATCAATGATTGTCATTGATTTCAACCCAAGCAGCACCAGGGACTTCCCCGATCTTGCATGGGAATTTTGACTCGACAACTTAATCTATTCCAAGTCAAGGATATTTTAGATGGTTTCTACTTGTCAAGATATTTCCGTTGATATATGGCACGCCACATAATTATTCATGGTTTGAGAGATATTCATGTTTGAAGTTAGTAACCCCAGTTAGTGGGCTAAAACCCCATGGGGTTGCGGCATGACACTAATCATTGGTTGTGGTCATTGAATAGTCAAGAATTAATATTTTTTTAAGCTCCTAAAATCCCTCCAACGTTCACTTTTTGAAGACCCTCTCAACCTAAGCATTTATGTAAATTGTGACCCTCACATCCTCCTCATGTAAGCATTTCGCTACTTAAAACAATTCATTGTGGAATTTTCACTATAAATTTTTTTTCTGCGAAGCTTCAGATGCTGAAAAAAAAACCCATTTGAGCTGAAATCCTGATGAAGCACATGTCTGAATTTGAAATATTGGTTCACTATATTTTCGGAGATATGATCTAAGGAAGTTAGGGTTTTTGAAGGCTCCTGAATTTCATGTCAAATAGGTGACCTTGGGAAAATCGTCATAACTTTCTCTCTGAGCATTGGATTCAAATTTTGTAAAAAGTGACAGAAAGAGGAAGGGCTTTAGTTTATTGGGTATCTTTTTTGGGACCAAAAGTTGAAACAGTGACATGTGGCACTTTGTACGAGATCGCTCTACTGAACCAGTCTATAATCAGGTCATCATATGAGATTGGGCATAAATATTCTTGAAGAATCCAATATTGATCAGACCTACAGAGTTGGTAAGAGGACTCAGAGGGCTACCATAGGATGCAATTTCAAACCTTGGAGATCAGAAATTGCATAGATACAACATATTCAATATCGAGCTTCTAGTAGGTAAGAAAAAATATGCATTCAAGGATTACTGCAGTAAGGAAAACACATTAGCAGTCAAGGGTAAGTCTACTACAACAAGGTATGTATGATTAGTGTTTGAATTTTAATTTGAATATCATCTTTGACATGCGTTTTTGCAAGACAGTGTAAGTATTTTTTATGTATTTTTTATTGCGTTTTGTTCATAAATGTTGAACGTATTTACATTTGAATTTTGAATATTTCTCTGACATATGGTTTGCATGATAGTGTGAGTATTTTGTTTGTATATTGGTTTGGGTCTTGTTCATTAATGCATGTGTAGGAAGGAGGACACAATAGGACAAATTAGACACATACTAGAAGGATAATGCAGTGCCAAAGTACCATTACTTGAAGCAAGCACAACAATACCTCAACAGCTTCTAGTGTTCAAAGAAGCAATGTCAAGTCAAGTATTAGGTCCTGTCAAAAGTCAGTATTGTAAATATCATCATTGTAAAATTGTAAAAGAGCCACTGTTGTAAAAGAGTCAATTTTCCTAGAGTTGCAGAGGCATTTTTGGGAGGTACAAGTGTCATTGTTGGATAATGTTATGGTTGGGTTGCAAGTCATAATGTGATTGGGTGATTGGTCTAGTTCAAGAAAATCATTGTGAATCATAATGTATCGTGGATCATTGTCCCTAGTACGGGAATCCACACTCTTGTCTTATTTCTGATCATTAAAAGGTGGCGGGGAGGTGCTAGGTTGGTGCATGAAGTCACCTACAAGTTGGATCCTGTGAACACTTCAGGGTGGTAGGTTGGTCTAGGATGTCGGGGCATCTATTCATTTGACTACTGAAGAAACTAGGGCATTGGGGCGCCCTTCCAGTGGGAGATGGAGAAGAATGGTTTTCTTGAATTCTAGGAATTTGTAGCTTTCATTTCAGTTGGGGCTGAAGATTAAAGAATTCATTAGAAAAATGTTCGGTGGTTTTTGACCCAGAGGGGGTTTTCCACCTAAAATTCGTGTGCCTATTGTGTTCTATTTTTTACTTTTGTTACTGGATAAACATCAATAATAATTTAAGATTAACTAAAGCTCTTAAAATATTTAAAAGTGCTAATTGATAAGAAATATTCATTCACCCCCCCCCCCCCCTTAGTATTTCCAACACATTACATGCCATACATTGAATAACATATGCAATACTCAACTAGAAATCCTTCCAAAATTATTTTTAAATAATTAGGGCACAATTAACACATTCTAGAAGTAGCAAGTCCATACATTAGAAAAATTCAAGAGAAAAAATCCATCAACATTAATCACTTACAAGATGACATGCAATATATCCATCGAAGATCCAATAAATAGCACCAAATAATAAATGTGAATTAGCTCCAAATGTCAAAATGCATTCCAAAATATTCTCCACTGGCCAAAGAAACAAGCGTGAGTTATTCTCAAGAAATCCAATCCAAGTGTGATGATGATGAGTTGCTCAAATGAGCTCTTATCCATTTATACATGATCTATTAAGTTGAATTAAGCCTAGAAGCCCCACAACATTATAAAAATAGGCAACATACACCCCTTGGTAAAATCCAACCAAGTAGCTTTATGAGAATATGAATTAGCCATCCAAATGTTTGTCGAAGTGATGATGTCATGTTTATGTAGGGTTGTTGGAAGGAAATTTTGAGTCCTTTTTGCCTTGCTCACCATATTTATATTTTAGTTTGTATATCCTTAAGCATGTTTCCACTAGAGAAACTTTCATACGAGTAACCAAACCCAATTTAAAACTAGTTGGAATCACCAGCCTAAAGGAAAAGAGTCTACTTTGGGGCTTTAATCGAGTGCTTTCCAAAATGTTGATGAGGCCATATCAGGCCATCGACATTTTTGGTGCTAGAGGGAGGGGAATTAGACTTTGAATGGAAAGAAGATCTCATCATAAAACTCCAAACCATTCAAATATTTCATCTTTGCCACTAATTTCTCCCTCAACTTCCAGATCTCCTTCACGATCTCCACCTCCATGATATGAAGTTGTAGAATTGTCTCACACACTTCTAAGAATTGTTCGTAGATATTCCAATGAACCTTCAATGAATACAGCCTTACCTCGAGGTCCACATGTATTAGTCAAAATTCGAAGTATTATTCAAAATATCGAAGGACTGTCAATTTCAAGAGATCGGCCTCAAACATATGAAGCCTCTAAAGGAGGTGTTACATCTTCACTGAAAAGTTTTGACATCTTGACCAGAGCTCAAAGTGATAAATTAGGAGTAAGATATTTTTCACTAGACACACACTGTTAGAAGAAACCTATCACAAGTTCTAATCCAACACCTAGTGAAACTATTACTCCTAGTTCCCCTCCTCCTACAGCTACCATCGCTCCAACCACTACTCCTTCATCTTAGATCCTTCCTCCTACAACTCATCTATATATGCTTCTTCAACTCAACCTGTGGTATCTTCTATTGTTACCAGTACAACAGATCCCTCGTCACCCAATATCCCATCATTGTCTACTATAAATAGCTCTACTACTATAACTGGTACAATCCATGTTATTACCAAAAATGTACAAAGACCTTGGGAAAACCTTATAATTGTGAATGCTAGAGGTCAACAACACCCTCTTCTTAAACTTCCTAAAAAAGGCTACCTGAATTTAATCCTGATAATGGTATTCCTCCTAAATAACATATCAATGATTTCATGTTGCCTATCAATCTTAAAGATGTTTTGGAAGAAGATGTAGTATGTAGACTCTTTCCTCATACTTTTGAAGGTAAAGTCATTTCTTAGTATTTCTCTCTACCTACTAACTCCATTACCAATTGGGATACTTTTGAAGATGTCTTTTTAAATAATTTTGGTGATGACAAGACTCCAACTTCATTGATAATTGAATTATCCAATATAAAGATGGTTCCTCATGAGAGAGATAAAGATTTCAATTTACAGTTCAATAAAACTTTTAATACAGTACCAGGTACATCCAAACCAGGTGAATATGTTCAAGTTGATTGGTATATTGGAGTTATTCCCTCTTTAATGGCTATGTTTGAGGACAGAGCTAGAAATACTACTCTCATTGATAATATGAAAGAAGCAATAAATGTTGATAAATGATTGCTCACCCTTGCCAAGAAATCCCCCACAAAATAAAATAAAACTTCCTCTCAACCAGCTTAAAAGGTTACATTTAAAGAAGAGAAAAAGAAGAAGAGCCCTAAATATGCCTATGAAATGGAAGGTATTCAAAAGGTTATCAAAACTATGTAAAATTAGGTTGTTTTCCTAAAGAAGAAACTCACTAAAGAATAATCTTCAATAATACCTTTCAAACAATTTAGAAAGGCTCAAAAAACTCCTCCTTCTAGGAAAATTTTAGCAGTTGATGATGAGGAATATGAGGAAGAAGATACACAACAAGATTAAGACGAAGAATAGGAGGGAGAAGAAATCATTTAAGCTAATGTGACTTTAGATCTCATTGGCACCTTATCATATGGAAATCAAGAAGCTCTCCCTATAACTATGATAACTAAAATCCCTATAGGTATATCTACTACTAATCAATGTCCCACTGAAAATGTTTCTCCATCCAATAAAGGTTCTCCTGCAAGTTCCTCTTATGATCTAACAAATAAAAATCCTACTCTTACTCCTATCCTTCCACCTCTTGCCACTAAAAATGCCACTCCATATGTGTCTCCTCCCAAAACCCTTGTAATTTCTAATAGTATAGAATATAATATCATAGAGGATACGAAGAAGACCAAATCTAGTATTTCACTATATGAAGTTAATAAACTAAAACAACAACAAAAGATGTTTTTGAAAGCTTTAAATGTTACTTCAAAATTTCCCCTACCTAATACTGTTGTGACTACGGAAACTAAATCTAAGTCGAAGTCACCTTCTTCCTCTGATAAAATGAAACAAGAGGATGCAATTCACATTGGTGATAGATCTAATTCCCATACTCCACCTTTTCTCTTAACCTTTAAGATTTGCAATAAAAATGTACAAAATTGTTTGGTTAGTTATCACACATCTTCTATCATCATGCCATATTCTATTTTCTTGAAAATTAATGCTAGCCCCTAGGAATCATCTACTAAAATTGTAAAACTTTATAGAATTAAATTCAAAGTTTTGGGAGAATTGAAGGTTGTCTTAATTATATTAAATCCTCAACCTAAAGTCTTTCAAATCATTGATATTGTAATAGTTGATATCCTTGAATCCTATGATATTCTCTTGAGTAGAGACTAGTTAGAAAAGTTGAAGGGTTACTTTGCAACTGACTGGTCACACCTCTGGCTACCATATAATGGTAATCCCAATCAAATAAGAGTTGGTTGGGAAAAAACTATGAAACACATTGTCATTGAAATAGAAGAGGAAAAAGATCATGTCTCCTTTAACAACAATATCCTAGGAAATTATTATGCGAAAACGTATTTTGGAAACATCACTGCACAATTATCTCCTTTTTCATCTAATTCTATAGCATCATAAATTGATTTTTTTTTGCAAACTAATAAATCGCTTTGTGTAAATATTGTAGGCTCTCATGTAAATAAACCTGTAAATAATGAGTTTTTGACTATGTATTTTGATGGCTCGAAGTCTAATGATGGCACAAGGTAGGATGCACTCGAATCAACCCTAATAGGGAGAAAACAATGCTCACCTACAGACTCGAGTTCTGATGCCCAAATAACGTTGTTAAGTATGAAGCACTTGTGAAGGGACTAAGAAAAGTAATTGGCCTAAATGTCAAATATTTAAAAGTTTTTGGTGACTCAAAAAATTTTATCAAATAGGTAAGAAACATTATTCATTATGTTTCTAGTCACTTAAAACATTATCAATTTCTTATACAAGAATTGACTTCTCATTTTCTCGCATTCAATATTGGTCCCATCCCAAGGGTGCAAAATGCAGGTGTAAATCTCTTAGGAAACATTGTCTGTAGACTTATGCCACCTCAAGACATTAGCCTAGATTGTTTTTTAATTGAGTTGGTATTTATACCCTCTATACCTGATAATATCTCCAACTGGAGAGTTTTCAATGATGACGATGACATCATAAATTTCCTCACTTTAAAGGGAACATATGATGACCATATCATTGATGAAGACTCTCATGATAAAGAATTGAATAGATCATCTACTAAGAGAAAATCTTAGAACTTCATTCCCAAATCCATCGTTAAGTTAGAATAATTTTATGATCTTAAGGGTAGATTTTAAAAACCTACTAATTGTGAAATTGAAAGCTCTTCCTTGAGATTTGAAGTCAACAATTTTGGCTGAGACAAAAATCCTCAAATGTAAATCAAGGTCTTGGACTGTCACCATATGAAAGACTTAGATTTCTTCACCTTTTGAGAAGAGACAAGGACATATTTCCCTAGAATTATGATGATCCCATGATCTATGATACATTAATCATCTAGCATACCATCCCAATGCTACCCAAGGAAAATCATATCCAACATAAATTAAGAAAAAATTATCCTAATCTTGAGCCCCAAATTAAAACTGAATTAAACAAAATGTTGAAATCCAAGATTATCTATCCAGTTAGGCATTCTAAGTGGGTACATTATTTGGTTATAGTTAGAAAAAATAACAAAGATATAACGATTTGTATCGATTTCATAAATCTCAATAAAGTTTCTGAAAAAAGGATAATTTTTCGTTGCCTCCCATGGAGTAGATATTGCAATCATTTATTGGGTCAGAATTGATTTCCTTCCTTGATGGGTTCTCGGGATACAATCAAATCCTCATTAATCCCATTGATAGGTTACAGCCAACTTTTAGGAAAAAATGGGCAACCTATGCTTATCAAAATATGTCATTTGGTCTTATCAATGTTGGGGCGACATTCCAGAGGGAAATGGATATTGCTTTTAGAAGATTGATAAATAAAACCGTCGTTGTATATCTTGACAATATTACCATATTTTTCAAAAGAAGAAAAGATCATATCTGTGACTTTAAACAAATTTTTGAACGATGCAGGAAATATGGTGTCTCTCTGAATCCTAAAAACTTATTCTTTGCTCTTCTAGAAGGTAAAATTTTGGGATTCATTGTATCTAAATATGACATAATTTTATACCCTAATAGAGTTAAAGGCATATAATAAATTCCATTCCCTCATAATAAAGAACCAATGCAGTCATTTTTAGGCCAACTCCATTTCGTAAGATGTTTTTGTTGTGAAACCAACTCCAAAAATAGAAGAAAAGAGAGATCAACGCCTTAGAAATCAACCACTTCGAGGGGGAAACCTCCAATACATTACATAAATGAATAATTCTTGGATGATACAAATGACAAAACCTCCTTTCTATATATAGGAGTCCATGGGGCCACAATGTAATCCTAGCCGACCTAAAAATAATAATTTAAGGGCACAATAATAACAATATGGGGGTTACAGGGGTACAACAATAACAATAAGGGGGTTAAAATAACAACAATAAGGGACTATACTAGTAATATAAGGATCTAACATGCTCCTCTCCTTCAAAAAAGTGTTGTCCTCAACGCTTGAGTAGCTCCATGTGTTTTTGTATAAAATTCTCATCCTCCCATGTAGAATCTTTAGTGGGTAAGTTCTTCCATTTGATGAGATACTCTGAAATTGATTGATTTCATAGTTGTCAAGTTCTTGTTTCCGTGACTGCTCCAGGTTACAATATGGTTTTTCCTTCCTCATCAAGTTATGGAAATATTGTTTGAACTGGAATTTTGTCCCCTATAACCTTTTTTAAGCATGAAACATGGAAAACTAGATACACTCGCGAAGAAGTAGGAAGCTCCAATTTGTATGCCATAGTACCAATATTTTGCAAAACCTTGTAAGGACCATAGTACTTTGGCGATAATTTATTATCCTTCTTAGCTTGCTTGAGGGACATTTGTTTGTATGGCTGTAGCCGTAAAAATACCCAGTCTCCCACATCAAAACTTCTCTCACTGCGATGTTGATCTGCCTGTTGTTTCATTCGATTTTGTGCCAAATTTAGGCTATCCTTTAAGAGTTGGAGAACTTCTTGTTGATGCTCGATGTGATTCTCCACTGCTTGAACCCTAGCATTTTCTCTTAAAGAAGATGCGATGGATGGTGGATGATATCCATAAAGTGCCATAAATGGGGTCATTTTGGCTGCAGTATGGAAGGAAGTGTTATACCACCATTCAGCGAGAGGTAACCACTTGACCCATTGTGCTTGCTTATCATATACAAAACAATGAAGATATCCTTCCAAAAATTTATTCACTATCTCTGTTTGACCATCGGATTGAGGATGATAAGATGAGCTATGAGCTAGTTGAGTACCCAAACAAGAAAATAATTCCGTCCAAAAATTTCTTGTAAAAATGGGATCTCTGTCACTTACAATAATCTTCGGGTTTTTATGTAGCTTTTGAATTGTTTCCATAAATGCGTAGGCAACCGTACTCTCACTTTAAATGGATGAGATAATGCACAAAAGTGTGCATACTTGGTAAGTCTATCAACTACCACCATGATGACACTCCTTCTTTCGGACTTAGGTAAACCTGAGATAAAATCCATTGAAATCTCCTCCCAACGTTGACTTGGAATGGATAAAGGTTGTAGAAGACCCAGGGTCTTAATTGTCTCAACTTTATTTTGCTGGAAAACCAAACATTCTGCCACAAACTTTTGAATATCAGATTTAAGGCCATCCCAAAAAAAATATTTTTTCACCATGTGGTAAGTTTTTAAACATCCTGAGTGTCCTCCTAAAGGAGAAGTGTGCAATTCCAAAAGAATATTTTGTTTTAGTTTGGAATTATTGCAAATATACAAGCGATCTTTGTACCATAAGGAATCATTTTTCAAACTAAATGTATCAGATGTACTAGGATCTTGCTGCAACTTTTGAATGAGAGTCCGCACTTCTTCGTCCTTCTTCCATAGACCATATCTCCGAAAATATTGCGAACCAAGATTTGAAATTTTGCGAAGATATTCCTCTGGATTTCAGCTTCGCGCTCTAAAAATTTTAGCGTCTAAACCTTCATAGAAAAAACGTTATAGCTAAAATTCCATGATGACCTGTTTGGAGCAACGAAACCCTAGAATCCAACACTCTGATACCAAATGTTGTGAAACCAGCTCCAAAAATAGAAGAAAAGAGAGATCAACGCCTTAGAAATTAGCCACTTCAAGGGGGCAACCTCCAATACATTACATAAACGAATAATTCTTGGATGATACAAATGACAAAACCTCATTTCTATATATAGGAGTCCATGGGGCCACACTGTAATCCTAGCCGACCTAACAATAATAATTTAAGGGCACAATAATAACAATATGGGGGTTACAGGGGTACAAAAATAACAATAAGGGGTTTAAACTAACAACAATAAAGGACTATACTAGTAATATAAGGACCTGACAATTTTATTCCTACTTTCTCACAAACAGTGTTGCCTTTTCAATACATGATCACGAAGAATGAAACATTCAAGTGGAGTGTAACAGAAAATCAAGAATCTGAATTTATTAAACAAGCCATTATACACGTCGTCTCCTTGTTCTCTTCATATTACAATAAATAATTTTTGTGTATATACATTTGCTTCATATTAGTATTATGTAGTCGTTTTGACTTTAGAAAATGATCAAGATGCAGAAGTGCCTATAAAATTCACTAATTCAAAACTACAAGGAGAAGAATTAAATATTCAGGTGTTCAAAAGCAAGCATATGCAGTTTTCAAATCAATTAAGCATTTCAAACCCTTTCTAATCAAATCACACACCAAGGTACTTTTTCCCTTCTCCGTTGTTAGAAATCTATTAGTTCAAAAAGAGCTCATTGAGTTGTTGCATTGCAAGAATATGATTTAGAAATTAAGCCTGCGAAGATTGTTTGAGGTCAAATATTGTGTGCGTTGATCACACAAACTATTGATTCACAAGCATAAAATAGTTTAGAAGATTAGGAACCATAGGATCTTCAACAAGTATGTGTTATCCCTAAAACTTCAAATACACAATATGCAGATCTAATCTATTTTCTAACTCATGGCATGACACATTTACATTTAGAATCTAATAAAAATCATGCTTTAAGATTAAAAGCGAACTAATACCAACTTACAAATAGAATTCCTTTTAGAAAAAATTATGATTCCATGCTACTTAGGTGTTTGGAAAAACATGAGGCTGACAAAATGTTGTAGGATTTACATGATGGATCAGTTGGTGGTCACTTCAAATGTGATACTAATGCTCATAAAACCCTTCATGCAGAATATTATTTTCCTGCTCTTTTTAAATATCCACATACATATGTCTGAAGCTGCAAAATTTGTTAGACTTCAGCTGGGAGAGACAAGAAAGCATTTTTTCCTTTAAATCCTATTATCATCGACCAACCCTTTGAATAATAGGGTCTCGACATAATTGGTGATATTTCTCCTCACTCTTATAAATAACATAGATTTATTATCACCGCAACAAACTACCTTACAAAATGGGTGGTGGCCATTCCTCTTAAAAATGTTATTGTTGAACAAGTGATATATTTTATTGTTCAATATATATTCCTCTTGAGCATGTTAATTTGTGACAATTCCACTTATTTTTCTACCAATGCACTATTTGATTTTTCCATCTAAAAGTGTTTCAAATTTAAATATCCATCCATCTATTATCCTCAGGGTAATGGATTCACCGAATCAACTAATAAAGCAGTTTGAGGATCATTAAAAGAACCATTGATGATAATAATAAAAATTTGGCATAAACTCTCATATATGCGCAATGGGTTGATAAAATTACTTATAAAGTATCAATAGGCACTTCCCCTTGCCTTCTAGTATATGGGAAAGAAGTCAGTTTACCTCCAAATATTGATTTTCCTTCATTATCCCTAGTCCATTCCATCCATGAACAACCCTGCTCTAGACAATGCTCAGCACAAATCCTTAAGATAGAGGAAACGAGAGAAAAATTCAAATAGACCTATGACAACCACCAAAGGTTCATCAAACAATGGTTTAATAACAATTTAGTAGGTGGCAAAAATTTCAATGTTGGTTACTTAGCTTTGAAATGGAATAAGGCACATGAATATAAAGGTAAACATTCTAAATTCTAGAAACTATGCCTTTGTCCCTTTCAAATATCTAAGAAAATCGATTTATCCACATTTATTTTTCAAACCCTTTAAGGGATTGAAGAAAACCTTCAGGTGAATGGGCATATTTTGAAAATATATTTCTCTTGAAAATTAAATTTTTATGTAGATATGTACATAATAATTGTAATTATTTTTTAGTTGTTTATTTGTTGATAAAAATTCACAACATGCTACATTTATTATATCCTTCTTATATACCTTTCATTCCAAAGAATTGTCATTTAAAAATATTGCAAACTAGTTTGAAACTTAAACAATATCTAGTATCATGACTTAGTTTTATGGTTAATTTATCCTTTTAAAGAAAGTGTTCTTTGGAAGATGCTTTGAAGTCTATCCTTTTCCAGAAGTTTCAATTTCTCTTTACATAATTAATCTCCAATAAGAATGGCGAATTATAAGTTGAATAGCCAACTGAATGCCATAATATGCATTGTTTCTAAATAACTTTCTTATTTCCCAACTTCTTATGCACCATTGCAAGATATGTTATCTCTAACACTATGATCAAAATTTGAATAACAAAGCAAATATAAGAAGTCATGGAAAATGTATGGAAACCCATCGAGGTATTGAACAAGCTCATTGACAATGAGTAAATGCATACATGATACTAAGGCAACTTCATCGGGGTACTGAACAAGGCTAATGGCAATGAAGCGATGTCGGGTAACGAAAAGTTGAATTAAATTATATGCATAATGTTAGTGCTCGAATCTGCCTTAGGCTGAAGGAAATCAGGATTCAAGGTAACATCAAACCAAGCTCAGCCTCGTAGCTAGCCCTACGAGGACAGGAGAGGGCTCTCTCCGGGTCTATCTCGGCAAAAGATGTCCGATAGGGCCTGAGATGACCTATAATGTAACGGATTTTAGGCTAGTAAATAAATAGGAAAGAAGTATTTTGATTTTTAGGCTGGGTTTTCTGGACTGTGTGGGACCAAGGAACAGCATGAGCAGAGAGATTTAATCAAAGGCACAGAGTATTTCATAAGGCGAGATAGGCATGAGGTTTTGCATTCGAATTGAAATTATATGGAGTGAAAGACAGCTGAGAGGCCGAAAAGGGCATATATAATTAATCCTTCTCAGACAGAAGAAGATACACAGAAAATGAACGCTTTCTCAAGGCAGAGCAATTAACATGGATTCTACCTTTCTCACTTAAAAGCATTCATCTAGAAATGATTATGAAATGAACAGTAAACATAACGAAAACATATGAAACATAAAGGAAAAACACATGCTAAACTCATACCGCAAGAATCTTACAAATCAGAGCTGCATCATTTAATTATTTCTCTGTCAAAACTGTATAGTGATAGCACTGGGTTTTTTCCTTCCACACTTTTCAGAACTCCCCCCTTACAAATGTTTTTACAATACAATAAATAAACTCAAGTAAAAAAACAAATCGACCAAAATAAGGGATGGTTTTAATGATTATTAACAAACAAAGTTGAAGAGCCAATCATTTGTTCTGAAGACAGAACAGCGTTCCCTTGAAATCCTCTGATGACCAACTAAAAGACCAAATCTGGAGCATAGAGCCCTTGAAATGCAACTGAAGTCATAAATAGGAAATCGATCCTATTTCTTTGCTATGGTTGATATCTTCGTTCAAATTTAGGCTTTCCGGTCTTTGATTTTTATCCTTTTACCTTTTCCATTCGAATAAAAACTAATTTTAAAATAAAAATAGTTCAATATCCCCTTTGTGTTTGTGGCTTACTACGCAAAGCAGCTACACGTTCATTGCTAACACAGTTTGGAAGCATTTCTTCCAAATAACCATTCCATTTTCTCTCAAGATGGGTCATTGAAGAAGCTCGCAAGGCTTTTTCTAAGCGACGCTGTGCTATTCTTTCACGCATCTCAGCTTCAGTGGCCCGCTTCTCTGCCAACTCCCTTTATCACCTTGACAGGATTTATTTGCAACTTTTCAAGAAACTGATATTGCTCCTGAGGAAGAGATGCGATGACACCGATAACACCATTGACTGTTCCAAATATAACAGTAGGAATCTGGCTAGATTCTGCATTTCAAACAATGTCTAAGGCCCCTCCGAAACTTGAAAGACATTTGCGTTACATGTCTTTTCCTGTCATCTTCCATGGATTAAAAGGTAAGGTTTCAAAGTGTATAGATGGATCGAGATGCACCGGTGAAGTGGACGCAACAACCTTCCAGCCCTTGGGAACCTGACATCCTTTGATGTTTGTTTCCTCTATGCATTCTCGAAACAAAAATGCACCTATGTTTGATAGGCGCAAAGTCTCCATAATTACATTGCTTGTGAATGTCATCGATTTATAGTACTCCCATAAACTGTGAATAACTCTTCAGCAGCTTCTGCGACTCGGCAGTTCCAGAATCCAAACCAATGATATGTTTCATCAGCATGTTGAATGATATTTAGAGCGGAAAGATTTCCTTGTTTTTATGAAATTGAGAAGAAATGTATAAATTTCGGGCCTGGGGCTCAATGTGCCGCGGCCTTTGGGTGTGTCGCGCCTATGGCAATTTCAACTGACAATTTCAGCCCAATGCGCCGCGCTCAACTTCAACAAACTTCAAACAAAAACAGAAAAAGCTTGGTAGCTTGGTAGAATTTTAGTTTCCTCTGTTAACCATGGCTAAATCGCATCACAACACACGTAATATTATCTGCACTGCCTTTTCGATATGCTTCCTCTGTAAGCTTTTTTGCAGCTAATTCTGGATCCTCAGTAGACTGAATCATTGCAACTGCATCCTGGTTAGAAACAACATCCCACAATCCATCACTCGCAAGAATGAGAAATTCAACATTTTCATCAGCAACCTCTTCCTGAATCTCTGGCTCAGCAGCAACATACTGCTTTAAAAGTCTGTCACCAAAAGCGCGTGAAACAGCAAGAACCCCCCCAACACGCCACGTAAATCCTCCAGCGTCCTCAATTCGTTGACGCTCATCAGTTTGATTTGGTTTATGGTCCCGAGAAAGAGCAACAGCTTTTCCAGCCCTGCATATAATAGCTCTTGAATCTCCAATGTTTGCAACCAGCAATCGATCCCCTACAAGAACTGCAATTGATGCTGTCGAACCAGCATCTCTGTGTTGACTATTTTCTGTATTGAGAAATTCCTTGTCTGTTTGTTTGTAAGAATCAGCTATTGCCAGCTTTGTATCACTAATAAATTTTGGGTGGCTTATCAAATTGGCAAAAGTTTCTATTTCACGTATTCTGCAGCTCGAGCACCACCATGACCATCAAAGACTCCAAACAAGCCAACTATTACGCCTGAACTTTAGTGCTTCTTTAAAAGCAATAAAGGCTTCCTTGTTCCTCTTCTTCATCATATGAAGGCAAGCAATGTTGTTCCATGCTTCCCCGTTATCTAGATCAAGCTGCACAGCATGAGTAAACCCATCTATGGCTTTATCAAAGTCTCTTACCTTTAAAGTCTGTTTCGCCTTCCAACCTATTTCAATTGACTTTTTTGATAAGTTAAACATGCTAATGAATATTTGAAACTAGAGAATATCCTGTATGACCTGGACCTTGATTTTCAATTTAAAAAATCCACTTTTACTCGAAACTTTGGCACTTTTCACATGTTTTTGCTTATCTGTGACTTTTTGGAGTGAATGATAAATCTTGTCTATCTGTTGCAGGATTGCTGGAACTGCTAAAGATGGTAAGGTGACAGAGCTTCCTTTGAAGCTATTTACATATGAAGAAATTTAAAAATTACATTGGGTCTGCATAAAGATAAACTACGCTATATTTGTTCAAAATCATGATCAAGCATATGATGATGAAATGATTTGTTGTGAAAACAAATGTCGAACCTCCCTCATGCGCCTGCGGGCATGATTTGACATTTCAGAAGACAAGACCCTAGACTCAGAAACTAAAAGACTCTTTTGACCAAAATAACCATCCATGACTATGAATGACTAAAACATTAAGTTTGATGAGTTTTTATGAACTTTAGTGGTCAGACATATACCAGCATATACATGACATGAGGAAAATAAACAACAAGCCCTTCCGTTAGATTATGGCATTCTCCCTTAGCGGAATGCAGATGAATGAGCGGGATGAGACACCTAAAAACTGAAATGAAAAAGCGAAATAATCTCTGACGGAGGACTGACAAGACCGACTCTAACATTGGCTCCAATGGGGATGGTAGCTCCAGCTCCGTGGAGGTGCCAAGAACGGCAGATCTCTGGGAGAGCTAGACAGTGCCTCCGTCCATTGGGCAATGGAGTCCATTATTTTGACAAAAGACTGATGACTGAATTTCGACTGGAAATTCGACTCAAACTAACTCGGTGCAAACTGCAATGAAAAAAAAAAATTGACTCTATCAAACTAACTCAAAATGACTAAGTCCTGAACTTAAAACTTAAAGCTTGATGGTAGTACATGACCACCTGTGTTTCTTTCAAGACAATATACCATCAAACTATATCAAAATTCCAATGTAACCAATCAAGCAGATGCCTTCTTGATTGATTCTCCTGATCAGATCTGCTGGTCAACAATAGATACTGGTAACTGGGCATCCAAAAACATAATTGACCATGATCTCATTCATCACTTAATACTGCAATAATCACCTTCACTGCTGACTGCAACAAATTTGCCATTGGATCCTGAAAAACATGAAGATTTACCTCCTGCTGAAGAAACAAGGTATCCTTTTCTTTTGATTATGATCTTCCTTTATAATGTACTACAGTAAAAGTCTGTTCCTAGTCCTTAAAAAATTCTGAACAAATAGATGAGCAGATCTCCTCTTGGAAAAACATTTCAAAACATGAGACATATGAAGAAGAATCTGAAAGGGAATCCTGAACGGTCTGATCTTCTGTAGCCTGAATATATTGTAGGTCATCTTCATATGATATGACAGCCAGATTCTCATTACATTCATCAATCATAATGAGAATCTGAAATAAGGCTGAAATAAGGCAGAAGAAGGACAACACCAAACCACGCTCAGCCTCGTAGCTAGCCCTACGAGGACAGGAGAGGGCTCTCTCCGGGTCAATCTCAATGAAAAATGTTCAAAGGGGCTTGAGATGACGATAAAAACAACTGATCTTAGGCTAGATAAACAAATAGGAGGGTTTGATTTTGATTTTTAGGGGTTTTGTTGAAAAAAAGGGAAAAACAATTTTTGGGCTTGGGGATGAGGCCAGATCTTGCAGAATTCAAGTTGGGGCAGGGTAGGCAATGGCTTTGATGTATAAGATTAAATGAATGGATAGAAAAGACTGTTGAGGAGATGACGAGGGCAAGAGAGTACAAGGATCCTCTTCAAACTGACGAAAACATATAAAACTAAACAAAAGTCTAAGGCAGAGCACCAGCAAATCAATGAATTCTACCTCAAATACTCATTTGTTTAATTCAGAAGCATAGAGAAGGATGGCATACATATAACATTAATGAAACTTACAATAACATGAGAAGAAACATCATCAAAACTCAGAAGCCACAAGGATCCCAACAAGTGCTGCAAAACTCTGGTCTTTCCTTTGCCAAAAACTGAAATATGGATGTACAATGGAGTGCCAAACTTTTCCCAAGAGTCCAACCAGTTCCACCCTGAAAATGTCTCAGAAAATACAATAAATAGACTATCCTAACCCCTTCCCATGCATCTAGGGGTCGAGCTCATCCTTCTAGGAGAAATTTGAACCAATTCTAAACATGGAGCTAAAATCTAGGCAGCCAAACAACTTGCCTCTATATGCTAGGAAACTGATCCATTAACTTGATTTTCACTTTTAGGTGAATGAATCATCTATAACAAGTAAATACATGCCAAAATTACATCATGGTTACCAAATTACATCAAGCTAGATCAATAATTACATCAAGAGGTGAAACTAGTCAATACTGGCCGAATTTCTGAGCTGGAAGGTGAAAAACAGGCTGAATTCCTCTATGCGCCGCGCTCCAAAACTCTATGCGCCGTGCTACTTTGGACCTGCTTTTGGAGCACTTCCCGAAATCCAAATTGAGCTTATGATAGCTCGTTGGAAAGCTCTGGATGTTTTCTATCCAACCCAAGTGGAATTGTTCAATTTGGAGCTCATTTGCCCCTCCAAAAATTCATTCTCCCAAAAGTAAAAAGGTAGAAAGGTGATTTTCATGGTAAGCTTTGGCCTCCTAAGACCACCCAATTTGATGAAATGCTCACCATTCCTGAGCATGGCTAACTTACCATGAGAAATCCAAAAATATCAAGTTTTCTCCATAAGGTGTCCCAATCAGGCACGCGGCTGGTGGCGATCGCATGGCTTTAAAACTCCTGTTTTGCAACCGAAATTTTCAAAAATGACAAAATTTTCTCCAAATTCCTTGAAATTTAATGAGGTCCATAATCAAGTACCATAAGCTCAGCTAAAGAAGCCGCCAAGATTTGAAATGGACTGTGGGCCTTTTCTATTGGCTTTCTGCCTCTCGTATGCAATGGCATAATCATCGTCTGAGCCATTGATGTGCTCTGTCCGTCATGGTGTTGCAATGTGTATGTCAAGTGGATATTTGGTTTGTTGAAAATGAGAAATTGGCGCCTTTTTTTCAATGCCGAATGTGTGCCAAAGTAATTTGAGGAATTGTGAGGAATATAGGACAATGGGAAAAGTGAACTGTGGGAAATAATATAGGGGTAAAAATGTGATTCAATCAAGTGAGATTTAAAATGCCAGGATAGTCAATTGATTGCTTGGGGACTTGAGGATCTTATAAGTGAAATGAGAGAAGGAGAGTGATAAGATGGTAGGTTTTAGGGATAGAAAATAGGGGTCTGAATAAGTGATTTGGGTTAGGGAATAAGGGAGGAACTGTATGATGATATGATGATGATGGGAAAGGAAAAGACAAGTGAGAAATGGAGTTTTTTGGCACCAAATTCAAATTCTAAAACTTCAAATTCAAACCCTAAAGAGGCATTTCTTTACAAAAGGATAGGGTTTAAGCTTTTTGGCATTCAAATTCTTCAAACCAATCTTTGAAACCACACCCAAAACTGATCAATGGAAAATTACAAGACAAATTGACTTACTTGGAGCAGAGGAGCCAATAAATTTGGGATTTCATTGAAGGCAATGAGAAAACTGGAGTATCAGCCCAATGCGCCGCGCACCAACCCAATGCACCGCGCCATAAACAGCTCATTTTACAGGAGGCTTTTGGAGGCCTTCCTGGTGTCCAAATTGGGCGCATGATAGCTCGTTGGAAATATATTTGAGTCTAATTTCCAACCCAAATGGAATTTTTTAATTTT
Organism: Pinus albicaulis; assembly: GCA_034641835.2. Taxonomy (NCBI): domain Eukaryota; kingdom Viridiplantae; phylum Streptophyta; class Pinopsida; order Pinales; family Pinaceae; genus Pinus; species Pinus albicaulis. Next base: position 180,812 of record JAXQQM020088647.1, on the reverse strand, counting down.
GAGTTCATTTTCCTTGTCAGAAATCAAATCTCCCAAAACTTGTCAAAATGAGCAGAATGAGGCTGCCTCAAGGCAGAGTGCTGTTGCAGTCAATTTTTGAAGGTCTTCCTCAACTCCAAATTGAGTTCATGATAGCTCATTGGAAATATATTTTTGTCTAGTTATCATTTGACTCATCAAGAAAGTCATTTGGCCAACCATGCTAGGATAAATCTTGATTTTCCCAAGGTCACTTCAGAGGTGCATCAATTCTCCCGAGGTGATTGTATTTTTGACATTTCCCTAAAACCATGATACCTGTGTAAAAAGTGAAGGATTTTTTTCTTATTTGGAATTTTTTGGAAAATAACCTCTCTCAATCTTCCAAAATTCATTTTTTATTGATCTGAAACATCATTTGAGTGAAACCTATCCCGATGTGTGAAACAAGGGATTTGTCGAAATGAAGCGAAATGAAGGGGATAAGGGGCTTCTAAATTCTTGGGGAAATTTCGGGAAGTAAGGAAGGATGTTAGAAAGTAGGGGAAAGTGGAATTTCAGAGATTGAGTGAGGGGAAGGGGTCAAAAAGGGAAAAACACAGGCCTAGCCTAGAAAATTGCCAAGTTGTAGCAAGAAACTAGGGTTTGTGCAAAAATGAGGAATTTGGGGGATCTCAGTGATGGGAAGTGTTTAATCAGGTACATTAAGGATAGGGGAAGGTTTATGAACATCAGGTTACAAGTTTTTATGATGATTTGACCATCCAAGATCAATTACCTCCAAAACCCTAGGAGAGGGAAATGAAACTTACCTAGGCACAACTGAAGCATGAACAAGGTGTAAAATGACCCATTGGAACCTGACATGATGATGAAAACCCTCTAAATGATGGTACACTCAGCTGAATGGTGACATGGACCGACATTTGGACAAATTTGACAAGAGTAAAAGAAAACCCTAGACCTAATGCCCAGTGGCCAAATTTTGCTTGAAGACTCATTGAAATGACAAAATTTGACCTTGACATCTTAAAATCACTTTGTAAGAGCATTTTTTATCACTGGAGGAAGGCTGCAAAGACTGACACTAACATTGGCTCCAATGGGGATGGTAGCTCCTTGGAGGTGCCAAGAACAACAGATCTTTGGGAGAGAAGACCATTGCCTTATCCATTGGGCTATGGAATCCATTATTTGACAGATGACTGAATTTCGAAACTGAAATCACTGAAAGACTTGACTCAATAGTCCAAACACAAATGACTCATGACTGACTTAAGACAAGAATTTACAAAGCTTTTTTGAAAAAAGGCAGTAGTCCACCAAGATTTGAAATCATGATGACAACCACCTGCATATTGATAAAATATGTACAATCATGTGTAATGAGATTTCCAATGTAACCAATCAAGCAGATGCTTTCCTGAATGATTCTCCTGATCAGATCTCCTGGTCAACAATAGATACTGGTAACTGGGCATTAAAAAACACAATTGACCATGATCTCCTTCATCACTGAATACTGCAATAATCACCTTTACTGCTGACTGCAACAAATTTTCCATTGGATCCTGAAAAACATGAAGATTTACCTCCTGCTGAAGAAACAAGGTATCCTTTTCTTTTGATTCTGATCTTCCTTTATAATGTACTATAGTAAAATTCTGTTCTTGGTCCTCAAAAAATTCTTAACAAATAGATGAGCAGATCTCCTCTTGGAAAAACATTTCAAAACATGAGACATATGAAGAAGAATCTGAAAGGGAATCCTGAATGGTCTGATCTTCTGTAGTCTGAATATATTGTAGGTCATCTTCATATGATATGACAGCCATATTATCATATTCCTCATTACATTCATCAATCATAAGAAAAGAAACTTCAACTGATTCTTGATGCTCAAACATGACATTTCTATCATCTACCAATGATTCATCCAAGGAAAATTTTTCACTTACCCGAACAAAGATCTCATTTTGTTGTTCATGAACTGACTGGATTACCTCCTCATGAAGGCTGTCTTCTAATGAAATAAGAACATTTGGATTCACAACTCTGTCTTCTGCATCCCAGATGATTTCAACAGTAGAGTTCTGCACAAGGTATTCTTGATCATCACGATCTGATTCTGGATCTGAAACAACTGACTTGACATTATCACATTCTGAAATTGAAACTTGACTTCCCTGCATGCTGTATGCTGTCTTCTTCTATGGGCAGATCTGAAATGAAACTTTCTCTTTCATCATTTTCAGCCATATGACAATCTTCAACCTGCTGATCTAGATATGTATCTTTCAAGATTTTTGTGTGCTGCTGAAATGAACTTTCATACCATGCTTCCATGATTTCCTCGTCCATCGATTCATTATCCCCATAACAATTCTCAAGATCTTCAATGAAATTACTAATGTGTTCACAACAATTCTGCGCTAACACTAAAGACGGACAAGATTCTCTGTACCTTTCAAAGAATATTGAATGAAAATCCTTTAGACAATAAATAGAAGCAGGTGGCAAACTTTCATACCAAGATCGGGCTTCATCTTCCAGAGTAGCCATAAAAATTTTCATCAAACAGTCTTCAGGAAAAATGATCTTTAATTTATGCACATGAATGTGAAATTTCACCAGATGAAGTGCACCGTCATTACCTTCGACATTTCTGAACATAGGAAAATTCTGAACCCAATCCACCTTGGGCATCTTATTTGGAAAACCTGGTATGTGATCTCGGCTCATGGGAGCATATCTTCTTGCAACTCGATCCATCTGGACAATCTTAAAGCTACTGATCTGCAGTGAAGTCACCATGAAGCATTGATTGCTAGATTTTTCAGTGAATGGAATCACCAAGTGAAAGATTTCAGCCTTCTTATGTCTGATCGTTGTCCACCATCAACCATCAAATCTCAACTTGATTACATGTACTGGGGAAATTTATAAGTTAAGTGTTACGATTATAAGCTAGACCGGAGATCGACTGAAGTAGCATTTATCTACTATGCACTCGCAGAGCAAGAGCAGTTCGAAGGATACCTAGCGTGACTTCAGGCTCCGTTTGTAGCTATAAATCAAACAACACTAACTAGCAAACCAATTTCTTCCCCAGTATGGTCGCCACTATGTTAGTTCCCAAATCCACCTTAGGCTGAAATAAGGCAGAAGAAGGACAACACCAAACCACGCTCAGCCTCGTAGCTAGCCCTACGAGGACAGGAGAGGGCTCTCTCCGGGTCAATCTCAATGAAAATATTCAAAGGGGCTTGAGATGACAATAACAACAACTGATCTTAGGCTAGATAAACAAATAGGAAGGTTTGATTTTGATTTTTAGGGGTTTTTGTTGAAAAAAGGGAAAAACAATTTTGGGCTTGGGGATGAGGCCAGATCTTGCAGAATTCAAGTTGGGGCAGGGTAGGCAATGGCTTTGATGTATAAGATCGAATGAATGGATATAAAAGACTGCTGAGGAGATGAAGAGGGCAAGAGAGTACAAGGATCCTCTTCAAACTGACGAAAACATATAAAATTAAACAAAATTCTAAGGCAGAGCACCAGCAATTCAATGAATTCTACCTCGAAATACTCATTTGTTTAATTCAGAAGCATAGAGAAGGATGGCGTACATATAACATTAATGTAACTTACAATAACATGAGAAGAAACATCATCAAAACTCAGAAGCCACAAGGATCCCAACAGGTGTTGCAAAACTCTGGTCTTTCCTTTGCCAAAACTGAAATATGGATGTACAATGGAGTGCCAAACTTTTCCCAAGAGTCCAACCAGTTCCACCCCTGAAAATGACTGAGAAAATACATGATATAGACCAGCCTAACCCCATCCCATGCCTCTAGGGGTCGAGCTCATCCTTCTAGGGGCTGTTTCAACCAATTCTAAACATGGAGCTAAAATCTAGGCAGCCAAACAACTTGCCTCTATATGCTAGGAAACTGATCCATTCACTCAATTTTCACTTTTTAGTGAATGAATCATCTAGAACAAGTAAATACATGCCAAAATTACATAATGGTTACCAAATTACATCAAGCTAGATCAACAATTACATCAGGAGGTGAAACTAGTCAAAATTGGCCGAATTTCTGAGCTGCAAGGTGAAAAATAGGCTAAATTCCTCTATGTGCCGCATTCAATTTCTCTATGCATCGCGCTACTTTGGACCTGTTTTTGGAGCACTTCCCGAAGTCCAAATTGAGCTCATGATAGCGCTTTGGAAAGCCCTGGATGTCTGCTATCCAACCCAAGTGGAATTTTTCAATTTGGAGCTCATTTTCCGCTCCAAAACTTCATTCTCCCAAGACTACTTCCTGCTGGTGCAAAAGGTGGCAGAAAGGTAATTTTCATGGTGTTTTTGGCCCTTTAGGCAGCCCAGAATGTGATGAAATTCTTCGGCCATTCCTGAACATACATAGTATATCATGACAAACCCAAAAATGCAAATTTTTCCTCCAAAATATATCCCAATCATAAGCGCGCGTCGGGTGGCGCGACCTGTCAGGCGGAAAAACCTGTTTTGTGACCAAAAATTCAAAAATGACAAAATTTTCTCCAAATTCCTTGAAATTTGGGCTGGAGGTCCATAATCAAGTACCATGCTCAGCCAAAGAAGCTTCAGCCAAGTTTCGGAGTCTATCCTCCCTTTTCTGCCTCCTCAGTGTCCTCCTGGTGCATGCAGTTTCAGTGGTGACTGTCTTGTTCATATGATGAATGTGTCCGTCATGGTGTCACAAGGTATGTATCAAGTGTATGTTTAACTTGTTTGGAAATGAGAAATTGGTGCCTTTGACTCAAATTTCCAAGTGTATACTGATTTTTATGAGGTGAAAACAAAAATGTGGTGTATTTGCCTCCAATTTCCAAATGTGTGACAAGACTATGGGAAATATGGACAGTGGGAAAAAGGGTTTCTGTCAAGTAAATTTAAAATGTAGGACAGTCACTTGACATTTTTGGGATATGGGATTTGGGGATTTTATAAATGATATGAGAGAGAAAGGATGACAGGGATGGTAGGGTTTAGGGATTGGGGTTGTAGGACTTTAGGAATAAGTTATTTTGAGGATGAAAGGGGTAAGTAATGAACTGTAGTGAGATGAAATATAGTGATATAATAATAGTGAGAGGGAAAAAATAAGATGGGAAACAAAAGGATTTGGCACCAAATTACTTTTTGTAACACCAACTCCAAACCTTAAGAAGTAATTTTCCAACACAATGATATGGTTTATGTTTGGCATTCGAATTCTATAAACCAAACTTTCAAACCATACCCAACACTGATCAATGGCATATTGCAAGATTATTTGACTCATTTAGAGCATAGGGGCCAAGAAATTTTGAAATTTCATTGAAAGCAATGAGAAAACTGGAGTATCAGCCCAATGCATCGCACACCAACCCAATGCGCCGCGCCATAAATAGCTCATTTTGCAGGAGGCTTTTGGAGGCCTTCCCGGTGTCCAAATTGGGCACATGATAGCTAGTTGGAAAGATCTTTGAGTCTAATTTCTAACCCAAATATAATTTTTCATTTTTGAGTTCATTTTCCTTTTCATAAATTAAATCTCCCAAAACTTGTCAAAATGAGAAGAATGAGGCTGCCTCAAGGCAGAGTGTTGTTGCAGTCAATTTTTGAAGGTCTTCCTCAACTCCAAATTGAGTTCATGATAGCTCATTGGAAATATATTTTTGTCTAGTTATCATTTGACTCATCAAGCAAGTCATTTGGCCAACCATGCTAGGATAAATCTTGATTTTCCCAAGGTCACTTCAAAGGTGCATCAATTCTCCCGAGGCAATTGTATTTTTGACATTTCCCTAAAACCATGATACCTGTGTAAAAAGTGAAGGAGGTTTTTCTTCTTTGGCATGTTTTGGACAAAAAAATCTCTCATTTTTCCAAAATTAATTTTTTATTGCTCTGAAAAATCATTTGAGTGAAACCTATCCCGATGTGTGAAACAAGGGATTTGTCGAAATTAAGCGAAATGAAGGGGATAAGGGGCTTCTAAATTCTTGGGGAAATTTTGGGAAGTAAGGAAGGATGTTAGGAAGTAGGGAAAAGTGGAATTTCAGAGATTGAGTGAGGGGAAGGGGTCCAAAAGGGAAAAACACAGGCCTAGCCTAGAAAATTGCCAAGTTGTAGCAAGAAACTAGGGTTTGTACAAAAATGAGGAATTTGGGGGATCTCAGTGATGGGAAGTGTTTAATAAGGTACATTAAGGATAGGGGAAGGTGTATGAACATCAGGATACAAGTTTTGCTGATGATTTCACCATCCAATAGAAATTACCTTCAAAACCCTAGGAGAGGGAAATGAAACTTACCTAGGCACAACTGAAGCATGAACAAGGTGTAAAATGACCCATTGGAACCTGACATGATGATGAAAACCCTCTGAATGATGGTACACTCAGCTGAATGGTGACATGGACCGACATTTGGACAACTTTGACAAGAGTAAAAGAAAACCCTAGACCTAATGCCCAGTGACCAAATTTTGCTTGAAGACTCATTGAAATGACAAAATTTGACCTTGACATCTTAAAATCACTTTGTAAGAGAATTTTTGATCACTGGAGGAAGGCTGCAAAGACTGACACTAACAATAATCACTTCATCACTTAAACTTAGGATAAAATGTGATTTTGAGGGTTTTTTTATGAAATATCTCATGATTTTTCTAAGTAAAATGGGATTTTACTTAGGAAAAGAATTTTTGGAAGTAAATGAGTGTGATGATGAATTATTTTAAGTACTTAGGTTTTTTCCAATTATTGGGCCGAGGGTCCGGTCCCTCCAAAATTCAAGGAAATGCCTTGAGCCCCTTTAATCTTCAAATACCTTAGTACTTAGGGGAAATTAGTGAAACGTTTAGGGAAAAGATGAGAAGGGAAGTTAATAATCTTGACTTTGCTTTGCTGTGAATATTTTCCAATGTAGTATCTGCCTTTGCACTTGTGATGAAAGTAAAATTGAACACAATTAGAACCATCATTCACCATATATAATTCTGCAACAACATCTACTTACCCTATCATTTTCTCTTCTTTATTAGGGTGCACTTAGACTGGCAAACCCTTATCAATCTTCTTTTTCTTTTACATGGAACCCTATCTAATTCTAACCTTATTACATCCAAGGGCTCAGATTAAACTGTTGAACTCCTTTTATTCACTCTACCTATCTACTTATCTACCAAGATTAAACAGTTTGGTCAGATTTTATTATCTATCTTTAAAACATGAAATTGAAAGATGAACTAGCAAAGCTTAAACTGTTTGACTGTTCATAAATTGTGGCATAGAATTCAAGTTGCACACAATTTGTTTATTACATTAGAGCAAAAAGTATTGGCATTTAGAACTGCACACTTTCCTTGGCCTTTCTTTTGGTGGGGTTCATTTCTTTCACTTTTTTGGCCAATTTTTATTCTTTTCACCCTTTGATTTTTCTTTTAGGGTATACCCTCTTTACATTTTTTAAATTTTTTGATTTTTTGAAAATATGGAAAAACTTTGCAACAAGAAAAGGTATGAACATATTACATAGCTCATCAAGTCAATCATGAAATATGACACCTATTGGTATAGGAGTCTAACACTGGCTCCACTTGGGGATGGCTTTTCCTGGTGAAAAGTCAAGAACAACAGGTCAGTTGGCCTCAAAATGATTATGACTGAACCATGGAATCTTTTTCTCCTTGTTGCTTTATTGTATGTATGACAGTAATACTTCTGAAGCTTAGGGCCTTTTCCTCGGGCTTCAACTCCAGTAAGTTACTATCCACTCAAAACTTAAAACTTTGTTTCCCAGTTGGAAATCTTCTACCTTGGTCCAATCCCAAACATGCATTTGCTGTGGCTGAAAATATTGAATTGAATATAGTCCTTTTTCTACAACCTGAAATCTAATTTGAAACTAAAACAACACACAAAAATTTTCAAACCAACTTAATGAAAAACCAGCTGAAAATTAAAAACTAAAAAAGAAAAAATGCTCAAAATCCTGAGCTTATTAGCACTCATCTACCTACTCAATCTATTGCTCAACTGCTAGTTAGGTAAAATGAAATAGCCAATGCAACCATTCAAGCATTATGTACTTTGATAGATTTTGTTGCATTTTCTTGTTGATTATCAAAACTGTACTTCTGCAACCTATTAGAAACTTGTCAACAAATAAGAGGATAAGGAAACACTTGATTTCCTTTGTTGACTCTAAAAAATGTACAAAAGGATATTCCAAAATATATACACCGATGTTTAATTGATCTAAACAACTGTACATCTATTCTAGATAGCCTCCATGCCATGAATCTGAAATTTTATTTTCGTCTTTATCTCCCTGCAAACTTTCAAATAAGATTTGTGATGATATTCCTACTGATTGTAATGTTTGACTGTTGAATTCTTTATCATCTTGATTCTGAAAATCATAGTTAGTTAATAGAGGAATGCTTTGAATGCCTTCAATATTCAACATACCTGCTATTGGATCCTGAAAAACTTGGGAAAATGGCTGCAACCTATAGCATATAGGTTTCCATGAGACTTCACAAACTTCAACAAGTTTCTCATCCTTTTCATTAAATATGTTATACCATATTTCTTTCAAACACTGAAATGATTCAAAAAATAGTGGTATGAAACTTTCTTGTGTCATTTGATCATTTATTTCAATAGGAACTGATAACTGCAATTGTGAAACTAAAAAATCTTGATCAATAGTTTCATTATCTTCTTTGTTGTCAATCACAATTCCTAAAGATTGTTGATTATTGATGGCATGATAGTTGTCTCTAATGAACTGAAATGAAGCAAAACAAAGAGGTAAAGAACCTTCACTTATTTCCACATTTTCTGCTTTTTCTTCCTCACTCTCATGGTTTATCTGTATTGGTTGATCATTGTCTTCAATCTGCTGAAACTGAGTTTCTTCATCCCACAGACTAGCTTCTGATTGCCGTGTAAAGTTAGCTTGAGTTTGGAGAACATAACTATCATCATAATGATCATACTTAGGCAAATTATCAAAAGAAGGAATGTCATCAAACATACAGATTAGATCAGCAGATTCCTCTTCCTCATATTGATCTGTAAATTCATTTTCTGATCTATGATAATCGGAATTAGCAGGAATTTGTTTGTGGTTATCAACCTATTCTATTTCTTCATGGTTATTTCGAATAAAAAATTCATCTTTCATAGTGATCTCCTGTGTTATTTCATCTAGTTTTCTTACCAAAAGGCTGAGTTTTACCTCTGCAATATTTTTCTTTTCCTCTTCTTCCGCTTTCAACTTTTCCTGTTTGTTTTTTAGATTAACTTCTACATCGACTGCAATGTTCTGCATCTATACAAGTGTTTTTGGATCTCTTTCTCTTAATCGAAATTCTATTTCTGGATTAAAGGCACTTGGATAATGCAAGAGAGCTAAATCATGAGGAGGTCTAATATTTTCTGGCAATGAATAATAAACTTGATTAAATCTGTCAGAAAATTTTTGTATTGTTTCATTTGGATGTCTTTTTAATTGATTATATTCTTCCATGATCACAAAATGATTAACTTTGATAATCCATCTATCAAGGAAAATTTTGATAAACTGCTGGAAATTTGAGATACTAGCATTAGGCAGATTTTTGAACCAAATCTTTATTCTATTTTGCAAAGAAAGAGAAAAAAGTCTGATTTTAACATCATCTTCATCAATCTCAAATAAATCCAAATAATTTTCAAAACCTTGAATATGTTTTTGGGCAGTGATTCCATTCTCTCCATTAAATCTAGGAAGATACTTGTAGTATTTTTTAGGAAAATCATGGAGTATAGGCGGTAAAATAAGGGGCGTATATCTATTTGGAACTTTATATGGCACAGGGATATGTACAGGGATTGTAAGATCAGTCTTGATTATTTGAGGCTTCTTAATTGGAAAATTATCATCATTAGATTCATAAGAAAGCTGCTCAAAGAGATTAGGAGAATTATTACTTACAATGTTCAAAGGAAAATAACTAAAAACTAATCTAAGATCTTCTATAAAATACAATATACATTGAAAAACTTTCTTAATAAGAAAGAACATAATGTCTTGGATTAAGATCCAAGTTGAAAGCCTGATCTTTCCATATTTTTCTTTGAGGTTCATTCCTCCAGTGGAGTCTTGATTGTGAAATTGATTAGGAGTCGCCAGGTGGATGATTTTAACCTTTGTGTGTCTGATCCCTGTCCACCATCATAGATCAGATCTAAACCTGTAAAACAATTCTGAAGAAAAATTTAGTTCTTCAGGGAACCAAATTTTGAGTATTTTATGATTATTTTGTTTTTTTTTATGAATTGTCAAAACAACTTCTATGATTTCTTTAAGAGGCTTTAGATATGAGATTTAACCTTTCTTAAAGACTTATTTGACAAGAGGAACTTATCAAGTATTTGAAACCAGATGTTCAATCCATAAACTAGACTGGAGTTAGACTGAAGCAACATTTATTTAATTTTGCAATTGCAAAGCAAGAGCAATTTCAAAGGCTACCTGGCTAACTTCAGGCTCCGTCTATAGTTTATAAAATAAATAATAGTAACAATAAAATTATTCATTCCCCAGTATGGTCGCCACTATGTTATCACTCAAATTTTCCTTGAAGTTGTTGGAAGAGGAAAGGGGTCCGAGGTAACCACAAACCAACCTTCAGGTACAAAATCTAGCCAATCTCTACCCAGAGAGGGCTCTCTCTTTAAAATTTAGCTTTGTTTTGGGAGGTATTAGGCTAGTTATAGAGTTCAGGGGTTTTGATTTTGTTTAGGTTGATGGAATTCTATAGCTGAGAGTAAGATCAAGTAGTTTTAGTCCATTGGGCTAATGGAGTCAAAAAATTGGTTGAACTGGATTTAAGTTTCTCAACAAAAGATGGTTTAGCAGGGCAAGATAATCAAACAAGAAACAATTATAGACCTTAAAGTGAATGAAATGGAATTCAAACGGATGAAAGGCAATTAAGAATATTTCAACACATTTTAAAGAAAGAAATTGATTGATTATCAATAAAGAGAAATTAAGTATTATTTACTAAATAACCAGAAATGTATAAACTAGAAAAACAGGAGCAATTAAGAATTCACTACTTAATCTAGCTTAGAAGAAAACATTCAGAATAATAACAACTGAAATCAGATTACACTTAAGTAATTTCTGATTTAATCCTTTTAGTTAATTATCAAGACAATGAAACATAGATGATATTGTAAACAAATATAAAACTTCAAAACATGAGATAGAGATGACTTATTGATCCTTCGTTTGACACATGAATCCTGAGAAAAGTCTTCTGCATCAATTCCTTGTCCATATTTACCACAAAAATTCCTCCAAAAACTCTTTATTCCAAAATATTCAATTTACATCAATGTCTAAGAATCCACCCCAAAATACTTCCAAGAGTGAAGTATTTATACAAATTCTAAACTAAAATATCTTGAAAAAATATCAAGATTATTTCACAAATCTCTCCAACTATTTTACATAAATAGAACTTAAGTAAAGGACACTCAAACTAATGCATCTATTTGGCACTATTTCTTATGGATAGGTGATGAAAAAGAGGAGAATTCTAATTTTATCCAACTCTTAGTTGATGATGAGGCATCCAAATCACTAACTGCTTCCTTTCTTTGTGTATTCTACTCCAACAATTCTGCAAACTTGGGGTCCAATGATATATTTTTATTTCTCCATCCTTAATAGATATGTAAAAAGTGAAAGAGGTTATTGTTTATTCATATTTTGGTGAGATAAAACTCTTTCCGTTTCCAAAAATTCCTCTCCCGTTTTTCACAATAGTCTCTGTAAAACGATGTGTAAAATAGAGTTTTACAGAGTCTGAAAAATAGCCTGTAAAGATGTGCATGTATCTCTCAGTCTGAAATCAATGTGAAAAAACTGAGATAGATTTTTGTATATGGGTCTCTTAGGAACAAAAACCTCCTTAATTTTTGTATGATGTATTTTGGATTGGCCACAATATTCTCTGCAAAATGATAACTTGACTGGAATTTTCTGCAAAAAGTGCTTTCCAACATTGTTTAATATTTCCAAAACCATAATAGCTGTTAGAAAAGTGAGAGAGGTTTTTGTAGATTGTCCTCTTAATAACATAAAATTCCTTCAGTTTTTCAAAATTCATCTTGGATTGATCATAATAGTTTCTGCAAAACTATGACTTAAACAGAAAATTTCTGAAGAATGTACCATTTTTGCTCTAATTTCATTTTTTAACCTTAAACTTCTTTTGATTGTTTTTCACTTTTACTTTGGATAAAATTCATTGTGGCTGGTGAAATTGTTTTCATCTTTGTTTAACCCTTAATATCTTCATGTTTACTTTCACTATTTACTATTTACATTTTACTTTTTACTGCTCTATTTTTTATCTGTCTTCACTTTGTCATAAACTTGTATGTTCTGTTTTGTAACTGTCTTCCCTGCTGTTTATCTTCATGCTAGCTGATTTACTTGACTTGGTCTTCAATCTAATACTCTTTAATCCTGATACTCTTTAACTGTTCTTTACTGTGTCCTTTTACCTTAAATGTGTAGTTTAGGTTTTTACTGTCTATTTCAACAGTAAATCGTTTAATATCCTGTTTCCTTTGCTTGTCTTTCAACTGTATGTTTTATCTTCCATATTTGTTTGAATAGATTTGATAACACGCTTTGAGTAAACAAGTCTTATGACTAGTATTAAGACTATTTATCCAAGGATGTGGTCTTCTGATCACCTATAAAACAAAACAAATTGTTAATAAATCATTGGTTTGCAGGGGAGGTCGAAAAAGTTTCATTTGATGTTGAGAGGTCTGTGGAGTGAATCTAGAATGATTTTTGGGAGGTAAACCATGCTCGAATTGGTTAACAGAGGCTTCAGGTGGCGCAGCTGGGTTACAAAGGGTTTTACTGCACAATCAGGTGAAAATGAGCAACACTAGGGTGTTTGTGTTTAAACGGGTAAACGGTATTGGCGGGTAAGCTTTGAATGAACAATGATTTGAACAGGTACTGGTTATGGTGGAAGAACCTTGGAATACTCGACTGCAATTCTCTTTAGCAAGTTAACGGCCGATAGGCTTCAACAGTTGTTTTTTGAAATTTGCTGCATGGGAGACTAGTTCGTGCACGAGATAATGAAAACGACGCGAGCACATTTGTTTTATTTACAAAGTCAAAAGGTTGGCAGGTTTTTAATGATGACGTCAGCAGGTACGGTGGATTCATCACAGAGGGTAGGCGGTAAGCAGTTTCCCCTGCACCGCTTTTGAGGGAAGGTGGTATTGAGCAGTTGGGCAGCGATTCCATAGAGCGAATGACGCGTGGCATGGCACTGTTTGAAAACCACCGGCTCCCTGCGCGTTATTGTTCGGATCAGGATGGCCAGCAGAATTATCAATAGTCGTTGATCTAGGAGCAGCTGATCGAACGGTGTTCGGGACATGAAGTTGACAGGGATTTAATAGGGCGGGCCCGATGCGTTTTATTATTGATTAATCGCATTGGGAGTGATTTGAATGGTGGGTTAGGCTCTTAATTTAACATGGGGATTAATTAATTCCTCTGTATATGATGACGGGTCAGGGAGGAAAAATACGCAAGGGATGGGTTATTTTTGTTTTAAAACACGTAATAAAGCATGTTTTAAATCATTTTTAATGTATTTTATTATATGATAATTAAATTAGATTAATCCAATTACCATAGAGGACGGGATTAATATATAATGATATATTTTAACCAAAGGGGGTATAACGTGGGTTTTTATTTGAATAAGTGGGGATTAAATACTTTGGTTAAAATTATAATATATGGGTTTTTTGGGATATTATATAAAAAGGAGTTATATATAATATGAGAAGGTCATTTCTATAAGGAGTTAATACATAAAATCAATGTTAATATGACAAGGGGACAATATAAACTCAAAATACATTAATATAACTAAGAAGGTGAAGATTTTAAAAGCAAATTGCATTATAATCACTTCATCACTTAAACTTAGGATAAAATGTGATTTTGAGGGTTTTTTATGAAATATCTCATGATTTTCTTAAATAAAATGGGATTTTACTTAGGAAAAGAATTTTTGGAAGTAAATGAGTGTGATGATGAATGATTTCAAGTACTTAGGTTTTTTCCAATTATTGGGCCGAGGGTCCGGTCCCTCCAAAAGTCAAGAAAATGCCTTGAGCTCCTCTAATTTTCAAATGCCTTAGTACTTAGGGGAAATTAGTGAAATGTTTAGGGAAAAATGAGATGGGAAGTTAATAATTTGACTTTGCTCTGCTTGAATTTCTTCCAATGTAGTGTCTTCCTTTGCACTTTGTGATGAAAGTAAAAGATTAGCACATCTAAAAGCATTGATCATCACATGTAATTCTGCAACATCATCTACCTACCCTACCTACTTTACCCTATCATTTTTTCTTTTTTATTAGGGTGCACTTAGACTGGAAAACCCTTATCATATTTTTTCTTTTACATATGAAAATCTATCTAATTCTAACCTTATTACATCAAGGGCTTAGATTAAACTATTGAGCTCTTTTTATTTACTCTACCTATCTACTTATCTGCCAAGATTAAACAATTTGGTCAGATTTTATTCTCTATCTCTAAAACATCAATTTCAATCATGAACAAGCCAAGTTTAAGCTGTTTGATTGTCCATCAATTGTGGCATAGAATACAAGTTGCACACAATTTGTTTATTAAATCAGAGAAAAAGGTAGTGGCATTTAGACCTGCACACTTTCCTTGCTCTTTCTTTTGGTGGGGTTCATTTTCTTTCACTTTTTTGGCCATTTTTATTTTTTCACCCTTTGATTTTTCTTTTAGGATGTACCCTCTTTACATTTTTTTTTATTTTTTTTATTTTTTAGAATATGGAAAACCTTTGCAACAAGAAAAGGTATGAACATATTACATAGCTCATCAAGTCAATCATGAAATATGACACCTATTGGTATAGGAGTCTAACAGGGCCTTCTCTCCAGGCTTCAACTTTGTTAGGAAAGTATCCAATGCAATCTAAAATTTGCAATGTTATATACAATGGATAAAGTAGACAAATTTAACTATTTGTTTTTCCTGAAGAGTAGTAGTGCTTCAACATTCTGCCATTGAGAGGTCCACCTAGCAGATCTAATCCATCCATTTATTTCAAAAAGAAAGCATTGTTACCTCTGTAACCATAAATAACATAAGGTCCTTTCCATAGGAAATCAAATTTCCCATGTTTACCTTTCTCTTCGCTTCTTGAATCCCACTTTAGGACTTTGTCACCAATGTAGAAATCATCTTCTTTACTCTTTTTTTCAAAAAATTTCTTGACCTTATCTTGAATAACTTAAGACTTATAAACCTCTTCTCTTGTTTGTTGCAAGTGAATGGTTTGATTAATCCTTCTTTGAATGTCATTGGTCTCAACTTGTAATTCTTGGATTATCTTCATTACTGGTACTCCTAAGGAAGATGGAAAAACAACATCCATTACAAAAACAATATGGTAAGGGGATGTACCAATAGATTTCTAAGTGGTAAGTCTATCTTCCCATAAGGCATTAACTAACCTCTTGTTCCAAGTTTTCTTGTTATCTTCTAGTAATTTCTTGATGATGTTCACAAGGATTTTATTGGAGGATTAAGCAAGGCCATTACCTTGAGGTTAATATGCAGTAGAATGGCCAAGGGTAATGTGGTATTTATGGCAAAAATCAATCATATTTTTGGATTTGAATGCAGTTTCATTTTTAGTGATAATCTTTTGGGGGCATCCAAATCTTGAAAGTATGTTGTTTTCTAAAAAAGAGATTATGACATTATCAGTGGCTTCCCTGGAGGGTATGGCTTCTATCCACTTAGTAAAATAGTCAGTGGTTGTCAGAACCCACTTATGTTGAGCTGAGGATGGAGGGTGAATTTCACCAATGAATTCAAGACCCCATTGTTGAAAGGGCATTTCTGTTGAGATGGGTTTTAAGGGCAGGGTTAATATTTTTTTCTTTCCTTCAAATATTTGGCACTTGTGACAGGAGGTCACATACTTTTATACATCTGCAAAAAAATTAGGCCAGTAAAAACCTACTCTCAAAATTTTGTCTGCAATAGTCTTCCAGTAGAGGTGTCCTCCACAATCACCTGCATGAAAATTTTCCAAAAATTTGTCAGCTTCTTCTTTAAGCAAACAATTTAATAAAATTCCACCATGATCTTTCCAAAAGAGTACAGTGTCTATGATACAAAATCTTATTGCCTTTAATTTTAAAAATCTAGCTTTTGTTCTTGATAATCCAGGAGGAGCTTGTAAATTTAGTAATACAAATATAATATCTGCATACCATGGTGAGTTTGAAAAGGCTTCATTGATCTATGGAGTTGCCATCTCTTCCTGATCATCTACTTGGGCAATAAAATTAATATCTAAAGCATGAAAATTTGATTTAGCCATGAGTTTGGCTAAACCTTGACCTTTTATGAGTTTAGTGGGTTTGATTTCTATGTAATATTCCAAAATTGTGGCAATCCACTTGCCTCTTTTACCATCAGGCCCATTCTGTGTTAGAATGTCCTTTGCAACTACATTTGGAACATAGGAAATGATAGGTGAATAAATAATATACACTCTAAAGTCTTTGATGGCCTTTACTAAAGCTAGGGCCTGCTTATCCATTATATTTTACTTCAAAGTGGAATCTCTAAGTGATTTGTTAAAGAAAGAAATGGGTTGCTCATAACCCTGGTCATTTTTCTGCAGTAAAATTGCAGCAATAGTGTGTTTTGAAGCAAAGGAAAAAATTATGAAATATTTTTTAAAGTCAGGACTTATAAGGACTGGAGTTTTGGTTAAGGCTTGTTTAATAGATTCAAATGATTGCTTGGCCTCAATAGTCCATTTAAGAACTGAGTATTTTTTCAGCATATTGTTAATTTCTCTAATTATTTTAGCTAGATTTGAGATGAATCTTCTTAAAAAATTAATTTTACCTAGAAAAGGTTGTAACTCTTTAATGTTCCTAGGAGGACTAATTAAGAATGGCCTCTATTCTAGCTGGGTCTATTCTAATTCCCTCTTTAGATATGATGTGTCCTAGTTACTTACCTTCTTCTAATCCAAATAATTGTTTCTAAGGGTTTGGAGAGATGCCATTTTTTTTGCATTTAAGAAATACTTGCCTAAAATGATCTAAATATTCATAATCAGTCTTTGAAAACACAGTGATTTCATCTAAATAAATCACAAGAAAATCATGAATTTCCTTTGGAAAGGCTATATCCATAGCTCTTTGTAAAGTGGCTCCTGAATTCATTAACCCAAAAGGCATTTTTACATACATAAAAGTGCCCCATAAAGTAGTAAAGGCAGTTTTAGCCTGGTCCTATGGTTGGACTAAAATCTGGTTATACCCAGAAAATCCATCTAATAGTGAAATCCTAGAAGAACCAACTACCCTCTATAAAATGTGATCCATCTTTGGTAAAGGGTAATTTTCTTTTAAGGATACTTTACTTAAATTTCTAAAATCAACACATAATCTAATTTCTCCTGTCTTTTTCCTAGTGGAAACTAGATTAGAAACCCAATCAAAATATCTAATTAGTGCAATTATTTGGGTATCATACAATAATTTGACCTCTTTTTCAATTAAAGGCATCAAAACATGATTGATCCTTCTTAGATTTTGTTTAAAAGGTTTTTGGTCTTCTTTTATAGGGATTTTATGCTGTATTATGCTGGTGTCATAGGATTTTAGGTCCTCATAACTCCAGGCAAATACATCTTGAAATTCCTTAAAAAGAGCTACACATTTTTCTTTTTATTCTTGAGGTAAAGATTTGGAAAGTTTAATCATCTTAGGTTTTAACTCTGTACCTATGTTACATTCCTCAATATCAGATCTAACTAGCTCCATTTTAGGATTTCTTGCAACATCATTTGAGTCAAATAAATCTTCTAGAGGGGTTAAGCCTTTTGGTAAAAAGTTGTCTTTGAGGTTCAAAATACTAGATTCATCATCAACTAACTCATCAATCTCTACTTTCTCTAAATTATCTATGTCTACTTGACTAAATATAGTAGGTTTAGCAAACTTTAAGTTATTTTCATCTACATTATTCAAATCAATTTCACTATCTAAGTTCTGATCTACTGTATAGTCTGTATCTATATTACAACCCTAAAATTCTCCCTCATTATTCATGAAATGATAAATCTGTTCATCTTGTGAGAAAATTTTCCAATATTTAAGATTATCTGGAATTATTGGTCTATGTTTGATTTCTGCAGTATATCTATGATTTGACTAAAATGGCAGATTACAGGTACTAGAAAAAGTTGCTAGGCAGTGGGCTTGTATGTTCTATTTTCTTGGTATTGCAGAAAAATCGCATTCTAATAGTTCTTTGATCAAATCTAACACAATTTCTCTATATCGACATTATCTTGGATTATAAATAGAATATTCTCCATTTATCTGTTTCACAATTAAGTCTGAATCTCCCATAATTGATATTATTTTACCTCCTAAATTCCTAACAATCTGCAGTCCTAAAATGAGAGCTTCATATTCAGCCATGTTCTTTGTACATTTAAAATTCAATCTAAAAGCATGACCTTCTGCATGATTTTTTTCCATATTGGTTATCCAAAATCCTGCTCCTGCTCCTAATTTATTGACTTATCTATCAAAATCTAGGTGCCATAATGATTCATGAAAGATTTTTTCACTATCTGGTGCTTTGTTTTTCTCTTTTAGTTTAGTATTGTTTTCAATTCCAGTTTCAGAGTTACATAAAATGAATGAATCCATGTCAGTAGGTGTAATGTAAATAGGATAATTTATTGGTCTTTCCACACTACTCACCATATACTTCATCAATTTTTCTCTATAAAGTTTCTTTGGTTGGCCAAAAACTAAGATTTTTACATATGACATATCAAGTTGTAGAGATCCCTGTAGTTTAGCTCCCCATGAGTGAGATAAGAGCATTCCATACTTGGGAGGGATGTCAGCTACTACAATGTCCATGACTATGCTTTTACGAGGATATTGAACTAATGTGACACACAAATCTCTAATCAAACCTAAAAATTTCACTTTGCTTGAATAAAATGAAAAGAGATCTTTATAAGGCCTTGTGATGTCTAAATTCAGGGTTTCCATTATTGCTTTTGGCATTAAATTGTGTGAAGCTCCTGAATTTAGCATTGCATTATGTAATATTTGATCATGTACAGTTAGGCTAATGTAAAACGATAGAAATTCTCCATCTTGGTGTTTTTCATTAACATCAGGACCAAAAATTAATTCAGGTTGATCATCATTTAATCTTACTGAATCTTCTCCATCATTCATATTCAAAGTTTCCATGATAGGTGTTTTTTACAAATCATGTTTTACCAATTCTTTCAAAGGAATTGGTATTTTTAATTTGGCAATTTCAGCTTGGATATTAATTGGAGGTTGTGATTTTGCAAGCTGAATTATCTCTTCTTTAGTAACTGTAGTTTGAGTAGGTTTATCTTCTTTTTCCACAGCTGTTTTCTCATTTTCAGTTTTTGTTTCTATTGTCTTACTGCTTTTAGTTTTCTTTTCAGGAATAGTTTGAGAAGTAGAAGATGTTTTTGCAGATTTTGTATTTTCAGAAGTTGTTTTAGTAGTGGCAACTTTTGGATCAGTTGTAGGTGTATTGGAATCTAAAATTGTTTTTTTAGTAGAATTAACTGTCTTTCCAACAACATATTTTTGTGAATCTGTTGATGTTTGGAAAACATCATCTGTTATGTCAATAATTTTGGGACTGGGTGAAATTTTAGGGCTTGAAATTTTATGGGATGAATTAGAGTTTTGATTATTTTCCGTAGAGAGAATTTGCAGAAATTTACTAGTGGGAGCTTCTACTATTTTCTTTGTTGGTGTTTGGGCAGTTTTCTTAGTAGAAGGCTCTTTGTTTTTCTTGCTTCTAAGGTTATATTTCTTATGTACTTCATTAATAGAAAACTCGTAACCTTGTTTGTAATCAAATGATTCACTAGAATCTAATTGCATTTGTTGTAAGTCATATAACTCCTGATCTTCTTGTGTAAGAAAGATGGTGTTATCATCATTAATACCGATTAGCGTCTTCATCATCATCATTTTTATGAGAACTTTCAACATAGTTCTATTGTAAAGGTGGTCTTATTGTTTGGTTAGGTGCTGACTCTCTAGATTTTGTTAGGTCCCTATATTACTAGTATAGTCCCTTATTGTTGTTAGTGTAACCCCCTTATTATTATTATTGTACCCTTGTAACCCCCATTTTATTATTATTGTGCCCTTAAATTATTAATGTTAGGTCGTCTAGGATTACATTGTGGCCCACTCGGATTATATTGTGGCCCCATGGACTCCTATATATAGAAGGAGGTTTTGTTCATTTGTATCATCCAAGAATTGTTCATTTATGTAATGTATTGGAGGTTGCGCCCTCGAAGTGGCTCATTTCTAAGGCATTGATATCTCTTTTCTTCTCTTTTTGGAGCTGGTTACACAACATTTGGTATCAGAGCTTTGGATTCTAGGGTTTCGTTGCTCCAAACAGGTCATCGTAGAATTTTCGCTGTAAATTTTTTTCTACGAAGTTTCGGAAGCTGAAATTTTTAGGGTGCGAAGAAAAACTCTTGAGGAAGCTTGTATAAAAATTTTAGAGTTTTTTTCGTAATATTTTCGGAAATATGATCTGTGGAAGTCAGGTCTTTGTTCAGGATCCTAAACAGGTCATCGTGGCATTTGCGTTATAAATGTTTTTATACGAAGGTTCAGAATCTGAAATTCATATGGTGCGAAGCTGAAATCCTGAGGAAATTTTTCAAAAAATTTCAGAGCTTGGTTCGCAATATTTTTGGAGATATGATCTGTGGAAGGTAGTGCGTTTTCAGGCTCCTGAATTTCATCTCAAAGAGGTGATCGTGGGAAAATTTCAATAACTCTCTCTCTGGGGATTGGATTGGAGTGCCTTAAAAAGTGGTCACAAGTGCACGGCCTTTAGTTTCTTGGCTATCAATTTTAGAGACAGAGGACAAAAAACTGACACGTGGCAAGTCGTACAAGTTCTCTCTACTGAAACAGTCCAGAATTAGGTCATTGTGGGATACTGGACACAACTTTGTCTTGGAGAATCCAAATCAGGTCAGACCTGTGGCATTTTAAAGAAGCTTCAGATGGATACTACAGGGCTGAATTTCATATATCAAATATTTTCAATTACAGAGATAATCCAATTTCAATATCAAGCTCCTCAAAAGCAAGAAAAAGGTGTGTATTTTTTTTTCCGAATTGCATAAGTCTTGTTTGAAGAATCAATTTGAATTGATTCCAAGGGCATATCAGTATTGGGTTCTAAAAGATGCCTCATAAAAATAATTCAACACCCATTAAGCCTTCAGAAGGGTCTACTATGACTCATGAAGATGAAGAATTGCAACATGATCTATCAAAATTACAAGAGCAAGTGCAACAAATTTCACTCTCGCAAAGAGCAACAAAAAATGAAATGGAAGTTTTGAAGAAAGGCATGGAAGAGAAGATGGATGGCGTGGAAGCTAAGATGGATGGCATGGAAGCTGGCATGGAAGCTAAGATGGAAAACATGAAGAATGATCTAAAAACAGACATCGAAGGTTTGACAAAGTTGATACAAGAAATGTTTGCTAATGGTGAAAAGATAGTAGAAGAACCTCATGATGAGAACAAAATCAATGTTAATCGTGATTTGATAAACTCTAATGTTGGCAGGAAGAACCACCATATTCCAAAAATGGATATGAGGAAGTTTGATGGAAAGGATCCTATAACATGGATACTACAGATGGAGCAATATTTTGATCTCAATAATGTGCAAAACACACAAAAGGTACGCATTGCAACGTTACATTTAGAACAAAATACATTTGTATGGTATCGATGGCTTTGCTCCCGTAAAAAAATTGTCACTTGGTCAATTTTTACGGAGGAAATGATAGCACATTATGAGGATACAAAGAGCAACACCTTCTTTAGCCAATTGATAAATCTCAAACAAAAGGGTTTAGTGAGGGAGCACATTGAGGACTTCCAAAAATTGAATATAAGGGTAACTGATATTCCAGAGGAACACAGGATTGATCTCTTCATAGGTACTTTAAAGGATAACATCCAACATGAAGTTCGCATTTTGGAACCTGATTCATTGGAGAAGGCATTCAGGTTGGCAACAAAAATTGAATGTAAAATTATGGCGACAAGGAAGCCTACCACTCACTTCTATAAAGAGGGAAGTGTTGCTACTCCTAGATTTCCACAACCTACAAGGTTGACACCACAACAGTTGGAAGAAAAAAGAGCAAAAGGGCTTTGCTACAGTTGTGATAGAAAATACACTAAAGGTCATAAGTGTGCTGAAAAGAAATTATTTTACATAGATTGTGAAGAAGAAGAAGAAAATGAACAAGAAGAGGATGTACACCAGGAACCGGCCCTAGAATAGGAAGAAATGAATCTGACCATATCATGTAATGCACTGGTAGGAATTACCACTCAAACTCTTAAGATATCAGGAAAGATCAAGAAGAAGAAGGTAATAGTGTTGATTGATTCAGGTAGCACCCATAATTTTATTCATTGTAAGGTAGCCAAGGAATTAAATTGTTTCCTATACCCAACACCAGAATGTCAAGTGATGGTTGCAAATGGAGGAACTATAAATTGCTCTGGAAAATGCCATAATATCAAACTAACCATGGGGGAATATGTATTGACTAGTCCAATGCTTGCCATTCCTATGGGAGGTGCTGATGTTGTACTAGGAGTACAATGGTTACAATCTTTGGGGACGGTAGCTTTTAATTTTCAAGAACTTTTCTTGAAATTTTTTTCAGAAGGAAAGAAAGTCGAATTACGGGGTA
Organism: Pinus albicaulis; assembly: GCA_034641835.2. Lineage (NCBI taxonomy): Eukaryota > Viridiplantae > Streptophyta > Pinopsida > Pinales > Pinaceae > Pinus > Pinus albicaulis. The sequence continues at coordinate 157,834 of JAXQQM020088647.1, read as the reverse complement.
TCGCAGGGAAGCCAGGAAGGATAATAAGCTCTAATGTCATGACAAAGCTTCTAAAGAAAGAACAGCGAGGCGTAATTGCACAATTATGCTCACTAGAAGTTCCAACATCAAAATCATCTATTTCTGCAGATCTCCAACAAGTCTTGGACAATCATTCCAAGGTGTTTGAAACTCCCAAAGCACTCCCACCTATTCGTGATCATGATCATGCTATTCATTTGATTCCAGGAAGTGTTCCTCCAAACATCAGGCCTTATAGATATCCTTACTTCCAAAAAGAGTGAAATTGAACGTATGATTGCAGAAATGTTAGAGGCGGGTATAATTCAACCTAGTCAAAGTTCTTTCTCTGCTCTTGTAGTATTGGTACACAAGAAGGATGGATCATGGCGAATGTGTCCGGATTATAGGGAGCTCAATAAGCTCACCATTAAAGACAAATTTCCCATTCTTGTGATTGATGAATTATTGGATGAATTACATGGAGCAATTTATTTTACCAAGTTGGATCTTCGTTCAGGATATCATCAAATTAGAATGAAGACTCAAGATATTCCAAAAATAGCATTTCAAACTCATGAGGGTCATTATGAATTTTTGGTCATGCCTTTTGGCCTTACCAATGCACCTTCTACATTTCAAGGGTTGATGAATTCCATTTTCAAACCCTTCCTTAGAAAATTTGTGCTAGTATTTTTTGATGATATACTAATCTATATCAGGTCTTGAAGGATCATGTTGAACATGTTGACAGGGTGCTCAAACTATTGCAGGAGAAACAATTATATGCAAAAACATCCAAATGTTTCTTTGGAGTACAAGAGGTGGAATATCTGGGTCATATTATATCTCACGAGGGTGTTAAAGTAGACCGTAACAAAATTAAAGCCATTAAGGAATGGAAAGTCCCCACAACCATAAAGCAGTTGCGAGGATTTCTCGGGTTAACAGGGTATTATCGCAAGTTTGTTAAGAATTATAGGAGAATAACAGCACCTCTAACGACATTATTGAAGAAAGATGCATTTTCATGGACTCCTGAAGCAACTAAGGCCTTTGAACGTCTTAAAGAGGCAATGTGCCTGCACCGGTCTTAGCTACGCCAGACTTCACAAAAACCTTTATTGTGGAATGTGATGCCTCAGGAAATGGAATTGGTGCGGTTTTAATGCAGGAAGGAAGACCCATTGCTTTTGAAAGTCATCCAATCAAGGGAAAGTATTTACAGAAACCTATTTATGAGAAAGAAATGTTAGCAATACTGCATGCACTAAAGAAATGGTGAACTTACCTAATGGGAAGACACTTCAAGGTAAAAACTGATCATGATAGTCTTAAACACTTTTTGGAATAAAGACTATCTTCAGAAGAGCAGCAAAAATGGGTCACAAAGATGTTGGGTTATGACTTTGAAATAATCTACAAAAAAGGAAAGCTTAATGTTGTTGCAGATGCACTCTCAAGAAAGAATGAAGAGGTGGAAGCATTGCTTTGTGCCACTTCTATTATCCAACCAGATTGGATAACTGAAGCAAGAGATGAATGGAAGAAGGACAAAGATGTATGGACACTCATTCAAAAGTTGCAGCAAGATCCTAGTACATCCGATACATTTAGTTGGAAAAATGATTCCTTATGGTACAAAGATCGCTTATATCTTTGTAAGAATTCCCAACTAAAACAAAAGATTCTTCTCGAATTGCACACTTCTCCTTTAGGAGGACACTCAGGATTTTTAAAAACTTACCACAGGGTGAAGAAAGAATTTTTTTGGGATGGCCTTAAATCCGATATTCAAAATTTTGTGGTGGAATGTTTGGTTTGCTAGCAGAATAAAGTTGAGACAATTAAGACCCTGGGTCTTCTACAACCTTTATCCATTCCAAGTCAACGTTGGGAGGATATTTCAATGGATTTTATCACAGGTTTACCTAAGTCCGAAGGAAAGAGTGTCATCATGGTGGTAGTTGATAGACTTATCAAGTATGCACACTTTTGTGCATTATCTCATCCATTTAAAGCAAGTACAGTTGCTACTACATTTATGGACAGAATTCAAAAGCTACATGGAAGCCCAAGGGTTATTGTGAGCGACAGAGATCCCATTTTTATGGGAAATTTTTGGACGGAGTTATTTTCTTGTTTGGGTACTCAATTAGCTCATAGCTCATCTTATCATCCTCAATCTGATGGTCAAACCGAGATAGTAAATAAATGTTTGGAAGGATATCTTCGTTGTTTTGTATCTGATAAACAAACACAATGGGTCAAGTGGTTACCTCTCGCTGAATGGTGGTATAACACTTCCTTCCATACTGCAGGAAAAATGACCCCATTTATGGCACTTTATGGATATCATCCACCATCGATCACATCATCTTTAAGGGAAAATTCAAAGGTTCAAGCAGTGGAAGATCACATTGAGAATCAGCAAGAAATTCTCCAACTCTTAAAGGATAACCTGAATTTGGCACAAAATCGAATGAAACAACAGGCAGATCAACATCGCAGCGAGAGAAGTTTTGATGTAGGAGATTGGGTATTTTTACGGCTACAACCATAAAAACAAATGTCCCTCAAGCAAGAAAAGAAGGATAATAAATTATCGCCAAAGTACTATGGTCCTTACAAGGTGTTGCAAAAGATTGGTACTATGGCATACAAATTGGAGCTTCCTGCTTCTTCGCGAGTACATCCAATTTTCCATGTTTCATGCTTAAAGAAGGTTATCGGTGAAAATATTCTAGTTCAAACAATATTACCAGAACTTGATGAGGAAGGAAAAATCATATTAGAACCTGAAGTGGTCACAGAAACAAGAACTCGACAACTACGGAATCGATAAATTTCAGAATATCTCATCAAGTGGAAGAACTTACCCACTGAAGATTCTACATGGGAGGATGAGAATTTTATACAGAAGCACCCAGAGCTACTCAAGTGTTGAGGACAACAATTTTTTGAAGGAGAGGGGCATGTTAGGTCCCTATATTACTAGTATAGTCCCTTATTGTTGTTTTTTTTTTTTCTAAATAAGACTAAATCTATTAACTTATAAAAATATTGGTACAAAACTGCCACAGTTGCTGCTGTGTAAGCCAGCTAGCTGGGATTGATTGTCAGCACTGTTCTTGAGAGTTCTGGGTCGCCCAGAGCGGGAAACCGACCCATTAAGCATTATGAACTGGGCCGCCCTTGGAAGGGAAACCGACCATAGGTTTATACATAATATGTAAACAACAACATAAAAGCTAGAAACACCATGCTGCCCAGCAGTAGAGCAATTAAAACAGTAAAACTCAAAAAAACCAGAAGTAAAGGAGCCAGGGGATTTAACCCTCATGCTCAGAAGACATTGGTTCCTCTTCAATTCTGCATGCATATTCATTCTCCTCGCTACTGTCCTCCTTTCCTGCAAGACTGTCAGTATTCAAATCCTTGTTGTCATCTTCAGGACGCAGCTCTGTGAGTAGAGTGGGAATGGGGCGAAGGTCAATAGGAGGGGAGGGGGAAGCACGGGGCGGGATTTCTTCACGCAGAGAGACGGAGATGAAGGCGGTGATGATGGAGTCGAAGGAGGTGCAGTGGAAGCGGAGCTCAGCATTCTGAGTAGTTTGTCTAATAGTAGATCCCCGAAACCTGCTAGCTCGAGGGTTGGGCTGACTGGGAGGGACAGAGAAGTCAGAAGGGAGAGGCTGACTGGATTGAGCATGAGGGTCAAGAGGGGGGTCATGACCGGGAGGCCCAGAAGGAGAGGCGGGAGAGGGCTGACAGGGGATTTCACCAGAAACGCTCGCACGACCACGACCTCTGCCAGCAAGACCAGAATTCTCAGCACGACGGCCTCTGCGCCTACCTCTGCCTCCACCGCCGCGTGAGGCAGGCGGGGGAGTGATATCATCGTCCTTAGAGGAGGAGCTAAGCTCAGAAAGAGGCGAAGGAGGATTGACAGAAGCTTGGCCTCGACTAACGCCTCGTCTACAGCGCATGCGCTGCCTGAGGCGCGGCATGGCCAACAAAAGGTGGCGCAAGCGAGGTCAATCAAAGAAGGGATCAGGAACTTGAAAAACGGAGGGGAGACCACCAGGGTGACACCGACCAGGCGAATGAGCAGTAGAGCTGGAAATACAATTGCCAGAGGAGGAGCTATCCCGAGAATGCAAATTGAAGCTAAAGGGAGGCAAAGTACCTGCAATGAGCACAGTCGGAGCTCCAGATGAGGCCGAAGCACTGCAGAAAGGGCTGTTGGAGAAATGGACGCCCGGTAATGTCTCCAGACAAGCCAGAATGCTACAGCGGTGTCCCGTCTGCGTTTTGCGACTAGAATTGGCGCAGTCAGGCGAACATACACCACTCAAGGGGATCAGAGGTCTGCCATGGCGCCCTTCGTTCTGCTCTTCCTCCATACTGTAAATGATCAACCACACCAGCGCCATATACCAAAGAGCAAAGGAGCAATAACTACATCAATGGTCAGTTTGAGGCGTATTAATAACGCCTGCAGATGAAGTGCGCGGGGCCATGTGGGCTCGGCACGCTGGCAGCGTTGGGTGCTGCGCAGGAGCCCTTGGCTCATTAATTCGCCACCGCAGCCGCATCCGGCGTAGTCCCTTATTGTTGTTAGTGTAACCCCCTTATTATTATTATTGTACCCTTGTAACCCCCATTTTATTATTATTGTGCCCTTAAATTATTAATGTTAGGTCGGCTAGGATTACATTGTGGCCCACTAGGATTATATTGTGGCCCCATGGACTCCTATATATAGAATGAGGTTTTGTTCATTTGTATCATCCAAGAATTGTTCATTTATGTAATGTATTGGAGGTTGCCCCCTCGAAGTGGCTCATTTCTAAGGCGTTGATATCTCTTTTCTTCTCTTTTTGGAGCTGGTTACACAACATATTTTCCAGTGTTTGTGTTTTTCCTGAAATTGGGATTTCTAATTTGCTATTGATTATCCCATTGTGGCTTCCTTTCCATATTATCTAACCTATCCATCATTCTCTCTAATGTTTTTGCTAATTGATCTATTTTTAAATCTGAACTATATGCTTCTTCTTTTATTGTTACTCTTCTTTCATTCCTTAATCTAGCTCTTCTAGCTAATAAATTTTCCTCTACACTAACAACATTACTTTGCATCTGCTCTAAAGTTTCAGAATTCCTCTCTCTCAATTGATAGGATATGTCTGTATCAAATCCATCAGGTAATTTGAGAAGAACAGAATCTCGAGGAGGCTTAAGATTGCCAGGAATTGAATTATAAATGCTGTTGTATCTAGTACAATAATCTTGGACTGTCTCATTAGGTGCTCTTTTAATGCTCTCGAATTCAGATAAGATTTGAAGTGGATTTTTGTTATTTTCATATTTATTAATGAATAATCTATGAAAGACTTCTATGTCAGAAATACTACAAGGATTTAAACCTTTAAACCATTTTTTCACCTCCCCACTTAAAGTTTGAGCAAATAATATCATTTTGACATCAACGTCATCTATTTCATAAATTTCTAAATAATCTGTCATCTTATTAACATGATGCTATGCAGAATACTGAGTGGTTCCATCAAATTGAGGGATTTTATTCTGATAATCTTGAGGCATGTCATGTAACCATCCTGGTAAAACCAAGGGAGCATATCTGACAGCCATTGCTTGTATTCTAGCTTGGCTTGGAGGTAAATTTGAAGTTCTTGGGGTAGAGATAAAAGTACTTGCTGATGTAGTTAAAGAACTTGCAGATGAGATTGGGATATAAGAAGATGTACTGGAAAATGTGGTTGAGATGCTAGAAGATGAAACTGGGATATATGAAGAGGTGCTTGGAAATGAGGATGATGAATTAGAAAATGCAGAAGGAAAACTAGTGGATGAAGTTGAGGTGGGGGGAGATGGGAATAATATTCTAGGTTGCAATGGATGTTTAGGAATAAATGGATATGTGGAGTGAAGAGTGGTGGAAATAATAGATGAGGTGGTAGTGAATAATTATGATCCTACAGATTCTATAAGGCTGGTATCTAAATGAGAAGTAGAGGGCTTAGGGGTATAGGCTGATAAAGAAACTAATTCAACTGAATGCTGAAGAAGAGCTTCATCTATTTCCTTAAGTATAGTAGAATTTATTTCATCAATTTTATCATAAACCTCAAAAATATTTGATTCAGAATCTACTGAAACAATTTCCTGCTTTGTTTCAAGAAATGAAATAAAATCAGGATCTATAACAGTACTATTTAAGTCACTTTCTGATTTGTTTCTAAATAAAGAATGTTCAAAATTTAAGTCAAACTCTATGTATTGTATACTTACTACCTGTTTTGGAAGGGAATTTTCTCTACCTAAGGAAAATTTATTACCTAAATCTTCTAATTATTTATTATTTTTTCCAATTCTATTAGGATTATCTACTATGACAGCAGGTTGTGGATCTAGATTTGACCTGGTATAGTAGACTCTTCTGGAAGCCAGAATTACAATTTTTATGAAATTATACTCACAACTTATAAAATAGTCTTAAGGCGAAAAGATAATGAAAAATATTTCCTTTAAGATCTATTTAAAACTGAGGATTGGTTAGTTCCCCATTATGGTCGTCAGTATGTTATCGCTCTAATAATTCTTATGTTGTGATATTTTGATTTATAGTTTAAAGATATCAGAGGTAACCACAGACCTACTTTCAAGCTTTAGGATCTAGCCTTCCTAAGGCTCAGAGAGGGCTCTCTCTATATGATTTTTTTTTTTTTTATATCTGATTTTAGGCTAGCTATATTGGGCAAATTGGTTTTGAGATTTGGTTTGATTTGGTGGGAAAAATCACTTAATGAGATGGATAGATGTGAATCTGTAATCCATTGGGCAGATGGAGTCAATGTGTCAAGCAGAAAGATCAGGATCAAGAGCTAAAGTCAAATTTTCACTAGGCAAGATAGCAGAGTCACTAAAGATCTTCAAAGGCTGATTGGTGAAGTGACTTTAATCGGGATAAAGAGAAATTAAGAATTCTTTGATCCGGATAAGGAGTGAATAGGTAGGGGTCAATCAAAATTAGGGAGAAATTAAGGGTTCCCTAGCTTGGATATCAGCAGAAAACATTAAAATGAAAACCAGTAAATAATAGAGCGCTTTTAACAAATTCGGATATATCACTTCCTGATTTCACATCAAAATTTAGAACATATTTATGAATCGATGAGTAACATAAGAAAATAAATAGATAACAGTATAAAGTGCTTCACTTTAATGGCCCAACACATAAATCCAATAATATTATGCTTTATTCCTTGAAATCCAGTCTTCTGACTGTTAGCCACCCATAAATTATGTCATATCAGGTGGTGGCTACAATGATGTTGGATAGCCTTCAAGAAAAAATTTCATTGCTAAAATTGCTGATGCTCAAAGTATTTTGATAATATCCTATCCTTTGGATAATTTTCACTTCTTTTCCCCTTTTCAACTCAGAAATTCTGCTGTCATTACATGAAAGAAAACTGTTGCAAGCGCCATTTTCCTCTTTCTCCCTTCTTCCAAAAATGACCTCATCTTTGCTTTATTTTCCCATGAAAAGCCCTCATTTTCATGCTTTTCCCCTTTCCCTTCATTAAAAACCCCCCTTGATAAGGTTTAAGACTCTTTCTTAGCCTTACCAAAAACCCCAAAACCCCTTGAAAACCATTAAAAATCCATAAAAATACATTTTTTATGACTTAAGCCCCCTTGGGCTAAGTTTTTAACCCGCCCTTCCATACGTCTTGGTGCCAGGACTGAACGCTAAGTATTTTAAGCGCTTATTAAATTACCCCATGCTTATTAGCCCTCATCCACAATGCCCTGGTCATGTGGTTTTCCATATAACCTGTGGCCCTGCAATCGGGCGCCAAGCCATTTTTAAATTTTAAATATATCCGCCCGAAGTGTAAAACCTTTGGTTTTATATTATTTTAACATTTTTTTTTATATTTATAAATTACAACCAGTACGAAATTTAAATCACTCCACACCGTCGATCTAATCTGATGATTGGACGGCGCGGAATCCATCTCCCCGGTGTTCCCCGCCAACCACTCACCGTCACGAAAACCACGGGGTATCCACCGCACCACTTTTTGAGCGCAGGCGGTTTTTCCCAATCGACAGCGATTCCATACGATGGTCGACGTGTGTCCTGGGCACTGTTCACAAAACCGCCGTCCATCACGCGTTAAAGATCGGACGTGGACCCAGCGTGATATTGATGCGCGCTGTCTGATCTGAGGCAGCCCATCGGATGACGATCGCTCACCAAAGATGCCCACATGATAACCAGGCTCTGGCGCATTGATAATGACATCTATGCCGTCAATCTGATCTGCAGATTGACGGCCCAAAATTCATTGCCCGTTTTCTCCGTTTTGACTTTCCACCTACGCTCCCGACCGTCGATTTCGCGCAATCAACGACTCTGATTCAAATCCTTCTTCTGCTCTCCTCTGACCTCTCTCGATCAATCTCGACCGTTGGATGATGCCATCCAATGGCCATGCTTCCTCCACATGCCTTCTGAAGTAGTTAGCCCATGCATGCAAGATTTTATAATATTTGTTTGTATTTTGCAGGGTTAAATGGTTTTCTCGCCATTTCTAAAGAAAATTCAGAAGCAGAGGGTGACGATCCTCCTGCCTCTGATTCATCAAAGAGGATCCTTCGCAGGGTTTCAAATTCACATTTTCATAAAAGACCCATGAGGCATTGATGCCATATCATCCCTGCACAACCCTGCACACCAGCAAGAAACACATGAATCAAGCACAGTCAGAGAATATCAATATCGAAGGCAAAAGGGTGCCAGGACAGAATTTTGAAGACAGATTTACGGGGATTTTGGCTAGGACGGATTATCAAAAGCCTAATCCTTCCGACTAAAACAAATTTTAAAGAAAAACGTGAGTGTTTTATCAAACAGAAAGAATAAGCTACCACATCAGGGGCTAATTGAATCCCCCATCTACCTCAGAGCCACCTGCAGCCTCAAGGCAATCAAAAGGAGGCCGAAGTTATTACCATACCAGGAGATATTTTGCATCAATACAGCTGAACAGTTATTCCAACTAAAGGAACTTATTTTAAACTGTCAACAGAAGTTATTGCCAAGATAACAAGAAGCCTTGAAGTCAACAAACTCTTTCCAGCAAACCTAATAGTTAATGTAAACCAATTAATACAGGGGAAATATCAAAAATATTCTCTATTGAGCCCCTCAAAGTCCGAGAGACAGTGCACTGTATTGATTGAACTTAGAAGATATTTTACCCCATCTTCACCTCCTCATTCTTCTATAAATATTACTGGAGAAGATGAGAAAGGGGTTGGTTGGTTGTTGGTTGATCACTAGTTGTAATACTGAAACTCTCTGAAATAATACATAGTCTGTTGAAGTTGAACATGTTATTGAAGTCTTGGAAGCCCTGATGACGTCGTTGCATGCTTGTTACTGAGAAGGCTCTATCATTGGATCCATGAGATTGGCTGTTGGTGAAGTATTCTGAACTGTTTAATGTTTTCTCCTATTTTCATTCTGTTCCATAATTTCTTGCTACAGTAGGTTGAATGTTTTAGGCTAAGAAATGACTCCTAGAAGCACCTTAGACCTGTTCATGCTTCACTATTTTATGTTTTCTTCGGCTGAGGTATTTTAGAGTCTTCAATCTCTCTCTTTAGTCCTCATGCTTGTTTATTTCCTTAATAGTTCGAATAGTTGGTTTCAGCATGACTTATGGTTCTCCTTGCTTGTCTACTGCCACTTTAAAACTGTCATTGAAGTCTCCCTTTGAAGTTTTATTTTTACAGTGAGTCAAGGAGGTCTGTTCTGATCTTGTCCATTGTCCTTACTTAAACAATTGTCTCAGAGGTCGTTATAGTTGTAATCATAGATGTGTTAGGTGTTCCCTCTTCTACGACTGCAATTATCAGTGAATCTTTCATGTTTTCTAAGTCATTTAAAATAAAATATTTGAGGAAATAGGGTGTTCCCTGAATCTTAGGTTTCATTTTAAAAGTTGTTTTGAAATAATTATTTTCTTAAAGGCGTGATTTGTAGAATTCATGGTTCGCGCTGTCTACCAGAAAGCTCTTTATTGTTCAAGTTGTGTTTTCAAATTCCCTTTGTTGAGAATTAAACTTCTCTTTCCAAATAATTGATGTCCATCTCATTCCAAAAATCAAAGGATCATGTAGCCAAGTTAGATTTGCCCTCTGATATCCCATATCCATTGATAAGTATGTTATGACCTCTTTTTGACTCCATTTCCCAATGAACCAAATGTTTCTCCATTGTATGTATCTTTCCTAGACCTTTCATGTTCTGATGTATCAATTAGACCAAACAAACAAACAAACACCTGCACTTAATAACTAGTCTAAAACTAATACTCAAAGCACATAAGATAAACCTTTGCAGACAAACATTTGAGAGATCCCTCTCTGAGAACATGAGGACTACATCATGTAACTCTAAAGATTGGTTCTGATGTTGCCTTGTCTTTTGATTTGCAAAACTATCAAAACATGGGACACCAACATAATGGTGATCACGGTGGGACCCTGAGTAAAATTCTTTAAAATTAAACACTCACTGTCTAGTATAACATAAGTAACCTTCTTCAAGCACTACCAAGCATAATTTTAATCATGATAGGACTTCTTGAATTAGTGACAAGCTAAGTAACCCTTAGGATTCTCCTTAAACCTTATCAAACCTTGAAGGAATCAGTTACCAAGCCATAAGAGTGAACTCTGTATGATTAAACACCTTAGCTAAGTGTCAAATCACATTTAGGATGCTCTCTTAACCTGTAAAACTGAAATAACTCAGAAAAACCCAAAATATTTCAGTTTAGCTTCACAATAAGCATGGTGGTGGAACCATCCAATATCTTACCTCCATAAAAGCTAAAAGTTTCCACCTGGTGACTCCACTAGCCCCAGTAGGCCTATTACTCGTCTACGTTCCCAGATCTCTTCAGGATTGTGTTAACCAGCCTTGAGGAAGTTTAAAATCCTAGTCCCATAATAGATAAAACATTGTGAGAGGTAAAATTCCCAAAAAAAAATCCCTAAAAACCTCAACCTCCCTCTTTTTTGAAAAGCAGTCTAGCTTCACATAGGATCAACACTAGATCCCATCCAGACCCAAATCCTCCTTTAATTGTTGACAATCCTAAGAGAATTTTGTGGCAGACTTCTAACTCTGGAAAATTTGCTGCTAACAGAAGCCTCCTAAGAGCAAATTCTGTCCCTGAAAACCTTGTTGTCTTAGAGGATTCATGCTTTGATTTACATCATAAAAAGAACATCTTTAGAACTAGATCTCAAGGTAATTTAAACAAGACTGACCTTAACTTTGTAGATTTGCAACAAAGCTTTAGTAGAGAAGCCTCACCTTCCACTCCTCCTGATTCCCAGCTTGTTTATCACTTCAGCCCTTTCCATAACAAATCTGCCCAAAATCAGTTTGCTGGCCCAAGTGTTTCTTCCACTCCAATTCATACTACCACTGTTCAAAACACTCCATCACAGCCATTTTTTGTAAACCCACCTCTTGTAAATCCACCCTTATTTCTAGCCATGGCAACATGGTATGCCCCATTAGTGTTACCATAACCTCTACTTCCCTTACCAAATGATTACCAATCCAAAATCCCTCACTTCACTGGAAAAGAATCTACAACAGCTCAACAACATTTAGATAGGATGGAGGATGCATTCGATTACATGGAGATAGAAGAAGAAAATGTGAAGATGAGAATCTTCACCCAAAGTTTAGGAGGAGATGTAAAGAAATGGTTTAAAAACTTACCTCCTAATAGCATAAATGATCTCCCTGCCTTGCATCAAACATTCATCAACAAATGGGAGATCAAAAGAAACCCCCTCCAAATACTAGCAGAATATAGCAGTCTCAAGAGAAATCAAGGAGAGAGTGTTCATGACTACTCCACTAAGTTCAATAGCGTTTATAATGCTCTCCCACCTCAAATGAAACCTCCTCAAGGCATGGCCTTGGTAAGGTATCCTGAAGGCTTTGATGTTGAAATGACTTATGAGTTAAGGGGAAGAGATTACTTAACCTTAGAAGACATGCAGAAAGGAGCTGTGAGTGTAGAAGCAAACATAATTGAGAAAAGAAATAGGTTGAGATTAGAAAAGAGGGTAACTTATAAGGATGACCTAATACCCTCAGCCTCAACCTCTGACACAAAAATTGACAACCTAGTAAAGGTGATGGAGAGGATGCTTGAAAATATCAACTTAAATGATAGAGTGCCACCAAGAGAACCTCAAAACAATCAAAACAGAAATAGAAATCATAATTATAGAAGAGAAAACAATCAAGATAAGCAAAAGGAAAGCGACCAATATATTAGACCTCCCTTCCAACAGAACTATGTAGATCAATATGAGGAAGATAGGGAGTTGGAAAGGTTGGAAGAATCTCATGTAAACTTGATTGGATCAGATAGTGGAGATGAGGTTTTCCTCACTAAGGAAGAACAAGGTTTATTCTCTTATGATCAAAATACAAACACCTATGAAGACACTGATAAATATAGATTGGGTTTTGAAAATTCAATCATGGAGGTACACAAACAGTATGATCTTAGGAGCAAGGGAAGCATAGATAATTCAAAGGATAATAACACTAGCACTGCTATGAAGAAAAACGTAGAAAATCAGCCTAAAAATATAGCAGAGAAAACCAACGTTCTGGCCAAGAAACCAGACTTAAACAAAGACAAAAGTGTCTAGCCAAATGTTGAACAGAGCACCCCTAGCACTTTAGCTAGTGGTCCTAACAAAACTGTCCCAATTACCAGTCCAAACAAGTTTCAACAAATCAAGGTTGTTGAAAAGAATTCAATTGAAAAGACAGATGTAAATGTCAACAAGTCAATTATTCCTTTCAGCCTTGAGGGAGAGATTGCTAAGATAAAAATTTCCATTCCCCTAGCTAAACTAGTAACCCAAGAAGTGTACAAAAACCAAGTTTTGAAAGCTTTGAACTTAGGAAGTGATACTGACACCTTGAACTTGACAGATGATAAAACTGAGTTATTTTTTGGTCCTAAAGTTGAAGGAAAATACCAAGAAGGGGCTGTCCCTCCCTTCTATGTTAGCTTGAACATACACGAGAAAATTTTACACAATGCCATGTTAGATTCAGGAGCTTCACACAATCTAATGCCCAAGGTGGTAATGGAAAGCCTAGGCTTAGAGATTACTAAACCATACAAAGATTTGTATTCTTTTGACTCAAGCAGAGTCAAATGCTTGGGTTTAATCAAATATTTATGTGTTAATCTAGCTCAGATCCCTGCTATGAGTCTAGTAATGGATATAGTTGTAGCTGACATTCCCCCTAAGTATGGCATGCTCTTATCAAGATCTTGGGGAGCCAAACTTCAGGGAATACTTCAAATGGATATGTCTTATGCCACGATTCCTGTTTTTAACCAAAACAGAAGACTATATAGGGAATTTCACATGAAGTACATGGTGAGCAACATAGACAAACCAAAAAAATATCCAATCTATTCTATTCAATCAAGTTTAGATTCCTTTATCTTATGTAATGAAGATGAAATTACTCAACAAGATAAGGAAAACATCGACCCAATCAATTCACCAGAACAATCCAATCTTCCCCTCAATCAAATGCAAAACATTGAAAATCAACAGCAATGAGAGAATGAAAACAAGGATGACATACTTTGGAAAATAAACTTTGATGGATATTGTCATAAAACAAGTGCAGGAGCAGGTGTGTGGATTCAAAATACAAAACAAAGTTTTTCATACAAATTAGATTTCCCATGCACTAACAATATTGCTGAGTATGAAGCACTTCTCCTAGGCTTACAAATGCTTAAACAGTTAGAAGCCCAGAGGATATCAATCTTAGGAGATTCTGAAATTATCATAAAACAAATCAAAGGAGAATACTCGGCTAGAAATCCAAGACTTAGGGAATATCTAAACATTTCCCTTGATCTATTGAAAACCTTTGAAAAGTATGAACTTATTTTCATCCCAAGAGAACTGAATCATCTAGCAAATGAACTCGCTTTCAATGCTAGCAATTTCCAGATACCTAAGATAAATGAACAATTCAGTGTAAAGGTAAAACACAGGCCTGCTGTGCCTGATAACGAAGATCATTGGCAAGTGTTTGATTCTGAAAAACACATAGATGATTTCTTGAAATCAGAAAATGATTTCAGCATACCAATATCAGAAACCAGCCATAAAGAAAATTGTTTGTGTTTTGAAAAAATACCAGAGGTTGAAATGACATATACTGCTGATATAAATCACTATGAAAATCCTTTTGAAGCAGAGATAACTGACAACATAGACCAAGAAGACTTGGAAGTTTTACAATGCAAAAATGATAAAATTCCAAGAGGTCTAGCACCTTTAGAACACCTTTTTGATTTTAACGATGTAGCCAAAGAACCGAGAATAGAGCCTGTGTAAACAAATACAGAAGAGCATAACATAGGCAGTCTAGCAGAACCCGAGATGATCAAGCTGTCCAGCACTCTCCCAGCTCACATAAAACTGCAGTACATAGAGCTGTTCAAAGAGTTTAAAGATGTTTTTGCTTGGGGATACAAAGACCTGAAATCATACGATACTAGCATCATCCAGCATAAAATCCCTTTGAAGGAAAATCAAAAGCCTTTTAAACAAAAACTAAGGAGAATAAACCCTCTCTTACTACCTTTAGTTAAGGCAGAAATTGAAAAAATGCATGATGCTGGGATCATAGTACCCATTAGACTTTCAGAGTGGGTATCAAACTTAGTTTCTGTTAGAAAGAAAACAGGGGAAATCAGGCTCTGTATTGACTTCAGAAATTTAAATAGAGCCTTCTTAAAAGACAACTACCCCTTACCCAAGATGGACCATATACTTCAAAGGGTAGTGGGGTCAAGAAGGATATCTCTCTTAGATGGGTTCTCGAGTTACAACCAGGTGTTGGTGCTCCCAAGTGATCAAATCAAAACTGCTTTTACCACAGCTTGGGGCACCTTTATGTATGTCAAAATGCCTTTTGGATTAATGAATGCAGGGGCCACCTTCCAAAGGGCCATGGACATAGCCTTTTCTGAAGATATTGGCTATTTCATAATCATTTACCTTGATGACATAACTGTTTTCTCAAAAACTGATGAGGAACATTTGATTCACCTGAGAAAAGTTTTTGAGAAGTGTAGGAAATTTGGCTTATCATTGAATCCCAAGAAGACACTCTTTGGTATCCAAGAAGGTAAACTTCTTGGCCATATAATTTCAGAAGAGGGAATCAAAATAGACCCTACAAGGATAGATGGCATATTGCAGATCAGCCATCCAAGAAGCCTCAAAGAATTACAATCTTTCATTGGAAAGATTAATTTTCTAAGGAGGTTTATCCCTAATCTTGCTGAGCTATTGAAAAACATTACAAACATGCTTAAGAAAGATGTCGGTGTAAAATGGACTTTACTAGCTAAACAATCATTCGAACTGGTCAAACAAGCTCTTACTCAAACACCAGTCCTGATTAGTCCAGATTTCACCAAAGACTTTTATATCTTTTCTTTTTCATCTAAACATACAATAGCTGCAGTTTTACTTCAAGAGAATGATTCAGGGCAAGAACAACCAATATCATTTTTTATTAGGGCCTTAAGAGATGCTCCTCTCAAATATAACATCATGCAGAAACAAGCCTTAGCATTAGTGAAAGCATTAAAAGACTTTAGGATCTATATTTTACTCTCTCACATAATTGCTTTTGTTCCACACACTATTGTCAAGGACATTCTATGTCAAGACCCTGATGGTAAAAGGGGAAAATGGATTGCAACTATTCTTGAATATGACTTAGAAATCAGGCCCACCAAACTAGTTAAAGGGCAAGGATTAGCAAAACTTATGGCTGAGTCTAACTTCCAAGCACTAGACATGAATATGGTAGATGTGTTGGAAGAAATAGAAGAATCTACTGCACCTTTTATTGAAGAAACATTTTTGAATTCTCCTTGGTATGCTGACATTATTTATGTGCTTTTATATCTAAATGCCCCTCCTTCTTTGTCCAAAACTAAAGCTATATTTTTGAAACAAAAAGCTTTGAGTTTTTGCATCTTAGATGGAGTATTATATTGGAAAAATGTTGTTGGAATTTTGCTTAAATGTTTACTTGAAGATGATGCAGGGAAAATTATGCATGAGTTGCATGATGGAGAATGTGGAGGACACCTTTACTGGAAGGCCACAATAAAAAAAATTCTTAGATTTGGTTACTATTGGCCTACCCTTTTCCCCGACACTCAAAATTTGGTCATGTCTTGCCATAAGTGTCAAATCTTTGATGGCAAAAGAAAACTCCTTCCTTTACCCTTACATCCTATCAAAGTCGAGGCACCTTTTCAACAATGCGGCCTGGAATTCATTGGCGAAATCCACCCATCCTCGTCAGCTCAACATAAGTGGATCCTCATGGCCACTGACTCCTTTACCAAGTGGATAGAAGCTATACCCTCCATAAATGCTAATGACTATGTCATTATCAAGTTTCTTGAAACTAATATCCTATCCATATTTGGTTGTCCCCGAAAAATCGTAACAAACAATGTTGCTGCTTTTAAATATAAAAAGATGGTTGAATTTTGTTACAAATACCACATAACCTTGGGCCATTCCACTGCTTACTATCCCCAAGGAAATGGATTAGCTGAATCTTCCAACAAGAGCCTCATCAATATCATTAAGAAACTGTTGGAACAGAATAAAAAATCATGGCACAGTAAGCTGGTTCATGCCTTGTGGGCTGATTGGTTAACTACAAAGAAATCAATAAATATGTCCCCCTATCAGTTAGTTTATGGTATGGACACAGTTTTCCCCACCTCATTAGGAGTTCTAGTCATGAAACTCCTTAAAGAAGTGCAGATTGAAGAGAATGATATGCAGAGGAGAATCAATCAAACCATCCATTTGCAGCAGACTAGAGAAGAAGTTTATAAAAGAACACAGTTAGTCTAAGAAAATATGAAGAAGCTTTTTGATAAGAGGACTAAGGAAAACAATTTCCAAATTGGAAATGTTGTTCTTAAATGGGATTCAAGAAGAGAAGAGAAGGGAAAACATGGAAAGTTTGAGAACTTGTGGAAAGGGCCCTATATTATTCATGCTGAGAGGGGTCACAATGTATTTTTCCTAAAAGAATTGAATGGAGAAGATCTGTATGGAGGTCCTGTCAATGGAAGAATGCTCAAGCATTACTTCTGCCAAGAATCATAAGTTTCAAAGAATTTTATTTTACCATTGTCAATATCATAGTCTTAACATTGCATTCAAAGTTATGAAAATCAAAAATAAAAAAATAAAGAAAAGAAAGAAAAGAGGGCAGATTGTGAAAACAAGAAAGGTATAGCCCCATACGAAGAAAGAGAAACAAATTTGAAAGTGTGCAAGCTCAAATGCCACTCCTAAAAAACACACTTCTAGTTAGTCAAACAGTTTAATCTTGACTAATTAGCTTTAAATTTTTTGCTGATAGGATAGTGAATTCGATTTGCCAAACTGTTTAATCTTGGCTTATCAGTAGATAGTTTAGGATAGAAATTAAAGGTTCAAACATGCTCAAAACCTGAACCTAAGTTTCCAAAAGAAAATGACTCAAATCTGTTTCAAATATTGAGTCAAAAGATTTAAGAAATCTGGTTCTAATCAGCTCAAAATCTGAACCAGTTAGCAAAGGAAAGACAACTCAAACAAAAGTTAATACAGAGCTGTAAGAAGAGGGAGGAAATGCTTTGAAATATTAGATCTCAAACCTTCCAATTTTGTTTTAAATTTTCTGCAAAATAAATGTCTATGTGTAGCTTGTTTTTATGCCATAGACCAACATCAAGTTAGATTGTTCAATCCTGACTTGAATGCTTTCTAATTTTTCTGTTGTAGAAATTAGAGAATAGAATCTGTTGGACAGTTTAATCCCAACAGATAATAGTTTAGGTAGAGAATCATATGGGCTCAACTGTTTAATCTGAGTCCATGGAGAAATAAGGAGTAGAAATAGTTTAGATTTCTTGCTTTCAAAAGAATAAAATGTTGTAAAAGAGTTTGCCAATCCAAGTGCACTCTAAAGAAGAAAAAAATGTTAGATCAACAGGATTGGGTAGGTAGACAGGTTGTATTGATGAAGTTCCATTGTTAATCCATGAATGATAATATATTTTAGAGAAAAAGAAGATCATCCACAGAAAGGAAGGCAACCCAATGGATGAGGCAACTGATCAGCCTCCCAAAGAATGCAAGTCTGAAATTCTTGATGCCTTAAAAAGGCACCATCCCCAAGTGGAGCCACTGTTAGCCACCCATAAATTCTGTCATATCAGGTGGTGGCTAAAATGATGTTGGATAGCCTTCAAGAAACAATTTCATTGCTAAAATTGTTGATTCTCAAATTCTTTTGATAATATCCTATCCTTTGGATAATCGTCACTGCTTTTCCCCTTTTCAACTCAGAAATTCTGCTGTCATTACATGAAGGAAAACTGCTGCATGCACCATTTTCCTCTTTCTCCCTTCTTCCAAAGCTGGCCTCATATTTACTTTCTTTTCCCATGAAAAACCCTCATTTTCATGCTTTTCCCCTTTCCCTTCATTAAAAACCCCCCTTGATAAGGTTTAAGACTCTTTCTTAGCCTTACTGAAAACCCCAAAACCCCTTGAAAACCATTAAAAATCCATAAAAATACATTTTTTATGACTTAAGCCCTCTTGGGCTAAGTTTTCAACCCGCCCTTCCATACGTCTTAGTGCCAGGACTGAACGCTAAGTCTTTTAAGCGCTTATTACATTACCCCATGCTTATTAGCCCTCATCCACAATCCCCCAATCATGTGGTTTTCCATATAACCTGTGGCCTCGCAATCGGGCACCAAGCCATTTTTAAATTTTAAATATATCCGCCCGAATTGTAAAACCTTTGGTTTTATATTATTTTAACATTTTTGTTTATATTTATAAATTACCGCCGGTATGAAATTTAAATCACTCCGCACCGTTGATCTAATCTGAAGATTGGATGGTGCGGAATCCATCTCCCCGGTGTTCCCCGCCAACCACTCACCATCGCGAAAACCACGCGGTATCCATCGCACCGCTTTTTTAGCGTAGGCAGTTTTTCCCGATCGACAGCGATTTCATACACTGGCCGGCACGTGTCCTGGGCACCGTTCGCAAAACCGCCATCCATCGCGCGTTAAAGATTGGACGTGGACCCGACGCAATATTGATGCGCGCCGTCCGATATGAGGCCGCCCATCAGACGACGATCACTCACCAAATATGCCCACACGATAACCAGGCTCCGGCACATCGATAATGGCATCTCCATCGTCGATCTGATCTGTAGATCGAAGGCCCAAAATTCATCACCCGTTTTCTCCGTTTTGAATTTCCACCTATGCTCCCGACCATCAATTTCGCGCAATCAATGGCTTCGATTCAAATCCTTCTTCTGCTCTCCTCTGACCTCTCTCAATCAATCTCGACCATTGGATGATGCCATCCAACGGCCATGCTTCCTCCACATACCTTCTGAAGCAGTTAGCCCATGCACGTAGGATTTTATAATATTTGTTTGTATTTTGCAAAATTAAATGGTTTTCTCGCCATTTCTGAAGAAAATTCAGAAGCAGAGGGTGACGATCCTCCCGCCTCTGATTCATCAACGAGGATCCTTTGCGGGGTTTCAAATTCACATTTTCATCAAAGACCCATAAGGCATTGATGCCATATCATCTCTACGCAACCCTGCATGCCAGCAAAAAACACATGAATCAAGCACAGTCAGAGAATATCAGTGTCGAAGGCAAAAGGGTACCAGGACAGAAGTTTGAAGACATATTTGCGGGGATTTTGGCTAGGACAGATTATCAAAAGTCTAATCCTTCTGACTAAAAAAAAGTTTAAAGAAAAACCTGAGTGTTTTATCAAATAGAAAGCATAAACTGCCACATCAGGGGCTAATTGAATCCCCCAGCTACCTTATAGCCACTAGCAGCCTCAAAGCAATCAAAAAGAGGCCAAAGTTATTACCAGACCAAGAGATATTTTGCATCAATATAGCTGAACAGTTATTCCAACTAAAGGAACTTATTGTAAACTGTCAGCAGAAGTTATTGCTAAGATAACAAGAAGCCTTGAAGTCAACAAACTCTTTCCAGCAAGCCTAATAGTTAATTTAAACCAATTAATACAGGGGAAATATAAAAAAACTTCTCTATTTAGCCCCTCAAAGGCCGAGAGACAGTGCACTGTATTGATTGAACTTAGAAGATATTTTACCCCATATCCACCTCCTCATTCTTCTATAAATATTACTCGAGAAGATGAGAAAGGGGTTGGTTGGTTGTTGGCTGATCACTAGTTGTAATACTGAAATTCTCTGAAATAATACATAGTTTGTTGAATTTGAAGATGTTATTGAAGTCTTCGAAGCCCTGATGATGTCGTTGCATGATTCTTACTGAGAAGGCTCTATCATTGGATCCATGATATTGGTTGTTGGTGAAGTATTCTAAACTGTTTAATGTTTTCTCCTGTTTTCATTCTGTTCCATAATTTCTTTCTACAGTAGGTTGAAAGTTTTAGGCTAAGAAATGACTCCTGGAAGCACCTTAGACCTGTTCATCCTTCATTGTTTTATGTTTTTTTCGGCTGAGGTATTTTAGAGTTTTCAATCTCTCTCTTTAGTCCTCATGCTTGTTTATTTCCTTAATGGTTCGAATAGTTGGTTTCAGCGTGACTTATGGTTCTCCTTGCTTGTCTGCTGCCACTTTAAAACTATCATTGAAGTCTCCCTTTGAAGTTTTCTGTTTACAGTGAGTCAAGGAGGTCTGTTCTGATCTTGCCCGTTGTCCTTACTTAAACAGTTGTCTCAGAGGTCATTGTAGTTGTAATCATAGACGTGTTAGGTGTTCCCTCTTCTACGACTATAATTATCTGTGAATATTTCATGTTTTCCAAGTCATTTAAAATAAAATATTTGAGGAAATAGGGTGTTCCCCGAATCTTAGCTTTCATTTTAAAAGTTGTTTTGAAATAATTATTTTCTTAAAGGCGTGATTTGTAGAATTCATGGTTAGCCCTATGTACTAGAAAGCTCTTTATTGTTCAAGTTGTGTTTTCAAATTCCCTTTGTTGAGAATTAAACTTCTCTTTCCAAATCATTGATGTCCATCTCATTCCAAAATCAAAGGATCCTATAGCCAAGTTAGATTTTCCCTCTGATATCCCATATCCATTGATAAGTATGTTATGACCTCTTTTTGACTCCATTGCCCAATGAACCAGATGTTTCTCCATTCTATGTATCTTTCCTAGACCTTTCATGTTCTGTTGTATCAATTCGACCAAACAAACAAACAAACACCTGCATTTAATAACTAGTCTAAAACCAATACTCAAAGCACACAAGATAAACCTTTGCAAACAAACATTTGAGAGATCCCTCTCTGAGAATAGGAGGACTAGATCATGTAACTCTAAAGATTGGTTTTGATGTTGCCTTGTCTTTTGATTTTCCAAACTATCAAAACACGGGACACCAACACTGACTTGAGCTTGATTACACAACCTTGAGGTTCATAATGTTCCAGCTATAGAAATATTCAACAATTAATTCCACACTAATACTTCAAAGGATGAAGTATTTATAAACAAAATAGTACAAAATATTCTAAAATAGTCCTAGGAATGTGTTTTGGAAATAAAATATCTTATTACAAAAATATAGTTACAACTTCTTAACAAACTTGCAAGTTGTCCTATTTATTCAAATTAAATAGTAATGCAGTTTAGATTTGGGTGCAACTGGCTAGTATAGGTGTCCTTCACGCTGAAAAAAGATCTTCAATATGTTTGAGAACTTTATCTTCACTTGATACTCTTTAACAACTGATACACTTTATCTCTGATACACTTTAACATGTTGTTTTGACTGTTTTAATGTGTGAAAATATGTTTTTACAGTGTAAAAACAACACTCTGTTTTTCATCTTCTTTCACTGAAAACTATCTTTTAAAGTAAATCTGTAAGCTTTTGCCAAAATTCCTATTCTGGTAATTTTATCTTTGTATGTTTTCTGAAATTATCATCAGACTCTGTGTATCTAACAAAGATTGGCTTGACCACAAAGAGATGTTTTATCTCATGTTGTAAACAAAACAAATCTTCAACACTTTTGTGCAACACTTTGCCTGTAGGTACTCCTTGCCAATTTGATTTACTCACCTATTCTTTGGAAAAATCTCTGATATTTTTATTGTAGTCTTATTGTTTCATTAGTTTATCATTGATAACCAGAATGTTTGGCAAAATTTTTTGTGTTAAAGTGTCAAACTTAACCATGAATCTAGTGATGGCTATGTCCATATTTTGACACTTCTCTTCTAATTGTTTCAACAAGTTTTTCTTTGAAATCAATTTCCTTACCTTAAGAATTGTCTCTGTCCTGTCAATTATCCCTATCTCATCCAATTCTTGCTTGTTTTTAGTATTGAGAAACTTGATTATTTCTAAAGCTTCTTCAGGCTTGGTGCCTAACTCATCTTTAGTCTTTTGAATTTCTTCCTTTGCTGCTTTTAGCAAATATTTTTGTTCAAAAATTACTTGAATGGATGGCCAAGTCACTGATTGACTCAATGATATGAGACCATAGCTAGTTTTTTACGTATGCCATGGGCTCTTTTAAGGTTAACTCTGTTTCTACCTTTTTTAACTTTTCACTTAACCTTTTAGATTTTTGTTCCTCTGTTTTAGCATTTATCTGAGCTAATTTCTTAGCATCTTCAAGTTTTATGATTTTATCTTTCAATCTGTTTATCTCATTATTCTGTGTTAACATCTGTTCCATGGATTTAATGATTTTGCTGTCCTCATCTGTCTATTTCACTGCTAAAGTGGAAGATTTAGTAACATAAGTAGTGGAGGAAGTAACTGGCACAACTATGGCCAATGGGACTTTTGGTGCTAACTCTTTTGCTAAAGTTGAAGGAACTACTGTTGTTACCATGGGAATGACTGTAGGAGGAACATTTCGTGTCTTTACAGATTCTTTTTCTTGGACAAGCTTATCCC
Source organism: Pinus albicaulis (assembly GCA_034641835.2). NCBI lineage: Eukaryota > Viridiplantae > Streptophyta > Pinopsida > Pinales > Pinaceae > Pinus > Pinus albicaulis. The sequence goes on along the minus strand of JAXQQM020088647.1, from coordinate 134,643 downwards.
TCTCAATTTCCATTTCCTTGATCTGTGCTGTCATTTGTAGTATGAGACTCAACATCTCATCTTTTTTATTTTCCTCCTTCACAATTTCCTTAGCCTGTGGATGTTCTGTTGGAGGAAGTTTCAGTTTCCTTCTAAGTGTTCCAATATCAGTATTTTTCTTCTTTACCAATTCTTCTGCAGCTTTCACATTAGAAGGGTCATACCCTACTTCAATCACCAATTCCTCTAAAGACTTGATTCTAGTGTCTTTAGCATAAGAAGAAGCTTTTTCAATCTTAATCTGATCTCTCATATTTGTCACAGTGTTCTGGAGCTTCTGGGCACTCATTTCCTTTGTGGTCATCGTAGAATATAGCATTTCTGAGCTTTGCTTATGGAACTCAATTTGATCTAAAGGATGAATGTCTTCTATTTGTACTTCAAAGTCAACTTTCTTATAATCTGCTGTTGTTTTAGGTGTTTTTACTGTAGGTTGCAGTACTGACATTATCAATTTCTTTTTTGCATAATCAAAGGCTGAGAGTAGCCTATTTTGATTTCCTGGAGTCTTCTTTAAATATTGTGAATAGATTTCATTCTTTATCTCCTCATTTTTCGCCTTGATCTTTGATATCAAGGTCTGTATCCTCTGCCTACTGTGCTGAAGATGCTTCCATGCTTTGCTATTTCTTAATTACCTATGTGTTAGAAGTAACAGGTTGCTGCTCATTTTCAATAATTGTAGTAGTTTCAATGTTCTTCTCTGGATTTTCTTCATCTAAAACCTTAATTGTTTACTTCTCTTTGTCCACTGAATTAATCTTTGGTTTCTTATTATACCTGAGCTCAAATCTAGTTCCTGTGGTTGTTTCAACAATATATGAACTTTCTTCTCTATTTCTCTTTATGGTTCTGTCCTCCTGAATAGGAGTCTACAAAGTGTGACTAGTATCACTTTGTTTGACAGATTCCATCAATGTATTTTCCAACCATTCTACTTGATTTGCAAACTCTTCAATTTCAGGTTTCTTGTCATGGATGTAAGGGGTTAATTTTCATTTTACCCTCATCTTACTGATTATTCCATGAGGATTATAGTTCCGTAAGAAACTTTCATCAAACTTATACTCCAACAACTATTTTTTTGCCTCTATAACTGCTTCCCTGTTGTTGCATATGAACAGACCCACTTGGTTTTTCAATTTGAGTTGAGTTTTCTTCTTAGTAGCCAAAAAATTTATAGAATCTGAATTTAGAATTTGTCTTATATACTCTAAGGAAAACACTCTCATTGCCACATACTTTGGCAATTTGTAGGGCAAGATGTCTGATCCATAGATTCTAATATTTGTGTGGTTTTGGTATAAGTACTAATCACCAGTTCTGCTTTGCTCTGATAGTTGTGAAAATTTCTTAATCTCAATACTTATCCTAGTCTATACTCCGTTTTGTAAGTTTATTTATCAATGGGTGAATAAAAAATTCTGTGAAATCTTCATAAGTGAACTTAGTTGATTCTTTTCTAATTAAAGAAGTCTGGAAAATAACTGACAGTGGATTTCCCTCTACATCCATCTTTTGAAGGTTTATTAGGAATTTATCTGACTGGAAGTAGAGGAACATATGAAGAAGGAAGGAGGTATACCTAAATACTCCGTCAGTGGGAAGTTTCACAAGTTGATCATGAATACTATCAGCTATATACTCAACATAGTTATAAATGATTGAAGGAGGTTGACCAGGAACAAAAGTGGATAGAAAACCAAGTACAGACTCATCAGTGTGTTCATCAGTAAAGTAACCAACGATAAAAGACAACATTGAAATGACATGTCTTGATACTTCAAGGAATTTGGAGGATGAATATGGAGGATTGATCTTTGGGATTTCAACATATGAAGGCATGAATATATGAAATATTTGAAATATTTTAGGAAAGTCTAAATCCAAATAAATCTTTGTAAGAGATTCTATAGACAATGGGACTGCATTTGGCTTTGGTTGTAACTGAAGCATTTGATATATGGATTCTGCAGTGATAGTGAAGAACACTTCTTTCTCAGCATTAACAATAGCTCTTTCCTCATGGGAATAGTGAGCTTGACACAACCTAATGAACTCTGGACAGTGATGGGTATGGGGAACTACATATTTTGGTAAATTGGACTCCCAAATTTGCATTTCATGTCCCTGATCCAAAGATTTTTCTAGACTCCAGCAGTGGAGATTAAGAAGATTGAATTCAATTACTAGATCAGTGATTTTATAGTCAACATCAGCTAAAGGGGTATGCTTAACATCTACAACAAAATGTTGTAGTGGATTGACAACAATGGTACTTTTAGAAACCATTTATGGGTTTAAGTTTTGACAATTTAGCCTTCTGGATGTTAAAAACTCTCTTTTTTAGGTTTTTATACACTTTCTGCAAGCTTAGACTGTTTACAAAAGGTATTTTTGGTATGAAAAAGGTCTTTTTGAAACAACAATAGGAAAAATTATGTTTTATTCTGCTTCAAGCCTTCAATTTTTCTCTAAATTGAATCATTAAACCTTTTTGCAGACTCAAGAAAGGTTTAACAAGGGTTTACTTCTCTTTTCTTGGATAGAACAGACCTAAAACAATTTAATTCATGCACAAAGGGATTTTAAATATATTTGCAAAGGATTTTGAATCAATCAGAGGTTCTCTAAGGGTCTGTAATTACCTAAACTTCTTCAATTTTCTTAAAACATGTTATAGTCTTTAGAAAACTGCGAATTTATCAGGATTTTTAAAGCAAATATGACTTTTGAAGGAAATTAGGATATTTCGTCTACGAAAACAGGCTTCACGAGGCTTAAATTCAGATAATGCTTCTTTTTAAATGACGGGAGGTTATTTTTCTTGAAAAAATACCTGTTATTTTAGGTATTTGACTTGAAAAATGGTTTCTTGGATGTCTGGGAGCTTTCGGAAGCTGGTTGAAGTCTTTTTAGATGTAAACAGGAGGCCCTGAGCAGTCACAACAATGAATTGGGTTGAATTCTGGTTGTTTGTGCATGAACAGGGGGCAACAACTTCGTTTCTTCATTCGGAAACAATTATCAAATAGAAAATGCAGCAAAAAGGTTTAAAACTCGTGAATATGCAATTTTATAGAAAATTTGGGTTTGAAACAATATCTATATTCAATGTGGGTCAAGTTGAATGGAGGCGGTTGGCGCAGAGAGGATGTTACCACCAAGCGGTTATAGCATGATCTGGGAGTGGTATATGGTATTTCGCAAACAAATGTGATCCAGTGAGAAAGGGACGCATGGAGGAGAGAGAGGAGGGCAATACCGCCCATATCACAAATCTAAAATGGATTAAAGATCGTGATTTTTAACTTGTGATATGGGTTTTGGACTATTGGATTAGACAGAGGAGATGTGAATGGTCCTAATTTGTCGATGGAGTTACGGGGTACAATGGGTGTGGGGCCCGATATTTTGTTTATGTGGTGGGTTTTAAGTTTATATGTTAAAATAAGTTTTTAACATATAGTTTGGATGTTTAATGGGATAGGCGGATAGGTGAATTACACAACAAATAAGTGATTTACATGTGTATTATAACCTTTGGGCGGGGAATATATCACGTGGGTATTAAATCCATAGGTTAAACATTAATAAAGTGGGTTTGGACTTTATTTAATATAAGGGATTTAATATATTACGGGATGGGGGTATAGTGGAGTTCAATAAATAAGTTAAATGTTAATATGAGAGTGAATATGAGCGGAAAAATACATAAATATACTAAGTAAAGTGTGTTTTAAGTGTTTTTGGCGCAATTTGCATAATGGTGGTGCCATACTTAACTTTTTACACTTAATACTTAGGATAATGCACCTTTTTGTGGGTTTTTTGAGTATTTTTTGTATGAAATGAAATTAGTTAAGGGGGTTTTTACTTTTCTTAAGCAAAAAAGGTGTTTTAACTTAGGAAAATGGATTTTATCTTAGGAGAAGGGGTGATGTTGACAATGTTAGGGTCCCGTGATTTGGCCGATTGGTGAGCCAAATGACGATGTAACATCAAACCAAGCTTTGGAGCCCAAGGACCTAGCCTTCCTGGACTCAGAGAGGGCTCTCTCTATTAGATGTAAAAGATATTGGTGTGTTCACTTATGGTGTTCTGATATTAGGCTAGTTATGAAGTGAGTTTTTTTATTTTTGGTTTTTAAATTTGTGAGGGATAAAACTGATCAAAGATATAAAAATGGATAGCAAGAAGTCAGATCAATTGGGCTATGGGGTCAAAAAGGTCAAGGAAGCTATGAGATGATGATGTAAGGCTGCTGTAGGGCCGATTTGATTCACGGTAGAAGGGATCTTTGGGAAAAATGGGTTAAATGGACAATAAGTTTGTGAAAGACAAGGGATTTCAAGTGTAACTAGTTTATAGCAGACATAAACATGTTATAGCAAGCCATTAATCATGCTAAATGCAACTATGAGCTAATTAATACATAGAAATCAAACATTCCAGCCATACATAGAGGTATAAGACCCTCTAACTTCGGGAAATGGCTATCAGACTTTGGGGAAAACACACAAGACAAACTAACAACTCATAAACTACGTCGGAACGCCTAAACATAGTTTCTAAGTCATTGGGCACTTTGACAAACAAGCTTTCATAGTTTTAGGCAAAGGGCTAGATCGGGACTAGGCCTCCTTGGTTCAACAAGATGATCAACAAATCAGTCAAAGAGAAAGTTTTATGGACATAACTATGGACAGCTTATAGGTAGGCAGGGCACACCATACATCCTACTCAATATGCATAGAACTTGTAAATAAAACTAGCAAAAATTATCCTTAAGTTACTAAAGAGCAGTTAAGAATTCTTTAGCATAACTAAGGAAGAAGAAAACATCAAGCTATGAAGATTCAGGAATTTTGAGGTGCCTCCATGGGCATGTCTCAAAAATAATCTCTACTGATCTATAGTAGCAAGAAGCATGTATTATGAATGAAAACTAGAAGACAAAAACATAGAAAGAAACACTATACCATTCTACCATGTCATGGAATCCATCACCAATCCTTCATCATTCATCAAAAGCATCCAAGAGGCAGTCCAAAAATCATAACACAAGTATGTTATTCAAAGCTCATATGACCAATATATTGATTCTTCTCTCAAGTTCAGCCTCTGATTCACAATGAAACCCATGGAATAAATAGGCTTGAGGGAGGAAAACCTCATGGAGCAACTAGCTATCCCATTGGCCAAGTCAAAATATCTAAACTTGTCCTTGAGGCTTTGCAAAGCCCAAGGCACAAAATATCCCATAAAATATCTAAAATATTGCTAAAAACGGAAATTATATTGACTTTACATCATTTCCCAAGTATAAAAATAGCTTAACGCACATTTGGGAAAAGCAGATTTTTGAAGTTCAAAAATTACAAAAATACTTCATATTTATGCCTGAAAAAGGTCCCCTGACTTGCTGGATGCAATAGGCAGCCTTCCTGATGTCGAAATGAGGCTCATGAGGGCTTGCTGGAAAGCTCTCTGTGTCTACTTTCCGGTGCAACTAAAACCATCTCAATCCGAGGCCTGGAAGTCATCCAAAACTGTACCTGTGTGAAAAAACCCAGAAAATAGCAGACTGCTGATATGGCGGGCAGAATGTGCAAAAAGAGGGTATTTTTCGCCAATTTGAGGGGGCGAATGATCTCCAAATGCCCTGAAAATCGCTGGAGACCTGCTCATAGAATTATGGCATCTATCAGTGTCATCCTCCTCCCTTGACAATTCCTCAAACTGAAATGGCGAAATTATGAGTTTTCGACCAAAAACCCAAAAAATGCCAAAAAACAAAAAGTTGTCAAAAAAGGCCCTAATTTGGCATGCATGACCCTCAAGGGTCCATAGCAACATGCTCCGAAGCTGAGGCCAAAATATCAAGGGCTGATATGCTTTTCCCTTCTTTCCGTGCTAGGCGCTTCCCTTTTACCTTCTTCAATTTCTCTTGTGCTGCCTTTAGTTTGCGCCGGGCAAACTGATTCAGCTTTTGGAAGTGATGTGTCCTCTTCCTCTGCAGCTCTAAATCTCTATTCGACCTCTCAAGCTTCATTTCCAAATGCTTGTTAGCTCTTTCAATCCAAGCCTCTTTGTTTTCCTCAATTTCCTGCTCAAGGAGTGCAGTGACAGGAAAGGCTTGGAGCTGGGCTTGCTCTTCTGCTCTCTGCTTTTCCAAGGCTCTTTTAAGCCCGATGGTCCTAGGCCTCTTCCGCCTAGGCTGGTCTTCTTCCTCTTCATCATCAAACTCTCCAATGAGCTCTTCAATTCTTGCTTGCGCTTTTGCTGCCTCTTTCTTATACTTAATCGCCCGTGCCTCATGAACAGCTGTGTGCACATTCATTTGTTTGTTTTCAATCTCTAAGAAGTGGTTGAAATTCCTTGCCCTTTGAAGATCTTGCTCTAATGCCTCAATTTTCCCTTCCTTATGGATTAAGAGATTTTCAAGAAGACGGGCCTCATTGTCACTATCATCGCTTTGGATAGGGATAATAGCTAATTCACCTCCATGCTTTGTACTTTCCCCAACTTTGCTTTTACCTTTGAAAGCCAATCTGGCGCTTTTCCTCCTTGGCATACTAGAAGGTGTCTTTTTGGGCAATTTCCTCTTGCTAGGAGCAATCTTTGTCACTGTTAGGGTGGCATCTTTAGTCCCTCTTTCCCTTGCTGTGCTGAGCTTTGTTACTTTGAGAGGAGGAGTAACAACTGATTTACCTTTGACATATTTTTGAACTGGCTGCTCTTCTTGAGGCTGCTAGATATCTTCTCCTTGCTGTTCACTTGGCTGCCCCTGTTTGCCAACATTAGCTTGTTGTTCTTCATCAAGGCTTTGTTCAATTTGTGGCTCAAAAGGTGTCTCAACTTCCTGCCCAACTTGTTGTTCTTCCTCTGGCACCTGCTGATGCTCATCATCATCTAACTGCTGCTGCTCATAAGTTTGTACCTGCTGTTGTCCCTCATCATGGACCTGTTGTCCTTCATCATCTAACTGTTGCTATCCCTCATCTCTAATCTGCTGTTGTCCCTCATCTCTAATCTGCTGTTATCTACTACCCTCTCCTTCCTCCTATTGACTTGGCTGTCCAGCAGTCATTCTGAGCCTTCTAGGAGTAGGTCTACTGGACAAAGGCACTGGGCGATGGACAGGCTGAGTAGGAGAAATATGGGCAGGAGGAACAGTGGCAAAATCTGGATGGCTGATGAATAAATCCCATAAAACCTCTTTCTTCTCTCGCTGGTATAGGAAGATAATCTTGATCAAAGAATGATGAAAAAGAGAAGGGATTTGCTGAGGTGGGGCCTTCTTTTGGACAGTGGATGCCATTTTCTCTATGCTCTTGAACAAAAAGTAAGGGAGGTTTAGTTGCCTGCTTCTGGTAAAATGCATCAATAATCGGACATGGTAGGCATAAATTCGATTAAACCTCCCTTCACAAGTGAAATATTTCATTATGACTTTCATAAGCGGAGCATAGCTGTCAAGGAGATATGAAAAAGGGAAAATAGCAGTGACAGCCTCTCTATGTTCAAGCTTGATGAAAGGTTTGTAATCCTCTAAATCAAGATGAGCTTGTTTAAACCATTTTTCGCCATGATACGGGATCTTGGTGGCTTTGGACACATACCTTGGAGAAATTTTGAAATCAAGATCCGCCACTTGAAAGTGTTTTTCTTTGAATCTCAGGGCGCACAAGTGTGTTAATGGCGAAAAACTCTTGACTTCTTCTATCTTCTGGCAGAAATCAAGGTAGCCTACTTCATGGAAGTTGAAAAGTACAGATGGATGAGCATTAATCTCTTCTGTAGAGATGGGCTCATATCTTTTATGTGGACCGCTCCTGCTGTCTTGCCTTGGAGGCATTTTGACCTGAATATGCTTTGGAAGAGGCAAACTGCCTTCACTGTGTGTAAAATTCCCTGCTGGAGTCAAACTGTGTCAATATGCTGCTTGGACAGATAAACAATGTGATTTGAATGGTTTGCAACAATGTTCCTTTGAATACACAACCTCTTCTCTTCTTAAAACCAGCCTTCTGCCTTTGAATGTACCACAACCAGGCAGATTTCTCAATAGGATACCATATAGTAAAGAGGAGACAGACTGTTGTGTAATTTTCTTGTACACAGTGTTAAGAAATCACTCTTCTTGTGAATTTGTTAGGGGCCAATCAACACACCTGTATCTATGTCTCCAAGATAAAATCCAATCATCAAAAACCTGCCCTTCAGAAAGTGGCCTGTTTCACCCTTAGAATATCTCTGTCAACAGATTTCTCTAGAAGAGTCCATACAGTGAAAGAAAAAGGAGAGCTAGGTTAGGTGAATTATCAGTGCACAGTGTTTAGGAAAATCACCCTTTACTTGTGAATTTAAGAGATCAACCACCACATCTATATCTCTGTCTCCAAGGTCAAATTCAACCATTAACAACCTGCTCTTCAGAAAGTGGCCTTCCACCCTGAGAATAACTCGGTCAACAAATTCTCAGTAGGAAATAATACAGTGAAAAAGAAGGGCAGACTGTTTTGAGGCAGGATGTATACAATGTCAAAGTTTCCCTGCTTGGTGATCTTTGAAAGTTAATCAACACATCTTTGTATCTTGGATCAATAATGTACTTTCCAATTATCCCAAACCTGCCTTGTCTAAGTGTGCCAATAGTCAACCAACTTGCATATGTGAAAACAACTCTTAATGCAAATAAACAGTCACAGGCATAATTCTAAGCCAAGATGACAGGTCTTTCAAAGACTACAAGGTTTTTAGGCAGAAGCTATGTGAGATTTCATTTTTTTTAAAACAATCAAGGGTTCCTTATACATGTTACCCTAGCCTTTGTAGAAGAAATCCATTGTTCCACCTGACAAACCTAAGCCCTGTATCCATAACAAAATCTTCCTCTGCAGCTTCAACCTATAAATTCCTGTCTGATCAAGAAAATTTTTCCTACTAAACTTCACTGTTTCTTTATGTATGTCACTTCATTTAAACAAAAACATGCTCATGAAGTTAACCTTGGTGTGTTTATACAGTCGAATTTACAGTTCGAGTAGTGGTAATAGGGTTTAAAATCTCTAAAAGTTTGAACAAAGGTTGTAGGAGTTTGCTCTTCAGAAAGTAATCAGGGCTTCTTTCAATATGGAAATATCAGTCATTTTTGTAGGAATATCTTTATGCCCTCTGAAAAACCATTTGAAAATGATCCTTGAAGAACAGAAAACAGTCACAGGGTGTATAGTGAACAACTGTCCTCTTGGTGGTTGAGTAGGTAGGGTAAGGTGGCAAATTTTTTGAAAGGTATTTGAATTGTTGGCAGGGGTCAGTGGGAAATCTCAAACAAACAGGGTTTATTTTTTATGAACTTCAACGATAACATGTTGTTTCAACAGATATGCTCATGCAAAAACCACCTTTATCACCTTGGCAAATTTCGAAGATTTCAGAGGCAAATTTCAAAATACCTCTTTGAAATCGTTGGAAGATCCTTGGAGAGGCTTGGAGCAGCTTTGTATTCACTTCTGAAAACGCGTTGGAGGTCAAAGAAACTGAGCGGCACTTTGTGGTGAAAGGGTGTCGCGCAATTTACCAACGGGCGGCCTTGTCGGGTTGGGCAGTCGGGCGTGTACAGGCGCGTCGCGCAACTGTACAGGCTCGTCGCGCGTACAAAGGATGCCTTTGTAAAATCGCCCCCAGGCGCGTCGCGCGAATTGGCAGGCACGTCGCGCAATGTAAACTGACGCAAATTTCTACAATTTCACCTGGAACTTTCCTTGCTTGATGCCGAGGGTAATAAAAAGACTTTGCTTGATTTGAAAATGGGAATGCACCTTTTCAACCTTACTCCCTCGACATAACAAACTCCCAACTGTCAATAATTTTAAATGTAATATGAACTCTCGGTTGGGTTTTGTAAGGTGAAAACAGTCTTTTTAACCCTTCTTCACAATACTCCTTGGCGTAATTTCAACTCGGAATCATAGGCGACCGAATTTCAAACTTTGAAAAATAACTCAATAACCTTTATACCATCTCTGTCACCGTGTTCAATGATGCTGGTGATATTTATGATGTAGAGTAACCCCCCTTTTAAAACTGTCAAGAAAAAAAAAACCTGAGAACTGCTTAATTTCCGAAAGGGTAGGTTTTGCCTTGTCAATTTGCTTTGACAGCCTTGGTGTTATTTACTTCTTCAAACCCTTACCTACTGTGGATGCCAAGTTTGCTGCAGTTTCTTGTAGCTTGCTATGATCTTTTAAGAAGGACACTTTTTACTACATTCCTCTGCTTGACAACACATTATACCACATCTCTGTTGGTTGCATGCTTTCACACTATATTTCTCTGTTTACTTAAGAGGAGTTCCCTTTAAACTTCTTGGCATGTGACAGTGAGGTGACTGTGTGGCCTCTTCTCCTAAGGAAACTGCCCTTTTTGTATCAATGACCTGTGCAATGACTTCTATTTACTTCCTTTGTATCCTTCCACTGCACCTTTTGACCAAATCAGTTTTCAACAACATGCAATGCTTTGGCCATCTGCTCATAAATGGAGGAGGCTCTTCACTGAGCAAAGTATCTGAAGATTATTTGAAAATGATGCATGACAAGGATTTGCTTGGATTATGATGATAGGCAGTCAACTTAAAAAACATCAACACCGGTACCTTCTGTTTGCAATCACCACTATGCTTCAGAACAACCCTAGTCAAAGTATCCTTGTCTCACTGTACTGCTCTGAGGGAAACTGAAATGTCATCATTTGCTTTGGTCATCTCATGACAAATTATTTGAAAGATAGTCTCTGTGACTATGGAGGTTAGTGCCTTTTGAAGAACAAAGCACTTTCTTTCTGCCTAGGTGATGAAATGATCTGTCAGCAATCCCTTCAATTTGATCTTGTGGACAAGCAGGCTGTTTATGATTGGAATTTTTACTAATGACATGCCTTTCTAAAGTTTATCAATTGATATGAGTTGAAAACTTCAAATGACCTCATTTATCAGACCAAACTCTGCTTTCCTTTGAAATTGTATACTGCAGACTCTATTCTCTGTTATGATCATCACTCATACTCAGAAAAACCTAGAATCTCTGTTTCACTGTTCAGTAAACAACCAACCTGGACTTTTGCAATCTTCAAAGTCAATACTGGCCAGTGCCCTCTACTTGTGGATGAAGGAGGAGCCCTAACCCTCTGCTTGTAAATGAAGGAGGTTCTGGGCCATGAAAATTTAATATCATCATTTACTTTGGTTAACTTATGACAATTTATTTGAAAGATAATCTCTGTGACTGTGGAGGTCAGTTCCTTTTGAAAAACAAAGAACTTTCTTTCTGCCTGTGTAATGACATGTTTTGTCAGTACCTCTTCAATTTGATCTTGTGGACAAGCAGGCTGCTTATGATTGGAATTTTTACTAATGACATGCCTTTCTAAAGTTCAACAATTCACATGATTTGAAAGTTTCAAATGACCTCCTTTATCAGACCAAACTCTGTTTTTCTTTGAACTTTCATATTTCAGGCTCTATCCCTGTTATGATCATCACTCACTCAGAAAACCTGGAGTTGTTGTTTCACTGTTCAGTAAAAGGAAAACCTGGACTTTTGCAATCTTTAAAGTCAATATTGGCCAGCGCCCTCTGCTTGTAGATGAAGGAGGCGCCCTAACCCTCTGCTTGTAAATGAAGGAGGTTCTGGGCCATGACAATTTACCAGTTTGCTGAGACAGTGGTGTCCTTTTCTTACTGTGATTTTCATGCTGTAAGGAAAACTGCAAGGTCTTGATAAGTGACTTTCTGTTTTGCAGATATATCTCAGGCTCATGCTACATTTAGAAGCAGCTGTTCCTCTAACTGTAGATTCAAGAATTTTCTCCTGAGATGAAGTTATATTTCCTGTTCTTTGCAGAATCCATAAAACACTGTGAAACACCTAATAATCAGCTTGAGACTGTGTTTTATGCAGTGCTGAGACCTAGGGGGTGTGAGTGGTGCGACTTAGAGCTGTTTGTCAATTTCATTTGCAGAGTGGGAGGTCAGTCATGGTTGGTCTGTAGCAGATGGAGGCTTTTTGGCTTTTTGATGATTGCCAAGGGTAAAATGTCTTAAAGCGCCACTTCCTAACATAGGGGAGACTTTTGCAACAGACTTGGACTTTTCCTTTTGGAGCTGATGGGCAGACAAATAGGGCTGAAGCTAGATAGGATAGTGATAATGAGGTTTTGATTTTGACATGGGTGGACTGAAAAGTAGAAAGGCGAAAAAAGTTTTATGAGGGTTTTTTAGATGACATATTGACATAAGGAAATCAGTTTCTAGAAAACTCATCTGTAGATATAGTCATCACTAACATGTAAAAAAATACTGATGGCTAACAGTGGCTCCATTTGGGGAGGGCAGCTCCTCGTCAGGAGGTGTCCAGAATTCAGATTTTTGGCTTATGAAGACCATTGCCTTATCCATTGGCGCAAAATTTACCCTTCTCTTGATATTATTTCTGAAAAATGACAGCATGGTTAACATCAATGATACTTCTACCTACCCCACTATCTTTCCTAACATTTTTCTTCTCTTTGGCGCATTTGAACTAGCAGCCTTTTGACAATGTATATTTTTCTTTTTGCAAAATGAACCTATCTATTTCTACTCTTATATCTGCCGGGAGTTCAGATTAGACTGATGAACTCCTTCATTACTCTACCTATGCTAGATCAACTGTCAAGATTAAGCAGTTTGACAGGATTTCATTCTCTAATCTACAACATGAAATTTAAAAATGATCAAATCAGGATTAGGCAGTCTGATTTGTCATGCATTTGCGGCGTAAAATACAAGCTGCACACAAATGTTATTCTGCAATAAAAGGAAACTAGACAAGCGGGGCTAAGATGTACAATGTGTTTTTCATCCCTCGCTTCTCCCTTTGGTTCTGTTTTAGGCATGTGGAACCAGAATCTCTCCCTAATCCAAGCTCTGTGATAAGTCAATCTTACACAATGTTGACTATCTTGGCACTCACTAACTTATCAGCAAATAAATTTAAACATGCTCAGCTATGATTAGGCTAGATAGCTGAACAAGACATTGAAGTACTAGTAGCGGCATTTAGGCTTGCTCGCTTTCTGAAAGACTATTCTTTGGAACATGGGGCCTTTTTTCTATCTTCACTTGCCCTCTTTTCTGTTTTTTTACTGTTTTTGACTTTTCTATCTTTTCAATATTTCAACCAATGGTATGTACAATGACTGAAAGTATTCTAAACTCAAAAATGGAGCTCTTGACAAAAATAGTGTTTTAATGTCCTGCCATTCACAGGACCCCCAAAAATTTCAGTCCCATCAGGTTCTTGTAAGAAGAAAGCATTGTTTCCACTGACTGAGCTGATGATGTAAGGCCCTTTCCATAAATTTTCAAACTTGCCATGTTTACCTTTGTCTTCTCTTCTAGAATCCCATTTTAAAACTTTATCTCCAATTTGAAAATCATTTTCCTTAGTTCTTTTGTCAAAAATCTATTTTATTTTGTCTTGTGCTAATTGAGCCCTTTGGTAAACTTCTTCTCTAGTTTGTTGTAAATGGATAGTCTGATTTACTCTCCTTTGTATGTCATTTTCTTCTATTTGGACTTCTTGTAATAGTTTCATTACCGGAACCCCTAAAGATGTTGGGAAAATGGCATCTATACCATAAATTAGCTGGTAAGGGGACATACCTATGGACTTCTTGGTAGTTAATCTATCAGCCCATAAGGCGTGTACTAGTTTCCCATGCCATGCTTTTTGATTTTGTTCAAGAATTTTTTTGATAATGTTGACTAGGCTTTTGTTAGAAGACTCGGCTAAACCATTACCTTGAGGGTAATAGGTTGTGGAATGCCCTAATGAAATATGATACTTGTGACAGAAGTCTATCATTTTCTTGGAAGAGAAGGCGGCGGTGTTATCTGTAATGATTTTCCTGGGACAGCCAAATCTGGATAGGATATTGGTTTCTAGGAACGTGATTATGACTGAATCAGTGGCGTTCCGGGATGGTATGGCTTCTATCCATTTGGTAAAGTAATCAGTGGCTGTGAGGATCCATTTATGTTGAGCGGAGGAGGAGGGGTGAATTTCCCCAATGAAATCTAGACCCCATTGTTGGAAGGGTCCTTCAACTATGATGGGATGTAAGGGCAAAGGTAAAAGTTTTTTCTTGCCATCAAAAATTTGACATTTATGGCAGGTCATGACCAGTTTGTGAGTATCAGGGAACAAGGTGGGCCAATAATAACCGGCTCTAAGGATTTTGTTTGCAGTAGTTTTCCAGTAGAGATGACCTCCACATTCCCCTTCGTGCATTTCCTGCATAATTTTCTCTGCATCAGACTCAAGCAAACATTTAAGCAGCATACCAGTAGGATTTTTCCAATACAGAGAACTATCTATAATGCAAAAATTTAAAGATTTTTGTTTAAGGAATCTTGCTTTTTTTTTTTATAAAGTCAGAGGAGCATTCATATAAGTTAATACATAAAGAATGTCTGCATACCAAGGTGAATCCAAAAATGTTTGATCGATAGGGGGAAGTGTGCACTCTTCCTGTTATTCTAAGTCATCGACAAAATTTATATCTAAAGCTTGGAGGTTGGTTTCAGCCATTAGTCTCACAAGTCCTTGTCCTTTAACTAGTTTGGTAGGCCGGATTTCTAAGTCATACTCTAGGATGATAGCAATCCACTTTCCCCTTTTACCATTGGGATCTTGGTTCAGAATGTCCTTGACGACAGTATTAGGGACAAAAGCTATGACATGAGAATGCAAGATGTAAACTCGGAAATATTTTAGTGCCTTTACCAATGCGAATGCCTGTTTTTCCATGATGTTATATTTCAAGGGAGCATCTCTCAGGGATTCGCTAAAAAAGGCAATGGGTTGCTCTTGCCCAGCTGCATTTTTTTGCAGCAACACCGCAGCTATTGTATGTTCTGAGGCAAATGAGAAAATGTAAAAATCTTTGGTGAAGTCAGGGCTTATCAATACTGGTGTTTCAGTTAAAGCCCTTTTAATTAGTTCAAAAGATTTTTTGGCTTCTATAGTCCATTTAACCCCAACCTCCTTTCTTAACATATTTGTGATATCTTTCAAGAGCTCAGCAAGATTTGGGATGAATCTTCTCAAGAAATTTATCTTGCCGATAAAGGACTGTAACTCCTTTATGTTTCTGGGGTGACTTATCTGTAAAATACCTTCGATTCTCTGGGGGTCTATTTTAATTCCTTCTTCCGAAATAATGTGACCTAGGAGTTTTCCTTCCTCTAGACCGAAAAGTATTTTCTTGGGGTTTAGGGACAAACCATACTTTCTGCATTTGTTGAAGACTTTTCTTAGGTGTGCTAGGTGTTCTTCATCTGATTTAGAATATACTGTTATATCGTCGAGATATATGACTATGAAAACACCTATGTCTTCTGAGAAGGCTATGTCCATGGCTCTTTGAAATGTGGCGCCAACATTCATCAGTCCAAAAGGCATTTTAACGTACATAAAAGTGCCCCAAGGGGTGGTGAAAGTTGTCTTATGTTGATCGGTAGGATAAACCAACACTTGGTTATAACCAGAAAAACCATCAAGCAATGAGATTCTTTTAGCGCCTACTACCTTCTGAAGTATGTGGTCCATTTTGGGCAGAGGGTAGTTATCTTTCAGACATGCCCTATTCAAGTTTCGGAAATCTATGCAGAGTCTGATTTCACCAGTATTTTTCCTAACTGATACTAAATTTGAGACCCACTCGGAGTATCGTAGAGATACTATTATCCCGGCATCATACATCTTTTTAATTTCCTTTTCAACCAATGGTAATAATACTGGGTTTATCCTTCTTAACTTCTATTTAAAAGGTTTTTGATTTTCTTTGAGGGGAATTTTATGTTGGATGATGTTGGTGTCATATGATTTCAAATCCTGGTACCCCCATGCAAACACATCTTTAAATTCTTTAAATAGATTTATGTACCTTTGTTTTATGTTAGGTGGGAGGGTTTTGGATAGTTTAATGTTTTTTGGCTCTTCTGGATTTCCTATGTTGTATTCCTCTATGTCATCCTCTGTAGATTCCATTTTAGGCTTTTTGGCCACATCATTAAAGTCAAACAATTCTTCTAAAGGCGCGAGCCCTCTGGGTATGGTGTTATTTTCGCAGTGTAAGACTTCGAGTTCCCTTTGGTCAATGTCTTCTTCTATCTCCCTGTCACATGGATGGTCTACCAGGTTTAGATTGGTCCACAAAGGTGGATTTAGCTCTTGGTCTTGACTTAGGCCGGGTTTCCTCTCTTCATCTCCTGAGTCTGTTTTGGTTATTTCAAACTCATTCCTAGATTGTAGGAAATCATCAATTTGATCATCATCTTGGAATATTTGCCAATGGTCAAGATTATCCGGTACAGTAGGGCGGTGTTTCACTTGAATGTCATATTGCTCACTCATACATGGTATTTGACTATTGCTTGCAGCGAAGGCGAGCTCATTTTCCAGACTGTTTTGAATCCTAGGGATATAGGTGAGCTCATATTTTTCAAAAGTTTTAAGGATATCCAAAGCTGCATTCCTATATTCTCTCAGTCTTGGGTTCTTTGCCGAATATTCACCTTTGATTTGCCTGATTACAAGCTCAGAGTCTCCTTGGGCTGATATTCTATTGGCGCCCAAGTCTCTAAGCATATGCAGACCGATGAGAAGGGCTTCATATTCCGCAATGTTATTAGTACATTGGAATTCTAATCTAAAAGAATGACCTTCCTTAGTATTGTGTATCCAGATGCCTGCTCCTGAACCTGTCTTGCCACAAGAACCATCAAAGCTTATACTCCAAAGAGTTTCCTTTTCATACATGATACTAAGCTGCTTTTCTGGTTTCTTGGGACTTTGGTCATCAATTTCTTCATCCAGTAATGGTTTGGATATGTCTTCGTCTTCTTTTATCTGCTTGTTTATACCACCTTCATTGTATAGGATAAAAGAATCTAAATTGGAATGAATGGAATAGATGGGGGTATTGTTTGGTTTATCTCTGTTGCTAACCATGTATTTCATGCGAGTCTCTCTGTATAACCTCCTAGTTTGGTTGAAAACTGGGATAGTAGCGAATGACATATCCATTTGAAGGCTACCTTGTATTTTGGCAGCCCATGCTCTTGATAATAGCATTCCATACTTGGGTGTGATGTTGGCCACTACTACATCCATGACTAAGTTTTTGGCTGGTAGTTGTGTTAGGGCAAAATCTAGATTTTTTATCAGACCTAAACATTTGACCTGACTTGAGTCGAAAGAATATAGGTTTTTGTAAGGTTGAGTCACTTCTA
This sequence comes from Pinus albicaulis, assembly GCA_034641835.2. NCBI lineage: Eukaryota > Viridiplantae > Streptophyta > Pinopsida > Pinales > Pinaceae > Pinus > Pinus albicaulis. The sequence continues at coordinate 117,260 of JAXQQM020088647.1, read as the reverse complement.
GTCCTAGGTTTTCCATGACTGCTTTAGGCATGAGGTTATGGGAAGCACCAGAATCTAACATGGCATTATGTAATATTTTGTCCCGTATGTTTAAGCTTAAATAGAAAGGAGAAATAGTTCCTTCTTGATATTCACCTTCTACTTTAGGGCCGAATAAAAGCTCGGGTTTGTCGTCAGTTAGATTCAAGGTATCTGCCTTACTCTCTAGGTCAAAGACTTTGAAGATTTGAGATCTATACCTATCTATAGTTATTAACTCTGTAAGGGGTATGGTGATTTTTATTTTGGAAATTTCCCCTTCGAAGCTAAAAGGAGTAGGTAGCTTGGGCAGATTTGTTTCAGCTTTCTCAGACATAACCTTTTCTATGTTCTTAATTTGCTGACTTTGGCTTGGGACTTCTTTTGATACAATCAACCTTGGGGTTTCTTTGGAGGTACTAGGAGTGTCTGAGCTAGTACTTGTCTGAATGGCCTTACCTTTGTTTTGGTCCGTCCTTTTGGCCCCAATTTTGCTACTATCCATGGTCTTATTTAAGATGTTATCAGAGATTTTGGTGTTGTCAGAACTATTCTTTTTGGAATGGTTTTGGTTTTTTCTGCTTCTAAGATTATATTGCCGGTGAGCCTCTATTATGGCATTTTGAAAGTCTATGGCAGGATCGTCGAGATCTTCATAGTTGGTCTCATCTTGATTAGGAGAACATAACTCTTGTTCTTCAGTTGTGAGGTATACCTCGCTTTCATTATCAGACCCTACGAGATTTAGATGACTTTCATCAAGATTTTTTGTATCCCTGTCATCTTCTTCCACATAATTTTCATTGAATGGTGGCCTGATCTGTTGGTCATTATCCCTTGGTTTGTTTTGGGGCTGCTCCCTCCTAAAGTTTTGGTTTCGGTTTCTGTTTGGAGGGTTTGGCTGGTTGTCCCTAATAGGCGCCTTTTCATTTATCTTTTCCCACATTTTGGCCATGGATTTGACTAAGTCATCTATTCTGGGATCTAGGGAAGGTGATGAAGTGGAGACCTCATCTCTATATGTGACTTTTCTTTCTGATCTAGTTCTAGCTCTTTTTTCAGCTAAGTTGGCATCTGCTTTTATGGCTATTTGTTGCATTTACTCCAAGGTAGGGGGATCCTTATCTCTCAGATGATATGTCATGTCCGGATCAAAACCCTCAGGAAATTTTGCCAAGGCTAAACCAAGTGGAGGTTTGAAATGAGGTGGGAGGGAGTTATATACACTGTTGAACCTAGTACAGTAAGCTTGGACACTTTCCCCATTTTCCCGTTTTAGATTGTTATATTCTGACAGGATTTGAATGGGGTTTCTTCTGATTTCCCACCTATTTCTGAAAACTTGATGTAGTTCTGGGATATCATGGATACTGTTTGGAGCTAAGCTTTTGAACCATGCTTTGGGTTCACCACCAAGACTTTGGGCAAATATTCTCATTCTGACAGTCTCGTCTTGTACCTCTAGGTATGCATAAGCATCAGTCATTCTACTTATATGCTGTTGAGGTGTGGTGGTGTCTTCTCCAGTAAAGTGTGGGATCTTGTCTTGATATTTGTTTGGGAGAGGAGCCAAGGGCGGTGGCAACACCAAAGGTGCGTACCAGGCTGCCATGACTGGAGCTAATGGATGATGTACAAGATGAGGATTAGTAGGCTGAGAGGAGGTGATTTGAACAGTGGTGGTTTGACCAGGTGTGGCGGATGAACTTGGACTAGTGATCTGGTTTTGAGCAGAACTAGGATGGTAGGAGCCAAATTGATAGAGAAGCTGGAAATCAGGAGGAGTGGTAGGTGAAGCTTCTCTAATAGGACTCTGTGGTGGGCTTAGTGGTTCAAGATCGTCAAAGTTTATCTTACTATATGATTTGCTTCTGGGAAGAGTTTGTGATGACTCTAATTCAAAAGGTGAATCTGGTAGGATAGTGAGATGTTTAGGTACTGATCTTGTTTTACGGATGGGTCTACCAGTAGCTAGATGGTCAGTTTCGGAAGCTTGCCACAGAATCTTCTCTAGGTCATCTACTATGATAGGGGGATTTGGGTCTGGATGGGATCTGGTGTTGATCCTTCGTGAAGCCAGATTTTAGATCCAGAGTTTAGAGAGAATGGTAATGGTGAATGTTCTGAATGAATGGTTTTTCTAAAATTTTACTAAGGTGAAGGATGGTCAAAAATAAAAGGGATGGATTAGTGGAGTCGCCAGGTGGAACTGGGTTGTTTTTGTGAAGATAGCTATGGTCCACCACCAGTAACTAATCTGAGAATGTTTTTGGATTTTCTGATTTTTATGTGCAGCCTATGGTTTGTTAAAGTATCCTAGACTTGTTTCAACACTTTGCTAGGGTGATGAGAACAAAAAGAGTTTACTCTAAAAAATGGGTCTATGGACTGCTTGCTTGTTTATGGTACCTAAAGGACCAAAGAGTCTATAAGAGTTTGTTGGACTATTATGTACTTAGTGTCTTACCATCTCCCACTATGTTAGTGAGCGATGGGATAGGTCTATCGGATAGTAGCCTATAGTTCGATAAAATAGTAAGGCCTACTAGAGGTTAGTGGAGTCGCCAGGTGGATTATCAGTTGTCTTGAAGTATATTTGTATGGTCCACCACCAGTAATGTCAAAAGCCAATCTAAAGGAGTATTTTGGGGTTTTTTGAGTTTTATGTGCCTACAAGGTTTGGAAGAGTTTTCTATAATTGACTCATCATTTTGCTAAGATGGTGAAAGAGCTATTTCTACCCTTCAGACAATATCTAAATTTACTAAGCTTGATTGAGACTTTAAGAGTTAATAAGGTGTACTTAGATTGTCACTAAATCAGAAAGTCCTACTGTGAGTGTCGCTATGTTAGCAAGCAGTGGGATAAGTCAATCAGATAGTATTCTTTAAGGTCTCTTAAGGTCTAAGGAATCTAAGCTTTTGTTACTCAGAGTCCCACCGTGATCGCCATTATGTTAGGGTCCCGTGATTTGGCCGATTGGCGAGCCAAATGACGATGTAACATCAAACCAAGCTTTGGAGCCCGAGGACCTAGCCTTCCTGGACTCAGAGAGGGCTCTCTCTATAAATGTAAAAGATATCGGTGTGTTCGCTTATGATGTTCTGATATTAGGCTAGTTATGAAGTGAGTTTTTTGATTTTTGGTTTTTAAGTTTGTGAGGGATAAAACCGATCAAAGATGTAAAAATGGATAACAAGAAGTCAGATCAATTGGGCTATGGGGTCAAACAGGTCAAGGAAGCTATGAGATGATGATGCAAGGTTGCTGTAGGGCCGATTTGATTCACGGTAGAAGGGATCTTTGGGCAGAATGGAGTAAATGGACAACAAGTTGGTGAAAGACAAAGGGATTTCAAGTGTAACTAGTCGATAGCAGACATAAAAATTTTATAGCAAGCCATTAATCATGTTAAATGTAACTATGAGCTAATTAATACATAGAAATCAAACATTCCAGCCATACATAGAGGTATAAGACCCTCTAACTTCGGGAAATGGTTATCAGACTTTGGGGAAAACACACAAGACAAACTAACAACTCATAAACTACGCCGGAACGCCTAAACATAGTCTCTAAGTCATTGGGCACTTTGACAAACAAGATTTCATAGTTTTAGGCAAAGGGCTAGATCGGGACTAGGCCTCCTTGGTTCAACAAGATGATCAACAAATCAGTCAAAGAGAAAGTTTTATGGACAGAACTATGGACAGCTTATAGGTAGGCAGTGCACACCATACATCCTACTCAACATGCATAGAACTTGTAAACAAAACTAGCAAACATTATCCTTAGGTTACTAAAGAGCAGTTAAGAATTCTTTAGCATAACAAAGGAAGAAGAAAACATCAAGCTATGAAGATTCAGGAATTTTGAGGTGCCTCCATGGGAATATCTCAAAAATAATCTCTACTGATCTATAGCAGCAAGAAGCATGTATTATGGATGAAAACTAGAAGACAACAACAAAGCAAGAAAAACTATACCATTCTACCATGTCATGGAATCCATCAACAATCCTTCATCATTCCTCAAAAGCATCCAAGAGGCAATCCAAAAATCATAACACAAGTGTATTCTTCAAAGCTCATATGACCAATGTATTAATTCTTCTCTCAAGTTCAGCCTCTGATTTACAATGAAACCCATGGAATAAATAGGCTTGAGGGGGGAAAACCTCATGGAGCAACTAGCTATCCCATTGGCCAAGTCAAAATATCTAAACTTGTCCTTGAGGCTTTGCAAAGCCCAAGGCACAAAATATCCCATAAAATATCTAAAAAATTGCTAAAAACAGAAATTATATTGACTTTACATCATTTCCCAAGGATAAAAATAGCTTGACGCACATTTGGGAAAAGCATATTTTTTAGGTTCAAAAATTACAAAAATACTTCATATTTATGCCTGAAAAAGGTCCCCTGACTTGCTGGATGCAATTGGCAGCCTTCCCTATGTCGAAATGGGGCTCATGAGGGCTTGCTGGAAAGCTCTCTGTGTCTACTTTCCGGCGCAACTGAAACCATCTCAATCCGAGGCCTGGAAGTCATCCAAAACTGTACCTGTGTGCAAAAACCCAGAAAATAGCAGACTGCTGATATGGCGGGCAGAATGTGCAAAAAGAGGGCATTTTCCGCCAATTTGAGGGGGCGAATGATCTCCAAATGCTCTGAAAATCGCTGGAGACCTGCTCATGGAATTATGGCATCCATCGGTATCATCCTCCTCCCTTGACAACCCCTCAAACTGAAAAGGCGAAATTATGAGTTTTCGACAAAAAACCCAAAAAATGCCAAAAAAAAAAAAAGTTGTCGAAAAAGGCCCAAAATTGGCATGCATGACCCTCAAGGGTCCATAGCAACATGCTCCGAAGCTGAGGCCAAAATATCAAGGGCTGATATGCTTTTCCCTTCTTTCCGTGCTAGGCGCTTCCCCTTTACCTTCTTCAATTTCTCTTGTGATGCCTTTAGTTTGCGCCGGGCAAACTGATTCAGCTTTTGGAAGTGGTGTGTCCTCTTCCTCTGCAGCTCTAAATCTCTATTCGCCCTTTCAAGCTTCATTTCCAAATGTTTGTTAGCTCTTTCAAGCCAAGCCTCTTTGTTTTCCTCAATTTCCTGCTCAAGGAGTGCAGTGAGAGGAAAGGCTTGAAGCTGGGCTTGCTCTTCTGCTTTCTGCTTTTCCAAGGCTCTTCTAAGCCCGATGGTCCTAGGCCTCTTCCGCCTAGGCCAGTATTCCTCCTCTTCATCATCAAACTCACCAATGAGCTCTTCAACTCTTGCTTGCGCCTTGGCTGCCTCTTTCTTATACTTAATCGCCCGTGCCTCATGAACAGCTGTGTGCACATTCATTTGCTTGTTTTCCATCTCCAAGAATTTGTTGAAATTCCTTGCCCTTTGAAGATCTTGCTCCAATACCTCAATTTTCTCTTCCTTGTGGATTAAGAGATTTTCAAGAAGGCGGGCCTCATTGTCACTATCATCGCTTTGGATAGGGATAATAGCTAATTCACCTCCATGTTTTGTACTTTCCCCAACTTTGCTTTTACCTTTGAAAGCTAATCTGGCGCTTTTCCTCCTTGGCATGCTAGAAGGTGTCTTTTTGGGCAATTTCATCTTGCTAGGAACAATCTTTGTCACTGTTAAGGTGGCAGCCTTAGCTTGCTGTTCTTCATGGACCTGCTGTCCTTCACTTTCTATTTTCTGCTGTCCCTCATAATCCATCTGCTGCTATCCTTCATCCTCTATCTGCTGTTGTCCCTCAAAATCCATCTGTTGCTGTCCTTCATCCTCTATCTGTTGCTGTCCCTCATCCCTTTATTCTTGCTGCTTTTCACTGCCCTCTCCTTCCTCCTGTTGACTTGACTGTCCAGTAGTCATTCTGAGCCTCCTAGGAGTAGGCCTACTAGACAAAGGTACCGGGCGATGGATGGGCTGAGTGGGAGACACATGAACAGGAGGAACAGTAGAGAAGTCTGGATGGCTGATGAATAAGTCCCATGAAACTTCTTTCTTCTCTAGCTGGTGTAGGAAGATAATCTTGATCAAGGAATGATGAAAAAGAGAAGGGATTTGCTGAGGTGGAGCCTTCTTTTGGACAGTAGATGCCATTTTCTCTATGCTCTTGGACAAAAATTAAGGAAGGTTTAGTTGCCTGCTTCTGGTAAAATGCATCAATAAGCGGACATGGTAGGCATAAATTCGATTAAACCTCCCTTCACAAGTGAAATATTTCATTATGGCTTTCATAAGCGGAGCATAACTGTCAAGGAGATATGAAAAAGGGAAGATAGCAGTGACAGCCTCTCTATGTTTAGGCTTGATGAAAGGTTTGTAATCCTCTAAGTCAAGATGAGCTTGTTTAAACCATTTTTCACCATGATACGGGATCTTGGTGGCCTTGGACACATACCTTGAAGAAATTTTGAAATCAATATCCGCCACTTGGAAGTGTTTTTCTTTGAATCTCACGGCGCACAAGTGTGTTAATGGCGAAAAACTCTTGACTTCTTCTATCTTCTGGCAAAAATCAAGGCAGCCTACTTCATGGAAGTTGAAAAGTACAGATGGATGAGCATTAATCTCTTCTGTAGAGATGGGCTCATATCTCTTATGTGGACCGCTCCTATGGTCTTGCCTTGGAGGCATTTTGACTTGAAATGCTTTGGAAAAGGCAAACTGCCCTCACTGTGTGTAAAAATGCCCTGCTGGATTGAAACTGTGTCAATATGCTGTTTGGACAGAGAAACAATGTGAGGTGGAGGGTTTGCAACAAGTGTCTTTGAATTCACAACCTCTGCTCTTCTTAAAACCAGCCTTTCACCTTTGAATGTACCTTAGCCAGGCAAAATTCTCAATAGGGTACTATATAGCGAAGAGGAGAAAGACTGTTGTGTAAGTTTCCTGTGCACAGTGTTGAGGAATCACTTTTCCTGGTGAGTTTTTCAGAGGTCAATCAACATACCTACATCTCTGTCTTCAATGTAAAATTCAATCATCAACAACTTGCCCTTCAGAAAGTGGCCTGCTCACCCTTAGAATATCTCAGTCAACAGATTTCTCAAAATGATATAATATAGTGAAAGAAGGGCAGACTATATGAGGCATGCTGTATATAATGTCAAAGTTTCCCTGCTTGGTGATCTGTGAAAGTTAATCAACACATCTTGTGTCTTGGATCAACATTGTATTTTCCAATTATTCCAAATCTGCCTTGACTAAGTATGCCAACAGTTAATCAACTTGCATGTGTGAAAACAACTCTTTATGCAATTAAAAAGTCACTTGGCCAAATCCTGAGCCAAGATGACAGATCTTTTCAAAGACTACAAAGCTTTTGGGCAAAAGCTTATGTGAGTTTTCTTTTTCAAAACAGTCAAGGGCCCCTTATACATGTAACCCTAGCCTTTGTGAAAAAAAAAACTTTGTTTCAACCTGACATCTGTTTATCAAACAAGCATGAACACCTAAAGTCAAACAAGCAGCTACACCATGAAAACTGTCTTTGTATGAGGAGCAGCAGCAGCCTTACCCTGTGGTCCTTCAACTTATAAACAGCCCTTTTTCAAAAACCCCTTTTTCTGAGTGCACTTCACTGTTTTAACAATATGGCAATGTTTTGAGGGCAGTGTGAAAGGTTTCTGTTTGGACCTAAACCCTCTCTCTTTATAACAAACTCTCCTTTAATCAAAACACAACTTTTTATGGGAAAAACCTCTATCCTTCGATGTTTTGAAGACTAAACAAGCTATTCTTAGTCTTAAAAACCAACCTTTTCCTGTAGGGGTTCTAAATGACACATCCAGCAGTTAATTACAGCTTTACACCCTGAAAACTTCACACAGCAAACAATCTTTTTTTTCTGGTATAATGACAGAATTTTGAAGTTCTGCTTGCAGTGTTGTCAAAACTTGTAGCAATTTAACAATGAACAAGCTTTCCTTGAATCAAACATCAAAACCCTTCTGTGTTTATCTCTAACCTCTTCATCACATTCACCTTGCTTTTATACACTCAAACAGTGGCTTTTTAAACCTTTATAGCATTTTTCAGTTTTGAAAACGGGTGAAAAGTATATAGAATACCTTTAAATTTGATGAACAACCATTGTGAAAAGTGCCATAGCAGGAAAACCCACGATAGCAGCGGCACTCTTTGGGACGGCACGTCGTGCTAAGCCACCGGGTGGCTTGTCGGGTCGGGCTGTCGGGCGGTCGGGCGCCCTGTACAGGCGCGTCGCGCCACTGTACAGGCGCGTCGCGCCAACACTGACTGCCTGTTCAAAACCTCCGCCAGGCGCGTCGCGCGGTTTGACAGGCACGTCGCGTAGTGTAAAATGTGCAAACTCTTGGAATTTGACCCGGACCTTCTTTGCTTGATGTTGGGGTTAATGAAAAGGCTCTGCTTGATTTGAAAAACGAGAGTGCACTCTTCCCCTTACTCTTGTAACAAAACTCCCAACGGTTTTAAACTTTTTGAAATGTAAAGTTGACATTCAGCTCCGCTTTTGTAACACTTTGTAATGCTGCCTCGGTGTATCTTTTAAATTTCGAAATCATGTTAAATTTATCTGAGGGCTACTCTTTTTGAAATTATTTTGGCCACAGAATATTTATGCCTCTTTAAAATATCAATACAGTTTTCAACTCCTTTTCAAAGAGAGCAAACACAGTTTTTCTTAAAAGGCCAGAACTCTGTCTATTAAGCATATAGGTCTGGGGGGTGGTTCTTATTGATTTTGTCTTTTTGGTGACAATTCAACACTGAAATTCGAACTTTGGAAAATACCTCGTTGATGATATTCATTATGTAAAGTGACCTCTCTTCAAAACTGTCAAGAAAATACTGAAGACTATTTTGCTATTTTTTGAAAGAGAAAGGTTTCTCTTTCACCTTGCTTTGACAGTTTATGTCTTCGTTTTCTTTCTCAACTTCTTTCTCACTGCAGGTATTCAAATTCGCTGACCCTATTTGGACTTGATCATGACCTCCTGATTTGATAAGGGTGCCTCTCTCTCAAATACTTCCCTGCCTGTAGGTGTATTATACAATACCTCTATTCTTTTGAATAATAAAAGGTTGTGTTTCTGTTAAACTATCCAAACAATGATCATATGCCAAATGACCTTTTTGAACATAATGAACAATAACTCAAAAGGTGATATCTTCTTGGTGATGGAACTCAAAAAGCCCTGTCTGCTGGTTCTCTTTCCATGTATTTCAAAGTTTTTAAAACTCAAATCACAACTTATCCATTCATACTATCTTTCTCTGTTTTCTTGAAAAGAACTCTTTTAGACTTCTTGGGGTATGACAGTGAGATGTTGTTTGGCCTCTTCATCTAAGGAAACTGCCCCTTTTCGTATCAATGGCATACATATTCATACTGTTTCTTGTCCATCATGATGTATATTTTGAAATACATTTTCCTATGAGTAGGAAAAACAATGCTTTTTGAAACAAAAACACCATCTTTTACCTGTGTAATGACTTCCATTTTCCTTCTTTGTATCCTTCCACTGCATCTTTTGATCAATCAGTTTTCAACAACCTGCAATGCTTTGGCCATCTGCTCATAAATGGAGGAGGCTCTTCACTGAGCAAAGTATCTGAAGATTATTTGAAAATGATGCATGACAAGGATTTGCTTGGATTATGATGATAGGCAGTCAACTTAAAAAACATCAACACTAGTACCTTCTGTTTGCAATCACCACTATGCTTGAAAACAACCCTAGTCAAAGTATCCTTGTCTCACTGTACTGCTCTGAGGGAAACTGAGATGTCATCATTTGCTTTGGTCATCTCATGACAAATTATTTGAAAGATAGTCTCTGTGACTATGGAGGTTAGTGCCTTTTGAAGAACAAAGCACTTTCCTTCTGCCTAGGTGATGACATGATCTGTCAGCATCCCTTCAATTTGATCTTGTGGACAAGCAGGCTGTTTATGATTGGAATTTTTACTAATGACATGCCTTTCTAAAGTTTATCAATTGATATGAGTTGAAAACTTCAAATGACTTCCTTTATCAGACCAAACTCTGCTTTCCTTTGAAATTGTATACTGCAGACTCTATTCTTTGTTATGATCATCACTCATACTCAGAAAAAACCTAGAATCTCTGTTTCACTGTTCAGTAAACAACCAACCTGGACTTTTGCAATCTTCAAAGTCAATACTAGCCAGCGCCCTCTGCTTGTGGATGAAGGAGGCGCCCTAACCCTCTGCTTGTAAATGAAGGAGGTTCTGGGCCTTGACAATTTACCAGTTTGCTGAGACAGTGGTGTCTCTTCCTCACTGTGATTTTCATGCTGGAAAGAGCTGTAAAGTCTGGATGAGTAGCTTTCTGTTTTGCAGACATATCTTAGGCTCAAGTTACATTTAGAAGCAGCTGTTCCTCTAACTGTAAATTCAAGCATTTCCTCCTGAGATGAAGTTATATTTCCTGCCTTTGTAGAAACCATAGAACACTGTGAAAAACCTAATAGTCAGCTTGAGATTGGGGTTTATGCAGTGCTGAGATCTAGGGGATGTGAGTGGCGCGACTTAGGGCTGCTTGTCAAATTATTTTGCAAAGTAAGAGGTCAGTCATGGTAGGTCTGTTGCAGATGGAGGCTTTTTGGCCTTTTGATGATTGCCAAGGGTAAAATGCCTTAAAGCGCCACTTCCTAACATAGGGGAGACTTTTGAAACAGATTTGGATTTGCCTTTTAAAGCTGATGGGCAGATCAGGGGGCTGAAGCCAGGTAGGAAAGGGATAATGAGGTTTTGATTTTGACATGGGTGTACTAAAAAGTAGAAAGGCGAAAAAAGTTTTAGGAGGGTTTTCTAGATGACATATTGACATAAGGAAATTAGTTTCTAGAAACTCAGCTGTAGATATAGTCATCACTAACATGTAAAAAATACTGATGGCTAACAGTTACTTGGCTCCTAGTTTTGGTTTTAGTTGGGATTGCCCCCGGACTGAGATCAGGGGGGGTGTTGCCAGTTACTGCCCCCTATCCAGGATCTCCCTTTTGTTTGTTCCTTGGCTTCTTTTTGTAGCATTTGGAGGATTTTCATAATTCTCCTGGTTGTATGGTTGCTAATGAGCCTAGGAAGGGTTGCACTAGATTGATCAGTGCATTATTTTGTGCCAGTGGTCTATTCTATGTGGGGAATGGGGGATATTGGTTCCCTTGTCCCTAGTTGGTATATGAGTGCCGGGATGACTTTCATGATAGCTAGGTTTTGATATGTTATGAGTAGAATCGTATGAGTATCCAAAGTATTTGATTATTGCTGCCTAGGTGTCCTTGGGCCAAAGACCCGATCGCACAGTCTGCAGAATCGACGTGCATGGTACTATTGCTGCCTAAGTGATCTTAGGAAAAATACCCAATCAAACCGTCTGCAGAATCGATGTGCATGGTACCACTCTTGCCTTGGAGATCTTGGGTCAAAGACCCAATCAATCTGTATGTAGAATCTACCTACCTAGTAACTCCCTGAGTATCATGGGTGATACTGCTGCCTAGGTGATCTTGGGTCAAGGACCCGTATCAAACCGTTTGTAGTAGACGTCGTGCCTGGTAACTCACCGAATACATATTACTGCGACCTAGGTGACCTTGGGTCAAAGATGTTAGCCACCTATAAAAATTTGTCATATCAAATGGTGGCTAAATCTGTTTTGCCTTCAAGAAACAATTCATGTCCAAATTGTGGGTTCTTGAAGTCTTATGATGATCTTTACCCTTTGATTTAATCTACACTGCTGTTTCACTTTTAGCCCTAAAGAACCTGCTGATTACCAAGAGAAAGACTGCTTAAAACTCCATTTTCCATCGTTTCAATTATCCATTTTCACCCATTTTTTCCCTTTCATAAAAACCCTCAAAATACCTTCATTTAGATTCTAAACCATTCCAAAACTCTTTTTAAACCTTATTTCCCCCTTTCATTTGGTTTAAAAACCATTTTCTTCCTTATCGGAACCCTCAAAATCCTCTGAAAAACCTTCATTTTCGCCTAAAAACCCATTTTTTCTATAAAGGCCTTAAGCCCCTTTTGGCCTTAAGCCCCAGCCCCTTTTCTGCATAGTAACCCATGCTGTGACCAGGCACGAAGCACTCATCACATCGCAAAACACATTTTACTTGTTTTCCATGGTTATTTTCCTCCCGCCGATGCGATCTCACGATCAATTCTCCACCGTTGATCTGATCTACTATGCCCAGATCTAACGGCCCATATTGCTCCTTGTTCCAAAACCCGCCATTCCTCATTTTTCTTCATCATTAAATCTCTCCCATCGATCTAGTTTTTATATCAATGGCTCTCGCTCCATCGCAAATCGGCAATCACATTTTTCCCTTTTGTCCTTTCCATTCCCTCCTCCGATGTCGATCCCCCGATTTAATCTCAGCCGTCGAATCCACAAGAACTGATGACTAAGATTCAATCATGCTCCGCCGATAGCCCTCTGACATCACACCCGCCGATTAAATCTCCACCATTGATCTCTCATACTGATCCGACGTCCAGCACTTAATCGCACATCGCAAAGTCTAACACCCCGGTGCTTTGGCCTCCTTCCCTTTCTCTGATGCGATGTAATCCCAGCCGTTCATTCTACCAGATTCGATGGTTCGCACTTCATCGCATTGCACTCATCCACCACATGATCCTCCACCATCTCAACTTTCGATTAAATCTCCACCATCAATCTCCCTTGGATCGGACGGTCCACGCTCAATCGCATCATCGCCTTTCTCCCCTCCCCTCGCACCATTTCACGTCCTGCATGATTCTTCGATGTAATATCCACCGTTGATCTTCTCAAATCCAACAGCCCAAAATAATTCTATGTTTTAAACCCTGCCCCTCTCTTTCTCCCCCATCGACAGATCTCGGCCGTCGATCCTCATGATCCGACGGCTCCCATTGATCCTTCTTCCGCCCGTTCACTTTCCCTTAATTTCTTCGTATCTTCTTCTTCTCTTAAATCCAGCCATCCATCAAAGAAACCTAACGATCGGGACTTAACCCGATAGCCCATTGCCCCTGTCCACTACGCGCCAATTTTGCTGACATCACCGTGGACCCCGCATATCCCTTTACCCCACAACTCTTCATCGATTGTGCTCAACCCGCGCCATTGGATCTGCTACCCATCATCCAATGGCTCAAACTGCATATCGCATAATTTTTCACCCTGCTTCCTAGTGCGCTACTTCCGCGCAAAATGGGATGTTTTCATTTTCCACGTGTCATTCATTGTATGGAATCACGTTTTTTTTTACAATACCACTTACCCCCCAAACGCAACGTGAAAACCGCTGCCAGTTTTCCGCTATACCGCTCCCTCCGCCAATGTTTCTTTTTCGTCTTTTAATCTCGCCCCCATTCACTTGTCACCCAACCTTCTCCCAAACGACATGATCGAGCAATCTCCACCATTGATTATTCTAATCCAATAGTTCTTGTTCACTGTCGCGCCCAAACTCCATTTTCACCTGGTTAGCTATTCTGCCAGGATTTTCCTCCCTTTTTCCATTGCCTCCACGTTTTTCCTCACTGCTCCTCCACCTTCACGAGCCTCTGAAGCAGTCTTAACCAAATTCTGTAGGATTTTATAATGAGTTTGTGTGTTTTGTAGGGTTCTTAATGGTGGTTGTTCTGTGTTTTTCCACAATCACAGACAGGTGAAAAAAAGGCTCGGAGTGACGATTCTATGCCTTAATCCAATAAAGAAAAGGACCTACAGGGTATGAAATCCAAGTTTAAAACATCTGGATCACGATCTGGGGTTTAACATAAGCCCTCCAATAACAGAAAGCCACCTGTGTAAACAAGCCAAACAAAGTGTATCAGAGTGAAGAAATCAAGGTTAAAGAGTGGTTAAAGCCAAAGCCCAAAGATCAGAGCTTTAATCCACAGTTTAAAGAGTTAAAGACAGTGTCAAAGAACAAAGGCCCAAAGACACAGATCAAGGCTTAAACAAGCCTAAACACAGACTGAAAGAAAATTAAAAAAGTGTTTTAAGGTTAAACAGAGAAATATCAGTAAATAAGCCTCCACTGCCACATCAAAGACTAAAATGTCCTTTTAACTACCAAAGCGCCACCTATAACTTCAATTAATCAAAAGAAGGCATAGTTATTGCCTTAGTCAGTGATATTTTGTTTAAAGCAGCCAGAGTTATTTCCAACCTACCTAAAGAGTTTGAAAGTCAACAAAATCTGCTAAGCGGCTAATACTTAATGAAAACCAATTAATACAGAGAAAATATCAGAAAACTTCTCTGTTGAGCCCCTCAAAGGCCGAGAAGCATAAAATCTGCATTAATTGAACAGTTAGACCCTTCTTACTCTCCACCTCCTCATTCTTCTATAAATATTGATGTAGAATATTGTATAGAGGTTGGACTTTAGATATCTGTTGCATGTAAATAGTTTTTTGAAGCTGTTGTAGCCCTGTTTGTAATTGAAGATACATAAGCTAAGATGAGAAGTTTGAAGCTGTAGAAACCTACTGAACTTGATGATTGTAACTGGTTTGAACATCAAATACAAATAGCTAATTTATGGGATCCTGGTGTATGTCAATGGTGATGTGTTTCTCACTGTAATTTTTATTTTTATTTTTGTTTCCATTCTGTCCACTTTTCTTTGATAAAGAACAGCAAATATAGAGCTAGGATTTACTCTTAAAGTACCCTACTCTCACTGATAAGCTTTACCTTTATGTTTTCCTCCAATTGCGTATTTAAGAATGATTTAATACAGTCCAAGCAGTCAAGGAATGTTGGTGAGCCCATGTCTTACTATCAAAACTTTAAACATTGTTCTTGAATGATATTTTCATTACATGCTAAGTAGAGTTGGACTAGGAAAGTTTATGGTTTGCCCTGTCTTCTAGTTCTTTCTCCAAAGGTTGTTTGAAAGTTGCCCTTAAGAGTATGTTAAAAGCAGGCTAGTTTCAAAGTACTTACCTGATCTTAGACTACTTTTTATGTTTATCATGAATGTTTTTCTTTTGAATACGCTGAAAGCAAGCTAAGTTAAAATTCTTTACTTCATCTTAAGTTATTCTAAGTGTTTTAAATGTTTTCTATTGAAAGTACTTCAAAAGCAGGATCGTTTCAAAGTACGTACCTGATCTTAGATTACTTTTGTGTCTTTTCTTAAGTGCATGCCAAAAGCAGGATAGTTTCAAAGTACTCACTTGATCTTAGGTTTCTCTTTGTTTCTTCGTCTGTTTGATTTCCCTCACTCCATTTCTTATTGTTTCATTCCATAAAATCAATTTGAAGAGATCCTTTGACATATATGACTTTCCCCATGGACCACTCTTGAACCTTGTTGTTTCAATTAAATCCTCTTATGACTCCATAGCCCAATGGATTAAAGCTGCTTCTTGCCTATCTTATTAGCTGAACCATTCTCCCACTTATTTACACCTTCACCCTTCATATAGACTTCCTTCACCTTCATCATATCTTTGCCCAACCAAAACCAAAAAAAACCCTTATGCTTCATAACTAGCCTAATATCATACTAAAACCTTAAAAGATAAATCAATATTTGCACTTATAGAGAGATCCCTCTCTGGATTCAGGAGGGATAGATCCTAGAATCCCAAAGTGGTTCATATGTAGGATTTGCAGTTTGTATTTGCCAATCTTGCAAACTACAGAGACCTAACACCTCCATTTCCACTTCTACAATGGGAAAGAAAGGACCAACTATACAAATTACAACCTAAATTGTATATATAATATGATCCCAAGGAAGGCACTGGAAGTTCTCATTGATGTTCAGGAGAACCAATACTCAACTCTATCAAAAGAAGAGTATTAAACAAAAGTATGGGGAGGAGAGGAAGACGATTCAAGTGTTCCCTTGGACAAAAAAGAAATAGGTGATTACTGTAATAAGTTTGTTGATTTCATGCAGGAATAACTGCATAGTAGATATGATTTAAGATCCAGGAAAATATCTCGGACACAAGACCAAAATGATGAACATGTCCAACCTCTCACCTCTAAACAAGATGAGAAGGGGAAAAATCATTCCAAATTTGTTTTTAAAACCAAAGGAGAAGCCTCCCACCCCACTCATTCTATGTCTGAATTTGAAAATACAAAGAAAATACCAGTACAAACCAAGCTAATGCATCAAGAAAATAAAGATCCAATTGAGCCAGTAAAGGTGGATAGGAATTCCACTACCAATAGTTTACAAAAATAATTGGATAAAGTGAAGATATTTGTTCCTCTAACTAAATTGCTAAAAAAAACTACCTATAAAATACAAATATCTGATTTCATGGATGTATCTCATGTTGCCTCAACACAAAACAAATTGAATCTACAGGAAGAGAGGCATGTGGTCATGTCTGGTCCACATGTACATGAGCAATATCCTTCCACCCCTCCATTATATGTTACATTGTTGATTCATTATTTGTTGTTGCACAATTGTGTTCTTGATTCATGGGATTCTCATAATTTAAAGCATCTATCTGTCATGGAGCAGTTGGGCCTGCAAATAAAAAATCCTTAGAAATAATTATACTCGTTTGATTCAAAAAATTAAAGTCGCTTGGGATGATCCAATACTTGGTGGTTGATTTGGCTCAAATCCTTGTGAAGAGTGTGATAATGGACACTATGGTTCCAAAAATTTGTGCAAGATTTGGCATGTGTTATGAAACCAACTCACAAAATAGAAGAGAAGATAGATCAACAACTTAAAATTATCCTCTTTGAAGGGGAAACCTCCTTTACATTACATAAATGAACAATTATTGGATGATTAAAATGATAATACTTACTTGGTATATATAGGAGTCTAAGGAGTCACAATATAATCAAAGCCTAAATAAAAATAATAATGTAAGGGCACAATAATAACAACAGTGGGCTTCTATGGGACACAATAATAAAAATATGGGAGATACACGGGCACAAAAATAACAATAACAATAGGGAGCTACACTAATAATAACAATTAGGGGGATACAATAGTATTATAGGGACCTAACATTCCCCTATCCTTCAAAAAATTATTGTCCTCAATGTTTGAGTAGTTCTGGATGCTTCCATATAAAATTATCATCCTCCCATATAGAATATTCAACAGGTAAGTTCTTCCACTTAATGAGATACCTTGAAATTAATTGGTTTCGTAGCTTTTATGTTCTTGTTTCCGTGACTGCTTCAGGCTCAAATATGATTTTTCCTTCTTCGTCAAGTTTTGGAAACACTGTTTGAACTAGGAGCTTGTCACTGATAACCTCCCTTAAGCGCGAAAAATGGAAAAGTTAAAATGTATCTAATTAAAAAGGAAGAAAAGGAAGTATTATGAAACTAAGTTAATTTTCTATAAAAGAAACCAAATTTTATGGACTAGTTCTAAGACCTAGTTTTAATAAAAAAGGTAAAGCATGTACTTCATTTAGTGATTAAACCTAATCCATGGATCTATGACTAAACTAAGAAGACATAGTAAAAGTAAGAAAATGTATCAACTATTGTACTTTAGGTTGTCTCAACATTCAATTATTAGGTCAAACCTTATTGAGATGAAACAAACTATTTGTACCTTAGTTGCTAAAGTCCTAAGACAAAAAACAGAAAATGTTATTAAAAATTACCTAGGATGTTTTTAGTTACTCCATTTACCCAATATGTAGAGTGACCCCTTTGTGGTAATGTTTCTAAGCAACCATTACATCTGTCTAAACTAAAGAACTACCATAATTCTGTAAAATGAAATAACTCAAACATTGCATCACATCTAATCATTTAATCATCCTTGCTTAGTATATTCAAGTTAATTTATTTCAAAGTGATCTTTAAGAAGATTGTTTTGTTCCAATGAAATGAGGATCTTCTAACTAAAACCAACTGAGTGAATAATTGACTTATCAGTCTCATCCAACTGTGAAGCTTGTGACCTCTTGGAATGGCTTCAGAGAAACCAATTATACCTTTAGTTATTAGCAAGAAAATGACAAGAAATGAAATGTATTCTAAAACTAACTAAATGAGTAATTGACTTATCAGTCTCATCCAACTGTGAAGCTTGTTACCTCTTGAAATGGCTTTAGAAAAATCAATTACACCTTTAGTTCTTAGCAAGAACATGACAAGAAATGAAATGTATTCAACCACTTCACTTATAAGAAATTTAATCATTCAATGTAAGATTTAATAAATGGGAAAAATGGGTTTCATAAATGCTTAATTAGACACAACAATTGACAACTATCTTCTTATGAATTTGAAAAGGCAATACAGTAAAATAAACAACCATGTTTCTCAGAACTTCAATCTTTATTCCAATCCTGAAGATAGAAGTCCTATCTCCTTGAAACGTTTTGGAAGGCAAATCTCCACAGTTGCATTTAAACTATTGAAAACTGGAAATTAAGCATGAACATAAATTACTAAATAGAATTAAAGAAATCTAACTAGAAAGCATTAAAAACCTCCTTTAGCAGTAGGGGTCCTCTGATACCAAGTTGGTTAACTCCTTAGCTTTTCAAAAGTGCAATCAAACCAGCATCTGGAAACTAAACTTCTTTAGTGAAATAGAGTTTTTAGAAAACATAGTATTTCACTGTAATTCTGAACTTGTGCTACAAAAAATTAACTTGTTCTCGATTATATAGAACCTCTATTTAAAGGTAATTTGCATAACTAACTACGAAGAAAAGTAGCTACAGGTGTCTCATTATAATCAAAATAGGGCTTTTAGTACTCATGATTTGCTACAAAGAAAATTAGGAGTCCTAATTGCTATAGGTAACGATCTTTGACTTGTAGCTTTGACCATAGGGTTAGGCACCTCCATATGTCAATCTGGTCCATATGAATAGGATGAAATCCATGTAGGAGGGATTTTGAGAATACCCATGTGACCCACTCCTTCAACTGACACCTGTAACATGTTCAACCACAAGAGTAGCTACGGAACGCACAGTCAGCTGCAGAACAAGCTGAATTCTGTAGCTAATCTACAAAAACTTATCAAAATAGAAAAAATCATGAAAATACAATATGTCAATCATTTTTATGTATCCTTGAGAAAAACCTTAGCACTATTCACTGATTAGGGTTTATGAAATGATGGAAAAGAGGTGAAATGAGATGAGAAAACTGTAAAGGAGAGGGTAATCCTGGGGTTCAACAACTTGGATGATAATTTATTATCCTTCTTAGCTTTCTCGAGGGAAATTTTTTTGTATGGATGTAGCCATAAAAATATGTAGTCGCCTAAATCAAAACTTATTTCATTATGATGCTGATATGCCTATTGTTTCATTCGATTATGTGGCAGAGTGAGGTTATACTTTAAGATTTGGAGAACTTGTTGTTGATGCTCGATGTGATCTTCCATTACTTGAAAATTACTATTTTCTCTTAAAGATGACGATGGATGGTGGATGATATCCATAAAGTGCCATAAATTGGGTTATTTTTGCTGCAGTGTGGAAGGAATTTTTGTACCACCATTTAGCTAGAGGTAACCTCTTGACCCATTGTGTTTTTTTATCAGATCCAAAGAAACAAAGATATCCTTCCAAACATTTGTTCAAAATCTTAGTTTTCCCATCATATTGATTTTGATAAGATGAACTGTGAGATAATTGAGTAATAAGACAATAAAATAATTGTTTTGGGAAATGTTACCTAAAGGTCTTGGTTGATGAACCTTCATATATCAGGGGCATATCATTACAAGAAGGACTCACTTAACCAACTTCTATAAAAATAACTAGAATCTATAGGTAGCAGACCTTACTCGGATATCCCTCGGTTGAAGTAGATCCCGCAGGGTGCAAACCCCCTGCAACACTTTGTGCTCCTTAATCTGTAAATCAACAAAGAATGAACACAAAATCGTAGTTGTATATCATATATATGTTCTAGATGTTAGTGGAAATCATGCATAAAATCATAAAAATAATATTAAATGTTCATTTGATGATCATTACACATGTATAAAATATTATTGACAAACATCAGGACAAGATGGCTCTTCTATTATTAATGACATGTACAGTAAATAAACATTGAGAGATCACCTAAAATCTACCATGACCTTTTGAGCATATCGTCCTCCGGATCCATCCAGCCCTAGCCTCTCAAGATTTCTTCCAAGGATAATGCATAATGGATGTCACATAGGGTGGTGAACATCTCAAGGAAACAAAGGTTTCCTGCAAATATCTGGGAAGTGCAGGAGGCACGGGAATATATTAAACTTGGATAGGGCTCCAACAACGTATAATATATATATTTCTCTCTCTCTTCCTCTCTTAGGCCATTCCCTTGAAGGGATTTTATACTCCCTCAAATTAGTTTTTATATTTGGGAACAGTTAGGCCACGGGTTGGGGTGGTTAATTTACTGGAACAACCATAAACCCCGCCTCTAAAATAGGGAATATATATATATATTTAATGATTAAAATGACATATGTGGTTCTCTATGTATGGAACTGCGTATAGATGCAGAAAAGTATGGGCAAAGTCGCATATGGGTTTTAAGATACTGTTTTTTGAGAAATATGTCCAAGTTTGAAGGAAAGGGTTGCCCAAGGCCAATGCATAAATCATCAAGTATAAGTTGGTGATAAATGATGATATAAAAAATTCCCCCTAATATATGAGGTCAGAAGGGGTACATGATGGCTGAAATATATTATGTGCATAGAAAGAACCTTGCGAGGACTAGAGAGGACTTCACCAGAGTTCAGCCTGCCAAAAAACCAGTGAGAGAGATAAAAAAGATAGCTCATGTATGAGGCGGGCATACCCATGCTTAGTGAAAGAAAAGCATGTCCGCATATGAAGTATAGAGCGGATCCAATATGTATAAAAGTATAGCTGAAATGTAAAGTACATAGTGAATCATATGATCATTTCCTGGAAGTACAAGTAAGAATCAAGTCCAAGTATCACATATAGAAGACTGATCAATGATGCTACAATAGATATCTGATCACAAAAGTCGCAATTGAATATCCAAGTACAAAATCATAATTGGTGGAACAAATGGTACAACACACAACTCGGGAGCCAACATATAAGATGTTGTTGTGATGAAACTGCAACATATAAGGGTGGATGGCGTCACTAGCAGAAAACTGAAGGAATTGTCAAAGTGAACCAAAGAATGTTGATGCAAACCCGAGGTCTTCACTGATCACCATGGCACAATTATACACTATGGGAATAAATGAGCTGAATTCGACCATGTGAGAAATCGTTTGATTTCTGATAATTGATGTATATCGTTAAAAAACGTGAGATAACCCACTGATAATGATAATGAGGGTCAAGGTGCCCCAGTACAATCTTGCAAGTGCGAATGAATGAGTTGAAGTCGAACACTTGAAAGAATCTATCAATCAGGAGGAAATGATGTATCCTCACTGTCGATAGTGAAGAGTCTGCCACTGATGACTACAAAACCTAAGGTACTGACAAAAGACTCTAGACCTTATTCCCAGAGCAATGAGTTGGAGTCGATGGGAAAAGATTTGCTGGAAGGAAGGCATTAAGGCATCCCACAAAGTGCAGTGCAAGTGTAACCCATATGCTAAGATTTGGAAGGAATTAGATGAAGTAGAGTGAAGTAACCAATCTGAAGTACGTTTCTAGAATGCACAAGATGAAGCTAGGGCATGGTAGAAACCCTCTAAACCAACCAATAATGAAAGTTGACAAAGAGGTGAGATATCCACCGATAGGGTCAAATGGAAATCAAGGTATTGCACAAATCCCAGGTGTGATAATGTAAGTTGACGTCAAACACAAGGGAAACCACTTAGTCAAATACCCATAATGATGATCAAATGCTGAGTACAAGGTCACCTATCAATGATGTAAATAGGGCCAGGGTGTAGCTCTAGGTTTACTCTTAGAGAAATATGTTGTAGTCGATAAGAGACAAACTCGCCATTAAGAAGTCAGTGGAGACCTTCTCAAACCAGCACAAGCAAAGGACCAAATATCTGATGTGATAGAATAAGGTACTGATAAGACGAGGAAATCCAACTGAAGAATGAGTCAAGAGACACCGCAGAAAGGCCGACTCAGGTTAACTTACCTTGAACAAATGCACAACTCATGTTTGACTATGGCAACAAATGATAACTTTGTATAAGTTTGTCATGTAGGAGGCATAAACAAACCCTCCATATGATTGGAAGAGATAACCAACCGGGGGAGTACTGACTCATGAAACAAGGTTATGGCTTCTCCTAAGTCAAAAACTAAAACCATCCCAAATGGAGAAAAGACTTAGATTTTTTGTGCTTTGTTCAAGGGCAATACAGCTGACACAATATCTTCCATCAAATATGGAAGAAATATTCTGTTCTTGCTCTTTTTCAATTTTTTTTTTTTTTTTGTCTTTTTCATATTCAAATCCTGAAAAAGAATAAAATAATGCTATATTACAATGGATAGAAACAAGTGTCGTGACACAGATGCTCTAGTTCCTGGGATAGGAACAATCCTATGCTCAATGCAAGGTAGTGAAAAATGGTAAGTGGCACTCAGAGGAATGTTCCATTCATGGGTAAAAGGTGTCAAGTTGCAGAAGCTAAGTGATTGCATGGTTAACTTGTACAGAAAGAAGTGGTCAAAAGATAGATTAAACATGAGCCCATATGAAGCCGACTAAAGGCCAAGATAAAAAAGTAGTCAATATGCAATGCAGTA
Organism: Pinus albicaulis; assembly: GCA_034641835.2. NCBI lineage: Eukaryota > Viridiplantae > Streptophyta > Pinopsida > Pinales > Pinaceae > Pinus > Pinus albicaulis. The sequence continues at coordinate 94,518 of JAXQQM020088647.1, read as the reverse complement.
ATACAACTCAACAACATAAGGGAGCCTCTAGGGTAATGTCCAGAAAAAATGATAGTGAAGAAGAAGAAGAATGAAGCCTCAATGCATAAGGCATGTCAGGACTAAAGTGGATTCCCGAGCCTACAATAATTGCAGCATGGGCGACAAATGCTAGCGAGGAACTAATTAGGAAGCCCATGTAAAGGAAGGCTCTACAACCAAGTCATGATTAAGAAATCGACGAGTGAAATGGGTTAAGTATTCATGAAATGATGGGATAAACCCTATGGAAAGTTATTAGAATGGAGGCTAGTATGCAAAATGCAACGGAAAATGGATTGCCTAACCTATATGCTAGTTCAAAATCAGATACCTACCATGACAGATGTTAGCCACCTATAAATTCTGATGTACCTAATGGTGGCTAAATTTGTTGTCAAAAATTCAAGAGATAGTTTCCTTTGAAAATCTATCATCCTTGAAGTCTTATAGTTTTCCTATCCTGGAGGTTCATCTTCACAGCTGTTTCCATTAATGAACCTTGCTCTTTATGAAAGAAACTATTTTCAAAAGGCCTCCGAAATCCCCCCTTTCAATCATTTTTATCCACTTTCATAAAGCTTTATTTTCATCCTTTAACCCCCCATTTCCCTTTAAAGGCCTCCAAAATCCCTTTAAACCTCTAAAAATCCCTTTTATAGGTTTAAAATACCCCTTTTCCCCTTCTACTGAAAGCCAAAAAAGCCTTGAAAAACCTTCATTTTGGCCTAAAAACCCATTTTTCAACATTAAGGCATTAAGCCCCTGAGAGCTTAAAATCAGCCCCTGCTCTCCATAAAACCCAAGTGCTATAACCAGGTGCTTAAAAAAATAAGCCCCCTCCATCACCACTCGTGGTCTCCATGTCTTCCAATAGAACCCCTCCCACACCTTATTTCATAAGCCCCTTTTCCCTTTTTATTTTCTCCATCAAAACCTCCCTGCCTTCGTATTTTCCCAATTTCCAACCATTTTCTTAAATAAATCGTGACCATTGATATTTGAAGATCAACGATCATCGAACCTCTTCACTCCTTCAATCCTTCATTCCTTCATTTTCCTGCTTTAGATCTCAACCATCCATTCCTTGAGATCAACGGCCATTGCGCAAAATATCACCACTTCTTGCCTCCACATGCCTCTATTTTCCATTAGCCCAAGATCAATCTTGATCATCGATCAGATCCGATCAACGGTCCACACTTAACCCGCCGTTCACCTCGTGTCAAAGAAAATCACGTCACCTACCCAGCCCATGGCCCGTTCCGCCCGCACACCTTGTTGTCTATCGCGTGCAATCCGTGCCATCCGATCTGACACTCCAGATCCGACAGTCGCTATCCAATATCGTAAAATATTTGCGCCTAGAGTTTAACATTTAAAAATTTTGTGAAATGGGCGGTATTGGGAGGGACACGCGTCAGATGCTATATGGAATCGCGTTCAAAAAATTAATACCGCCTCTCCCCCATTTCATTTTGGGAAAACCATCCCCGGTTTTCCGCTATACGGTTGCCCTCTGCAACGTTCTTTCACCTTTAATCCCAGTCGTCGATTTCTGAGATCGAACGAATCTTATTATACCGCAGCCCCATTCACTTGCTTTTCATATTTTCTCCCAAATGCTCCATTGTGAGTTCCCCACTGTAGATTGTCCTAATCTAACGGTCCACATCTCTCATTGCACCCAAACCCCATCAGACCTGGTTAGCTACTCTGCCAGGGTTTTCTTCACATTTTCCGCTGCATCCACATTTTTCCTTACTGCTCCTCCACCCTCACGAGCCTTTGAAGCAGTCTTTTCCCCCTCGCAGGATTTATATAACATGGTTAAATTGTCTGTTTGCAGGATCCACAATGGTGTTTCTCAGGTTTTCTTACAGTCACAAAGGTGACACTTCGGTTTAAAGTGACGAATCTATAACCTATCAATACAATTGGGAAGCCATGCAGGGTAAATTCTGAGATGGATTGATGTGTCATGAACATCAATCATACCTGTAAATCCTCCAGCTCATCAGAAACCCCAGACATCTGTTTAGAAAAAGTCTAAAGAGTATCAGAAGAAGATTAGAAGGATCAGTGCATGATACTGTAGATTTAAGTGTCTAATCCGCAGCTAAAGACAATGAAGGAATTTAACAAAGCTTAGACCATAAAATAATAAAGTCATATCAGCATTTCAAAACATTAACGATCTGATATCAACAGAACATTATTTTCCCTAAGAAGACCAATTTACACGACCTACTCCATTCCTCATCAAGCACCAGAATAGTTATTACTCTGACAGAAGTCCCTAAAACTGTCAGTGCCTTAGTTATAAAGCATGGAAGACTTGAAAGACAAATATTCACCTTACTTGTATCAGAAGAAAAAACAGAGTACCTATTGGGGTTCCTGTGATTTGGCAGATTTGGCAATACCAAATGACAAGACAACATCAAACCACTTTGGGATCTCAGGATCTAGCCCTCTTGGATCCAGAGAGGGATCTCTCTATAAATGCAAAGAATGATATATGTTTAAGGTCAATTTATGGTATTATGCTAGGTATGAAGCACAAGGTTTTTTGGTTTGTTTGTTTGGTTGGAGATCACTAACTGAGAAGGTTATGTGAAGTGGAGAAAGGAAAAAAGTAGTAAGATGTTCCAGCATGGGAAGATGGGTCAAGAGAAGTGCTAATCCATTGAACTATGGAGTCATAAAATGGTTTAATCACATAACAACTATGCAAGGGTTTCCATAGGCCAAGTCATCTATACCAAAGGATCTTTTTAGATAGATGGTGAGATATGGAACATTAAGAAGTGGGGTGAAAGAAAGAAACCAAAGTGCAGCCTAAGATCAGGCAAGGACTTTTAACCTATCCTGCTTTTGACATACTTCCAAAGGAAACTCTCGGTAAAGACACAAAGGGTAGCTTAAGATCAAGGAAGGAATTTTAACCTAACCTGCTTTCAGCATACTCTTAAGGAAAACAATCCAGCAGTCCTCATTACCACTTTCAGACAGTAGAAAACATTCAAGATTAAACATAGAGTAAGGCCTAAGATTAGATAAAGACTTTTTAACCTTATCTGCTTTTGACACCACTCATAGGGAAAATTTCAAGACAAATTGTTGGAGAAGAAACTAGAGGACAGGGCTAACCATAGACTTCCCTAGTTTCAATCTTTACTTAGCATTAAATGAAAATATATTTCAAGGACAACATTTCAAGTTGTATCTAGCAAGGCATGGGCTCACCAACACTTCTTGACTGGTCATACTCTATAAGATTATCCTTAAATACAAAATTGGAGGAAAAAATAGAGATAAAGATTTAACAGTGAGATTTAGGGTACTTCCAACAATATGTCCTAATATATGCTTGCTATTCTTTATCAGAGAATAATGGACAGTATGAAAAACATGAAAGGAGACAATTACAGTAAGGAAAACATCACCAATAATATAGACCAGGATCCCGTGAATATTCTTGTTCGATTGATGTGCAAAACCAATCACATACTTTAAGTCCAATGGCTATTTACAGTCCAAACTGTTCTTCCCAGCCTACTATCTTACAAAATGGTCAGCTACTTCCCCTCAATAACAGTTCAAACAGTCAATAAAATCCCAACCCTTTACAATGAATCTTCAATGAATACTTATAGGTGAATGAGGAGTTGGAGTAGTAGATATGAACTTAAATGATTCATTAAGACAGAGGAGAGGAAGTATTCGAATGCCCACTCTGCTTAATGACTCTGCATTAACATGTTGGTACCCTTTAGGCTGGTCTAGAAGTCTTTGTCAGGTAGACAATAACTTCAAGTATGTCTCTTGAAGTACTCTCTGACTGTCGGTACTCTGTTTTGTCTTCTAAGATAAGTAAGGTGATAGAAGGTCTTTCAGGTCTTCCATACTTTGTAACTAATGCACTGACATTTCTTGGGACTCTTGTCAGTATAATAACTACTCTGGAGCTCGATGAAGAATAGAGAATGGGCAATAGTGATTTGGTCCTTTCTTCAGTAAAAGGAATGTCCTGTTGATATATCCTCTATGCTGCTGCGATCAATGATTTGTATTTAATCTATGCTGACTGTGGATTAGGCTTTTTAATCTTCAATATTATGCATTTAACCCATATCAGAGATTTATTCCTTTGAAATCTTGGCTCTGTGATAGTCTTTCTGTGCCAGGGCTGTGACTGTGAAAATAGTGTGAATTCACCACCTTTGAAACTTGCAAAAAACGAGAAACATGTTATAAAAACCGAGGGGAGTGAGGGAGGACTGCTTCAGAGGCTCATGAGAGTGGAGGAGAAGTGAGGGGAAAAACTAGATTTAGTGGAAAATGGGCTTAAAATCATGGCGGAAGGTGAAAACAGGTCTGATGGGAGTTTGGGTGCAACGTGCGTTGTGGACCGTTAGATCATGGTTATCTACGGTTGAGATCTTTCGATGAGATCGTTCGGGAGGTCAGATGAATGGAAAATGGATGTGGGTGAGATTAAATGTGGGTCGTTAGATTAGAATAATCAACGATGGGGATCACTCGATGGAGTAATTTGGAAGAAAAGTTAAAATGCAAGTGAACAAGGTTGTGATATGATAAGAGCTGTCCAATTTTGGAGATCAACAACTGGGATTAAAATCCAAAGTTGCATTGCGGAGGGCTGTAAGGTAGAAAAACGGAATGGTATTCATGCAACAAAAAGGGGGAAAGCGGAAATGCCCAAAAAAACACGATTCCATACACTGATCGCCACGTGGATTTCTAAAATCGCCCATTTCCCGTAACTTTGAAATATTAACTCTCAGGCGCAGAAATTATGCGATATACATTTACAGATGTTGGATGATGGGCGAAAGATCTGAAGGTGTGGGTGAAACGTGACATAAGGTTAGATGCATGGGCGAAAGGAGGCGGGGTCCATTTCTAAGGTCAATGCGAGCCATCGGATTGTGAGGATCGACGGTCGAGATCTGTCAATGGGGGAGAATGAGAAGGGCAGGGTTTGAAGAGCGGAAGTAATGTGGATCATCTGATCAAACTTGATCAATGGTGGAGATTTAATCACAGGTCAGGATGGGGGAAGATTATGTGAGGAACGAGCGCAATGCGATGAAGTGCGAAAAATCGGATCTGGCGGAATGAATGGCTGGGATTAAATAACATCGAAGAAAAGGAGAGAGGCCAAAGCACCAGCGTCTTTGAGTTTGTGATGTGCGATTAAGCGCTGGCCATCGGATCAGATGGGAGATCAAAAGTCGAGATTGATTGGAGGGTGTAATGATGGAGGGCCTATGAGTGGAGCGCGATGAGATCCCGATCGTTGGTTCTAGTGGATTCATCAGTCCAGATCAAATCGGCGGATGCGATGACGAGGGGGCTGCGAGCGAAGCGCGATTGAATACTGGTTGTTGGTTCTTGTGGATTCAACGATCCAAATCAAATCGGAAGTTCGGAGGAGAAAGGGGCTCATCGCATCGGAGTTTTGAAATAAACGTTTAACAAAGAAACTATAAACCCCGATTGCGATTGCGCGATGGTGGCTAGCTCCTGGTCGCGGGATGAGGTCACATGCAGAAAAGGGGATAGGGCTAGGGCCGAAAGGGGCTTAAGGCCTAAATGCTGAAAGTGGATTTTTAGGCCAAAATGAAGGTTTTTCAGAAGGTTTTGAGTATTCCGATAAGATTAGAAAGGAGGTTTTAAACCTTATCAAAGGGAATTCATGAAGGGAATGAAAGAAAATTAAGTATGAATGAGGGAAAATGGGGAAGATGGAGGCCTTTGAAAACAATTTCTTTCATAAACATCAGGGCTCATTAATGGAAACAACAGTGAAGATTCTTTAAAGGATAGAAGACACATAGAGGCTTCAAGAATGATAGATTTAAAAAGGAAATGTTTCTCTTGAAGGCTCAGAAACATATTTATCCACCTGTTTGCTTTGAAAAAATATTATAGGTGGCTAACAGTACCTATAGCCAGGAAGTACTTCAAAAACACACCCTAGAAGTAATTGTCAACCTGATAAGGACTTATAAATCGACTAAAGAGTACTGAAAGTTAATGTAAAGTTATGACACGGAATGGAGCATTCGAATGCCCTCTCTAATCTCTGATGATGATTAAAACCTTCTTTACCTACTTTTCCTCATTTTTCCTATAAAGACTCTTTGAAGTCTCATTGTAAAGAGTTGGCATTTGGTGATTTCAAAAGTAATACATAGATTGCTGCTTTGAAGAAGCATTGGTGTTCTGAAGGAGTGTGGAAGTCTCTATTTCTCTGTTGAATGAAGGAGTCTGGACCGTTGGAACCCTGAGCCTGGTTTTGGTGAAGTAATCTCTTATTGTTAATGTTATTCCTGTTTATCACTTTGTTCCATTATGCTTTGACTTATAGTAGGATAAAAAGTTTAGGTAGAGAAATGTATCTTAGAAGCACCTCTGACCTGTTTATCCTTCACTGTTTATATGTTTTCTGCTACTGAACATGATAGGGTAGTCTAATATCTCTCTTGAATATTCAGCTTGTTTTATTTCAGAAATGGTTAATTCAGTTCTGCTAAAGACTGTTTAGGCGTTCCCTCTTTCTTTGCCACTGAATATTGTATATGAAATCTCCATTTAAGTATTAATGCTTGCAGTTAGACTGAGAGGCTTGTTTCAATCATACCCTCTGTTCATTATTGTAATTATTATGTCAAAGGTCCCTATAATTGCAGTCTTAGATGTCTAAGGCGTTCCCTCTTCTTTGAATGCAATTGTATGTCTTTGTTGATTAAGCTCTCAACAATGAACTTATAGGAGGAAATAGGGCGTTCTCCGAATCCTATAATTCATTAAGATGGTTTTAGTCTGCATTTCTCCTTTTTTTTGAGTGTTTATATTGAATTAGTCCATGACAATGAGCTTACTTGAGGAAATAGGGTGTTACTTGAATCCTTTAAGTCATTGTGAAAGGGTCTAGTTTGCTTTTCACTCTTAATCCTTAATGTTCATCCCATTTCACCTATATTATTCAACAGATCCTTGATCGAGTTAGATTTGCCTCTGGTTTCCCTTCCTTCTTTATCAGAACTATTTGGAATTTCACATGACTCCATTTCCTAATGGCTTTTAGATTCCCATGCTCTATCTATACTGCATAAAACATATTTGTCCAACCAAACAAAACAAACAACCCTGCACTTCATAACTAGCCTAAAATCAACTTTTAAACCATTCAAGACACATCCTTAGAAACATATTGAGAGATCCCTCTCTGAGACCAGGAGGGATAGATCCTAGAGCTTTAAAGCTTGGTTTGCATGTTGCCTTGTCACTTGGCATGCCAATCTGCCAAATCAGAGGAACCCCAACATAATGGCGATCACAATGGGACCTATTGAGTATATAGTTGCTTGAATACCTCTTAAAATCTCTTTAGGTCCTTAATTTGACAAGGACTACCCTAGGAATCTGCTATCCCATCGCTCACACCAACATAATGGCGATCACGGTGGGACATATTGAATCTATGATAGCCTAGCAAACTATTATAAACTCTTTAGTCCTACAAATATCTAAGAAAATCAGTTAGTAAGCCATAGAGTAGACTCTATTTGTTGAGCACCTTAGCTAAGTGTTAAGATTAGACATAGGACACTCTCATAACCATAAAAATGTACAAAACCCAAAAATATTTTATATTGGCTTCATAATAAACATTGGTGGTGGACCATAGAACATTTTACCTCCAAGGGAGCTAAAAATTCCACCTGGCGACTCCACTGGCCTCCAGTAGTCCTATTAATTTACCAATCCTTGTAAACTCCCCTGGGAATGCATTAAGAAGATCCAATCATGTTGATGGTGGACAACAAAGTTTAAAATATTCTACCTGGCGACTTCGAAATCCCAAAAGACCTAATGACTCCACTGGAAGAAGACTTTTAACTGGTTGAATAGACACAGTGACCTCTTTTCTGATTTACAAGCATGATTCCAAGCATATAACGAATATATGCCCCAATGAGTAGGGATCATATCCCTGGATTCCCACACAAAATGCCTGAAATAAATTGGTTGTAATACCTACCTATCTTTCAGGATGAAAATGTTGATGACCCCTTGTTACATCTCATCAAGTTTCATATACATGTGTGGAGGTTAAAAGTTGAATGGCATGAGGATTGTCTTATGAAAATTTTCATGGAAACATTAGAAGGTAATGCAAGGAATTGGTATGAATGGTTAGAACCTAAGAGCTTGTTTTATTTAAAAGACATGCACCAAGTATTTTACGAGAATTATAGATAAAACTCTCCATCCTTATCGTGGGATTGTTGTGATCAATATCAGAACATCATACAATACCTGTTAGATATTGATGAGGATCTGGTTAATATGCATCCTGAGGATCTCTCAGCAGCCATTCAAAAATTTCATATGCATCCTGACTATCACAAGAACCTAGATGAATTAGTTGAGAAAGAAATCAGCCAAGAAATAAATAACATTCCTCAAGATATACCTGCAAGCACAAATACTGATTCATCATCCCTTTTAGTTGAGGCCCAAGAAGACTTCCAACCTCAAATTCAGTCTTCACAAGAGATAGAGAATTGCTGTACTTCTGCTCAAAGAAACATAAGAACACCTTCCCCTTTGACAGAAGAAGAAATAGATTAGATCATCAATAGTCAGCCAACCTATAAAATTTGTTGTAGAAAAAACACTCTTTCCCATTCATCTACTGAGCTTTGTTGTACAGATTTAGAAAGCTCCCCTGTAAATCAGAATGAAGAAAGATCTGCTGATAATCCAGTATGTTTGATTGGTAGCATTACTTACTTTAATGATGTTCCTAATTTTGATCTATCTGATGATGATGTTCTCCAAACATAAATTGATCTTGCAGGGCCATCATTAGTGGTTTTGTGGAAGGAAGATCAGTTCCATCAACTTCAATAAAGTAATGAGCCCATGCAGGCTATTTATGATACTGATGAGGAGAGTTATGAAAGTCTAGTAGCAGGTGAAGATTCATTGAATCTTCACTCTGCTTTTTCTTATATCATCAGTAATAGTTTCCATGCATTTGGAAATTAGCAGCCTTTCATCTCAAAGAGTGAAGAGGAAAACAATAAAGAAATTTTTGAGCAGGTTGAAACCAAGGAGGCTTCTCTTGAAAAATAGAAAGCAATGGAACAAACCCCTACCCAAGAATACATTGATCTTTTCACAGAGCTTAGCCCACCAAATTATAATATCTTAGAGCTACAAGAGGACAACACTGTAGTTTACGATGAGTCCCCTAGTTCAAAGAATAATGAATATGAGGAAGAGTTTCTTTCTCAAAAGAATCTGTTCCTTAATCCAGTGGAAGAGGAAGTAATCTTGGTTGAAACCTACTTGTCAAATACTCCCAACCAGTTATTATTTCAAGATACTTACGCTCATTTCCTACAGAAATTTAGAGAAGGATCAAAGGCCATCAAGAGCAGCTTTTTGCATACAACAAGAAACATTTTAAAACCTGCTGCTAAAAAACAAAGAGAATGGGAGTGGCCCTGTTCGTCCAGCCTGCCCACAGAGATGAAGAAGGACCAATCATGGAATCATTTACTGGATTGGTTGTATTGGAAAAGCGAGTTCATCAGCTAAAAATGTAAATATTTCAAGTTAGATTAGGGTAGGTAGGAATGTCAATAAAGCTCAACTCTTGAGCATCTAGTTAGTCTTTTTGTTTATTTCTTTGAAGAAGAAAAATGAGAAAAATGAAAAAAACAATTAAAAAAATAAGAAAAAAAAGAAAATAGAAAAGAGGGCAGAAATAAAACAAGAAAGGTATAGCCCCATACCAAAAGGAAAGGAAAATGTGAAAGTGTGCAATCTCAAATGCCACGACTTTAAGGAGCACTACTGTCCAATCATACAACCTAATCACGATTGGGAAGATTTCAATTTACTGCTGATAGGATAGTGAAAAGGATCTGCCAAACTGTGTAATATTGGATTATTAGTAGAATTGATTAGGGTAGAAGAAATAAAGGTTCAAACATGCTGAAAATCCAAACCTAGAATCATAGGAAAATATGGCTCTAACCCTCTCAAAACTTGAGCCAAAGAGAAGAAGAGAACTGGTTCTAACATGCTCAAAATTTGAAACAGCAAAGAAAAAGAAAACAACTCTAACAAGATCAAAACCAGCGTTGAAAGGGAAAAGGGTGCCTCTAAAAGCTCAAAATCTGAGTCACAAAAGGAAGGAGGGATGCTTTAAATTTCCATAATTTCAAGCCCTCACAATTTTGTTTCAATTTCCTACAAAGTTTCAGTTCATGTGAAGCTTGTCTCCATGCCATGGACCCACAGCAAACCAGACAGTATAATCCTGGTTTGGCTGTGTTTCAATTTCTGTTTTAGAATATAGAGAATGAAATTCTGTCAGACAACCTAATCCTGGAAGATAATAGTTAGGTAGAGAAACTTATGAGTTCAACTGCTTAATATGAACTCATGGAGAAATAAGGGTAGCATTAGATAGGTTTATTTTTCTATTTGCAAAATAAAATGTTGGAAAAAGAGTTTGCCAGTCCAAGTGCACTCAAAGAGGAAAACAATGCTAGGACAAATAGTTTGGGGTAGGTAGAGATGTTTGTTTCAAAGAAGTTTCATGTTGCAGGTCACTAAAGGAACTGCCAAATTGCAAAAAGTACCAGCAAGAAAACAAAGAAGATTTTCCCAATGGAGGAGGCATTGGACTGTTGAAAGCCAGAGATTATTGAGGTTCTGGACACCCAAAGGGAAAGCTGTCCTCCCCAAGTGGAGCCACTGTTAGCCACCTATAAATTTTGATATACCTAATGATGGCTAAATTTGTTGTCAAACATTCAAGAGATAGTTTCCTTTGAAAATCTATCATCCTTGAATTCTTATGGTTTTCCTATCCTGGAGGTTCATCTTCACTGCTGTTTCCATTAATGAACCCTGCTGTTTATGAAAGAAACTGTTTTCAAAAGGCCTCTGAAACTCCCACTTTCACTCATTTTTGTCCACTTTCATAAAGCTTTCATTTCATCCTTTAACCCTCCATTTCCCTTTAAAGGCCTCCAAAATCCCTTTAAACCTCTAAAAATCCCTTTTATAGGTTTAAAATACCCCTTTTCCCCTTCTACTGAAGGCCAAAAAAGCCTTGAAAAACCTTCATTTTTGGCCTAAAAACCCATTTTTCAGCCATTAAGGCATTAAGCCCCCGAGAGCTTAAACTCAACCCCTATTCTCCATAAAACCCAAGTGCTATAACCAGGTGCTTAAAAAATTAAGCCCCTCCATCACTGCTCATGGTCTCCATGTATTCCCATAGAACCCCTTCTGCGCCTTATTTCATAAGCCCCTTTTCCCATTTTATTTTCTCCATCAAAGCCTCCTTGACTTCGTATTTTCCTGATTTCTAACCATTTGTTTAAATAAATCGTGACCATTGATATTTTCAGATCAACGATCATCGGACCTCTTCACTCCTTCAAGCCTTCATTCCTTCATTTTCCTGCTTTAGATCTCAACCATCCATTCCTTGAGATCAACAGCCATCGCGCAAAATATCACCACTTCTTGTCTCCACATGCGTCTATTTTTCATTAGCCCAAGATCAATCTTGATCGTCGATCAGATCCGATCAAAGGTCCACACTTAACCCACCATTCACCCCACGAAAAAGAAAATCACGTCACCTGCCTGGCCCATGGCCTGTTCTGCCTGCACACCTTGCTGTCTATCACATGCAATCCGCGCCGTCTGATCTGACACTCCAGATCCGATGATCGCTATCCAATATTGCAAAATCTTTGCGCCTAGAGTTTAACGTTTAAAAATTTTGCAAAATGGGTGGTATTGGGAGGGACATGTGTCAGATTCTGTATTGAATCGCGTTCAAAAAATGAATACCACCTCTCCCCCCTTTCATTTTGTGGAAACCATCCCTGGGTTTCTGCTATACCGCTGCCCTCCGCAACGTGCTTTCACCTTTAATCCTAGCCATCGATTTCTAAGATCGAACGGCTCTTATTATATCGTAGCCCCGTTCACTTGCTTTTCATATTTTCTCCCAAACACTCCATCGTGATTTCCTTACCGTAGATCGTACTGATCTAACGGTCCACATCTCTCGTCGCACCCAAACCCCATCAGACCTGGTTAGTTGCTCTGCCAGGGTTTTCTTCACATTTTCTGCTGCATCCACATTTTTCCTCACTACTCCTCCACCCTCACGAGCCTTTGAAGCATTCTTTACCCCCTTGTAGGATTTATATAACATGGTTAAATTGTTTGTTTGCAGGTTCCACAATGGTGTTTCTTAGGTTTTCTTACAGTCACAAAGGTGACACTTCGGTTTAGAGTGACTACTCTATAACCTATCAATACAATTGGGAAGCCATGCAGGGTGAATTCTGAGATGGATTGATGCGTCATGAACATCAATCGTACCTGTAAACCCCATAAATCTGTTCAACAGAAGTCTAAAGAGTATCAGAAGAAGATTAGTAGGATCAACGCATGATACTGAAGGTTTAAGTGTCTAATCCGCAGCTAAAGACAACGAAGGAATTTAACAAAGCTTAGACCATAAAATAATCAAGTCATATCAGTATTTCAAAGCATCAATGATCTGATATCAGCAGAACGCTCTTTTCCCTAAGAAGGACCAATTTACTCGGCCTACTCCATTCCTCATCAAGCACCAGAATAGTTATTACTCTGACAGAAGTCCCTAAAACTGCCAGTGCCTTAGTTATAAAGCATGGAAGACCTAAAAGACAAATATTCACCTTACTTGTCTTAGAAGACAAAACACAGTACCCACAGCCAGGAAGTACTTTAAGAGCACACCCTAGAAGTAATTGTCAACCTGATAAGGACTTCTAAATCGACTAAAGAGTACTGAAAGTTGATGTAAAGTTATGACACAGAATGGAGCATTCAAATGCCCTCTCTGATCTCTAATGATCATTAAAACCTTCTTTACCTACTTTTCCTCATTTTTCCTATAAAGACTCTTTGAAGTCTCATTGCAAAGGGTTGGCATTTGGTGATTTCAAAAGTAATACATAGATTGCTTCTTTGAAGAAGAATTGGTATTCTGAAGGAGTGTGGAAGTCTCTGTTTCTCTATTGAATGAAGGAGGCCAGAACATTGGATCCCTGAGCCTAGTTTTGGGGAAGTAATCTCTTATTGTTAATTTTATTCCCGTTTATCACTTTGTTCCATTATGCTTCGACTTACAGTAGGATAAAAAGTTTAGGTAGAGAAATGTATCTTAGAAGCACCTCTGACCTGTTTATTCTTCACTGTTTATATGTTTTCTACTACTGAACATGACAGGGTAGTCTAATAGCTCTCTTGAATATTCAGTTTGTTTTATTTCAGAAATGGTTAATTCATTTGTGCTAAAGACTGTTTAGGTGTTCCCTCTTTTTTTTCCACTGAATATTGTATCTGAAATCTCCCTTTAAATATTAATGCTTGAAATTTGACTGAGAAGCTTGTTTCAATCATACCCTCTATTCATTATTGTAATTATTATGTCAAAGGTCCCTATAAATGCAGTCCTATATGTCTAAGGCGTTCCCTCTTCTTTGAATGCAATTGTATGTCTTTGTTGATTAAGCTCTCAACAATGAACTTATAGGAGGAAATAGGGCGTTCCCCGAATCCTATAATTCATTAAGATGGCTTTAGTCTGCATTTCTCCTTTTTTTTTAAATGTTTATATTGAATTAGTCCATGACAGTGAGCTTAATGGAGGAAATAGGGTGTTCCCTGAATCCTTTAAGTAATTGTGAAAGGGTCTAGTTTTCTTTTCCCTCTTAATCCTTAATGTTCATCCCATTTCATCTATATTATTCAACAGAACCTTGACCGAGTTAGATTTTCCCTCTGTTTTCCCTTCCTTCTCAATCAGAACTATTTGGAATTTCACATGACTCCATTGCCCAATGGCTTGTAGATTCCCATGCTCTATCTATACTGCATAAAACATATTTGTCCAACCAAACAAAACAAACAAACTTGCACTTCATAACTAGCCTAAAATCAAATTTTAAACCATTCAAGACACATCCTTAGAAAAATATTGAGAGATCCCTCTCTGAGACTAGGAGGGATAGATCCTAGAGCTCTAAAGCTTGGTTTGCATGTTGCCTTGTCACTTGGCATGCCAATCTGCCAAATCACAGGAACCCCAAAAACAGGTCAGCGGTCTCGAAGTCAGCAACATGTACCTGAAAAAAGTACCTTGCCTAACACTTACAAGCCAAATGGTATTACAGCCTTAGTCAAATTCAAAAAATAAGCATAATGAAAATTGACAAAAAAATTTCAAATTCTGGGCATAAATATACCATTTAACTCACATTTGGATCATTTTCACATTGCAGAAGTGGAGAAGGAGCTTTTGGGGAAAAAATTCCTTTTCTCAAAACTGGAGAAATCAACTATCAAATCGCACCAAATCTGTCAGGTAAGCTCTAAACTCACCCTTTTCATCAATTTCGTTCCTGTTTAAGGTAAAAATTTTGAAATTTGACTGTAGAAAAGAGATTTTTTGATGAAACCCTCTGCGCATACGTGGGTTCATGTGGACGAACCTACGTATCATATGCGACTGTGTACAAATGAGGTCGCATATGCGCAGAGCAAAAATTTAAAACTTGATTCTAATCAATGATTTAATTATTTTTCTCAGGATTTCTATCAGTTGGAGAGAGCATGAACATAGTGCAATTGATATTGAAGTGATGGAAGACCAAAGTTCGTTAGATATTCTCTGAAATTGTGGATTGCTCAAGTTTTTCAAAATGCCAAATATGAAAAGCAATGTAAGGTTGCTTCAAATGTTGGTTGATCATTAGGAACTGGAAAAAGACTACTTCATAATTGAACAGATGCCACTATGCATAGAAGTTGAAGATATATACTTCATCACTTGACTCTCTCAGAGAGGAGACCCAATAGACTTACACGGAAAGCCTATTGGAGGTCTTACCATAGAGGATTATGTCTAAGTCTACTGCATAGAGGATGAAAAAAAGGTAGGAACTCATATTCCTATCAGATATTTGAAGGATTTATACATGAAGATCCTTCTCTTTACCATTGGTAGAGTATCAAGATCTGCCTCTTTGCATCAGGCTTCACGAACACAAATGAGTATAGCAGTAGAATGCTTGATTCATCTCTTTGATTGGTGCACAACCTTACTGAGCAATATGAAGAGACAATTGACTTCAATCCAGAAAGAAAAGACCAAACATTTCGGGTATGGTATAATATTGCTGACATTATTTTTCGAGAGGGTCCCTATGCTTCGACCCAAAGTTATCTCAACTATTAGTAGCTCGAGAGATCCAAGAATAGCTCAATGGGTAGATCTGATGAAGAGATTATGGGAAAGTGAAGTTCCCTGCACCACTTGGGATGATGAGTTCTTCCAATGGTGGGAGGAACAACTCATTGCAGTGGAAGATTATCCATATGCTGGGATGGAATTTCGTGCTGATCCATATTTAGTCCTGTTGCCGGTGCAGCAAGGGGCACAATCAGTAAGATTGCATTTTTGATTTTTTGATTATGTGATTTTTATGATTTTTTCAAAATATGAAAATGAAAAAAATGTTTTTGGTTGGACTAAATGACTTACAAAATTATGATGATCATGATGCAGACATGGGACCAGTCAGGCTTGAGGGGTACCTAAGGCACAAGCACCGCAAAGGTGAGGTAGATGCTAAAGACCCCGGCAGAACACTCCATGCCGTATAGAGGAACTTAGAGAGCTTGACTCACCAAGTGCCTCTAGATGCTATATCCCTACCAGAGGCTATCCAGAGACAGGTGATAGGAGTACCACAAGATTGGGTGCTGTTATTTCGCTATGTAGTGAATGTCGTTGTGTTCTACAGGAACAAAAATGTTGGGCAGGGACCTCAGGAGTATATTTTATAGACATGATCGAACGACTGTAATATTTTTTGATGATAGACATCATCGGGCATAGGCCCTAATTTTGTAGGACATGATGGTCTAGATTTTGTATATTTTTGAACACTCTAAATATATATATATATATATATATATATATATATATATATATATATATATATATATATATAGTGTTCAAAAATATATTTAAAATCTAGACCATCATGTCACACAAGAATAGGGCCTATACCCCGATGATGTACATATCATAAAAAAATATTGCGATCATTAATCATCTATATATATATATATATATATGTATATACAACGATTTATATGATGTGATGACTCAAATATATGAAAATGTATGATGTATTTGATATATTGATTAAAGTATTGAATGATTAATATGCCAATCAATTGCTTGATTACCCAATAAGTCTTCCTTCCAATTGTCAGCTTGAGGAATATGAATGTATGTTATAAATTGAAATGATCTTTGTAACAAACGTACCCTAAAAAACAATCGATGTAAAAATGGGTCTCGGACCCGATATGTGTTGTTCAACGGCGAAACCACCAACTGCGAATCCAAGGAAACTACTAATGAATCAACACCCAAGGATATTGCCTCTGAGAGTAGATTAATCACTTTAGTGTATTCTGCTACGTTGTTTGAAGAAAGACCAATGCAGACACCTCTTGACACTAACAACTGACCGGATGGATAATGGAGTACCCAAGCCGTGGAAGTTAAGTTCCGGGTATGTCTACTAGCACCATCGGTGAAACCAAAGTGACTCATGACATCCAATAACACCTTCAAAAGTAGATCAAATTCATCAAAATCACACCATAAAATAAAAAACCTAGATATTTACAAAAACAAAAAATATCTCTAACAAAGCAACATGCTTGGCCAAAGCCTAGGCATAATACCTTTTCAAATAGAGCCCATTTCTGGGCTCCACCAACTCATTTCCTTCAAAATCAATCAAGGCATAAGCTCATTTCTTCAGGACCTTTTTAATGATGAAGGGGCCATACCACATGGATTTAAACTTACCTGCCCCAAAGGCATCCTTCTCTTGGGCATAAACCAAGACAACGTCACCTTCAGAGAAGACCCTAGGTTTGACTGCCTTATCATTCTGAACCTTTACCCATTTCTTATGTGCCTCATTCATCGTAGCTACATCTCCACACTACTCATCAAGATGTTCCAGATGAAGGAGGC
Source organism: Pinus albicaulis (assembly GCA_034641835.2). Lineage (NCBI taxonomy): Eukaryota > Viridiplantae > Streptophyta > Pinopsida > Pinales > Pinaceae > Pinus > Pinus albicaulis. The sequence continues at coordinate 77,306 of JAXQQM020088647.1, read as the reverse complement.
ATTCTTCAATACTAGAAGTATCAGGAAGAAGCTCGAAAACTAACTTAAGAGAGGGAATTTCGCACTCAATAGGAAATATAGATTCCAACCCATAAGCTAGTTAAAACAGAGTAAAACTGGTTATAGTATTGACTGAAATCTAGTATGCCCAATGTGCAGGATACATCCTAATATGCCAATTGGATTTGGCTTTATCAATCATCCATTTAAGAATTGTCTTCAAGGATTTTTTTCACAGCTCAACTTGCCCATTTTCTTGAGGACAATAAGGAGATGAATGCTCTTGCTTGAAACCTAATTTTAGAGCCAATTCAGCCATCATGCTATTCTAAAAGTGACTACCATGATCAGTGACAATCTCTTTGGGAATACCAAAGCGAGAAATGAATTTATTGAAGAGGAAAAGAGCCGTTGTCTCACCGTCATTTCCAAAAGTAGGCACTTCATGAAGTAGTCTACAACTATGATCATGTACTTGTGACCTTTAGCCGAAGGCAGGTTATAAGTAGTAAAATAAATACCCCACTTTGTAAAGGGTTTGATAGTAATGACAGGAAAGAGCGGAGCTAGATGAGCGTGCATCTTTCGAGTATAAACCTAACATAGATGACACCTTTTGAACAATTCCATACAATCTTTAAAATCGAAGGCCAAAAGTATCCTGCTTGTAAGATTTTTTGGGCTATAGCAAGCCCAGATAAATGACCACCACAAGCTCCATTTTGGTAATCATTCAGCACAACCTCAGCTTCTTCAAGAGTTAAGAAATACCTAAGGATATAAAGTGTCACCAATAATCAAATAAATTTTGGATAAGTGACGTAATTTTTGACGCTCATCTTTCGAAAAACTCGAGGGAAACTTCACAATCTGGAGATAAACTATGAGATCCCCATACCAAGGATCCTGTGAAGAAATGAGAAAAAGATGTTCATCAGGAAATGATTCTTCATAAAAAATCTCTTCTCCACAATGAAACTCAGAAATAAATTCCACAAAAACTAATGATTTATTGGATTTGGTAGACATAAAATCAAGATCAAATTCCCACAAAATCACAATCCATCGATTGTATTTTCCCCCAATCACTCACCTACTGAGAACAAACTGAAATGGATTGACTACTGCCAAAACATAAGTTTTGTGTAAAAGAATGTAATGCCTAAGCCGTTGAACAACATGCATAGCTGCTAAAGCAAGCTTCTCTATCAGATAATACCAGAGTTTAGGTCCTACCAAGCCTCGACTAAGGTAGCATATAACATGCTCAGAAAGAGCATCGTCCTCCTGAACTAGAACCATACCAATGGTAGGTTCTGCTGCCGCAATATACAAGAGGAAATCCATATTATTATTGGGTGGACTCAATAAAGGAGCAGAGGTCAATGATTTTTTCAAAGCATCGAATGAGTGTTGATCAAAGTCATCCCAAAAAAATGGAACTCCTTTCTTTAATAATCTCATAAATCCTTTTGTAATCTCAGCATAATTTATGATGAATCTCCGCATAAAATTAGCTTTTCCTTGTAGACTTTGAAGTTGAATTGAAGATGGGGGAGGCAATTGAAGTATTGCCTCAACCTTGAAGGGATCTACCTGAATCCCTTCCGTAGACACTATGAATCCCAACAACCGACTGGATGTGACAGTGAAAATGCACTTATTCGGGTTCAACCGGATTTTATAATGTCGACGTCATTCAAAAACTTGATGGAGGTCAGAAGGATGATCAATTATCTTGCAAGAACGAGTAGCTAAATCATCCAAATATGCCTCCATAATATGTTTGATGTCATGAAAGGTGTAAGACATAGCGCACTGGAAAGTATCTCCAGCATTTTTTAGGCCAAAAGGAATTTTATTGTAAGCAAAGGTACCCCAGGGACAAACAAATGCAGTCTTATGGTGATATTCAAGACGGATAGTAATTTTATTATATCCATAGAAACCATCAATGAAGGAGAAAATATAATTCCCCGCACACTCATCGATAATATGATCTATAAATGGTGTGGGGTAGTTATCTTTAGGACATGCTTTATTTAGGTCTCTGAAGTCGATGCAAACTCAAATTTTTCCTTGTTTCTTGTCCACATGAACTGGATTTGAAACCCACTCAGTCAAAGGAACTGGGTAAACAAACCTTGCCTTTAGCAGCTTCTCTACCTCATCTTTGATGGCTCTAGCCTTCCTAGGGTTGACTAGATAAAGCCTTTGCCTGATAGGCTTAGCATTTTCATATACCTTGATCTCATGCTAGATAATAGATGGATCTATACTAGGCATTTCGTCATAAGACCAGGAAAACACATATCTAAACTCTCGAAAGAGATCGAGGTTAATTTGAATCTCTTTAGGGGAACATTCAACTCTGATGAAGCCATTCTCTATAATTTTGGGATCTCTGGAGATGTTCACCGGGATAGTAGGAGAAATCACAGGAATTATTCCTTTAGCAAAAACCTGTGTTGGTGCTAAAGGGTTCAAGACTGGGTGAAAAATACCAGAAGACTGAGGGCTAGGAAAACTTGATTCAACTTCGCGCAAGTCTGGGAGAAAGTAATACCAATGGTGCAAATCATCCCACGATCTCTCTACACCATTCATTGCTTCAAGGATGGCCTCTTCAGATGGAAGAGTGGTATCAAGGCAATCCTGAGCTAAAGATGAACTGAGAGTCCAAGCCGAAGCCACATCTCCATCCAATTCCTCCGGTGGAAGAGAAACTGAAATAGAATATGCAGAGTCAACAATAGAGCTATAAGCAATATTAGTTGTAGACATAGGAAATTCCATTCCACCCACTTGACCTTTTTCTAATGTGGAGGTAAGAGAAGGTAAGGTCCAGGGATCCAAAAAATAATGAGTTCTGAAGAAATCTCTTCAAATAGGAGCCCTATAGGATGAAATAGCATTGATATGAACCGAAGGAGGTGGAAGATAAAAAGTACCCATCAAGGAAGTGTACATTCCAACCCCCAAATTCTCAACAAGTGGCTTGGTATCCTTCACCAAAGGAATGGTTGAGTCAGAAGATGCGTTTGGATCTACAGGAGAAAAATCTAGTTGGTCAACTGTGAAAATTATCCCTTCATGAGGGAAACAAACAATACAAAATAATGAGGATGCTATGGAATCCATCTCATAGATCTAGTTTCACCCCAACAAAAGGTTATATTCTAATCTTGCATCAACTATCTCAACTTTGATATTAACAGTCTTGCCCCCAACACAGATAGGCAAAGCTGGAACAATACCATGCGGCTTGTGAGAATGAATATCAAACACAGTCAGAAGAGTGGTTGAAGGAACAACCGCAGGATATCCAATACCCTTCCAACATGCAAGAGACATTACACACGTGGAAGCACCCTCATCAATGACTGTTCGAAAGATATTAAATTTCTGGTAAGTCGATCTGATATGGAAAGCCATATGATGAGGAAGTCTCTTTTTAAAATTCGAAATTTCAAATGTGATCATAAGAGAATTATTTAGATCAACAGACCCAATAGCAGTGAGAAAATCACTCCGCTGAGCTGGACAAGACTAGAGCACCTCTAATGCGAACATAGCACAAGGACTTTGAGCTAGATCTTCTACAATCGAGTAGTTATGGGCAACCTTGGCATTAGGATTGAATGTCAAATGTTTTGAAGACCCTTTCGGCATCCAAGGTATAGGCTCAACAATAGGCTTAGTAATATGAAGTGGCTCAGTACTATCAAGAGCACCCTTGGCTTTCGAAGACTCAGCTTTGCCATAGTCACGAGATCTCTGTAATATTCCTAAATTAGTATACAAATAATTGGAATATTAATTTTTCTCTCGACATGTAGTTAGGTGAATAAATTGGTAGGGAATCCCATAAATATTTCTAGTAGACATAAAATCCCCCTTAATGTGAAAAGGGACCATATTCATAGCTGGAGAAAGCACCCTCATGTGTGAACAGGGGCTAATGCATGTGGAAAAGGTCAAGTTTGACCAAGTCAACAGAGATGGAATGGAGGGAGTGAATCATCAATAGAGACAACCGAGTATGAATGTGGATTAGTTTAGATAGTTATATAAAAGTTGGATTGAAGACCCTTAGGTGTGAAAATGGGATGGAGCAGGTTGAAGAGGTCAACTTTGACCAAATCAAGCAACGTTGTTATGGAGGAATGGCACTAATGATGGGACAACCCAATTTTGGAGGGAGATTGATTGTGTGATGGTGGAAACCCTAATGAGTGGGACCCAAGGTGAGAAGGCTCAAATTGTTTATAAGGAAGAGGATGGCAGCCATATGGGGTTAGCTTATGATTATTATTTTGATATGTTTGTTTAGACTTTTGCTCTCTTCAGCTGTTTAGCTAAGACTGTTGGTGTTGTTTAGCACAGGCTGTTCCCAGTCGAGAATACCACCTCTTCTATTGAGTAGTTATGGGGGGAGTACTGATCTATCATTCCACATATCCGACATTTTGGCCAAGCTTCAGTCTTTAGATACAATGCAGTTTCTACAGAATATTGTGTTGTGTTGTAGGGTGTTGTAGTGGAGGGTTGAGAAACCCACTTTTTGAGTTGGTTTTCATAGGAGGAAGGATTCCTTCTCTTGGGAGATAAAAAATGAGGGATTATAAGCACATTTCAGATCTTTGGCACCATGCCAACTTATCCCCATCATTTATAGCATAATTTCAGCTGGGAATTATTTTGGAGGGTAGCTTCAGGGAAGGATCTAGTGGCTCTTTTAGAGTCTTTTCCTGTGGTTGAAGGGTTCAACCTTTCATTGGAGGAGACCTTTGAGGAGATATGCATTAGATATATATTATTCCAACCTTATATTTTTATGACTTCAGTTTGTAGTGACTCTTCAGTCCTAGGGATGTAGATCACCATTTGTATTTAGGTGTATTTCTGGAAACCCTTCCCGGTTTCTCTTAGATTTGTATAAAAGAGACTAGAACTCAGTTTTTTAGCATTATTGATTAATATATCAACATATCCATATGTCTCTATAATTCTGGAGTATAAACCCTCATTATACTGTGCTTTCACTTGTTTCAGTATTTCAGTGTTGCAGTAGTTTTGGGGTTGCATTGTTTTTGGGCTATTTTGGGTGTGGGAGACTTGTTTAACTCATCTATCCTGATTTGTTTCTGATCTCCTTTTGTATTTGGTTACCATAATGTATAAACCAATGGATCCATAGGCTATTATGAGTTATTATAGCATGTGTTTCTATTGCTGATTTTCCCATTTGGGAATATTACAATGGTATTAGAGCATAATCTTGGCTCAGCCTGTGAGTTTCAACCAATATGCTATAAGAAGAAGAAGAGAAGGAGAAGAGATCTAAAATAATGGAAGGAATGATATTTGTCTCATCACTTTTCATATCTATGAAGAAACTCTCCAAGGAGGTTAAGCAGATGAAAGAGGAAAGATAAAATGAGACCTCTAGAGGGTTTCAAGAAGAGGAAGGCCCATGTACTTCCTATTATCATAAGAAAGAACCGGTGCTGCAGAGAGCTCCAAAGCAATACACTATGCCCTTTCCTTTTGAGGAAGAGGACAGTAAGCATGGAGGTGGAGGGTACTTGGAATATGAGATCCTAAGTGGATACCTGGCAAAATATAAGTCTCAACATAGAGCTTTTAAGGAGACTCTAACTCTCCCACAATTCATTTATCTTGAAGAATAAAGGAGGCCTTACAGCAATAGGAGAATAAAGGGCAATAGATTTCTATTGTCTACTTTTGATGAGTCATCCACATGTACAACAAGGGCTTGGGTAATGAAGCTAGATGCATTCTTCCTACTACATCCAGTGGTAGAAAGAGAGGTAGTTGAGATTGAAGCGCTGCACCTTGAGGGTGGAGCAAACATTTGGTGGTTCAGCCATTTGAATCATGCAAGAGTGATTGCATTTGTAGATTTTACTCAAAGGTTGATTAAAAAATTTGACAAGAAGAAATCAGAGGAGGAGAAGCCTTCACCACCACTTGAGGAGACTTGTACCAATGTTGATACAGCTATGGAAGAGCAGCCATCATCATCAGCAGTAGGGGGAGCCATCACATTGGACGAAGTAACCCTTGTAGAAATACAAGATGTTCCCAAGATTTACCAAGGTATGCATAAGTTTCCACTTTCTGTTATTTCATCACATCGTATGGAGGGTTGTGGAAATATTCCATTGCATGACCAAGGGTCAAAACATATTGATGATTTGGAGCAACAGAATTTCACTGCACTATGTAAACTTGAGTTGTTCAAGGAGAGGATAAACAATCCTCCTGACATTCATTATTGAGATGCACACAACTCCTGTGGTTCTGGTGTGGATTTATGGATGATAGGATGAGCATTGTATAACCCTATGAAGATATTTTTCCTTTAGCATACTTGGATCCTTATGGATTCAATATGGTCATTGGTGAGGGGTCTTCACTGGAAGATTTCCAAGAGGTTGCATTTCAACATCCCATGAAATGCAAGGGGAGAAATCTGATATGGGAGGATAGTGTTCTCCATTGGAGGAATACCAAGATGGATCATGGTAGGAGACACCCACATTTGGATGAAAGGGTGTGGAAGGTAAGAAAGAGGTTGGTGAGTTACCTACATATCTATGACATAGGGCAGCAGAAGGCATGGCTGCATTGGCTACTCTTGAAAGAGTTTTTCCATCATGTGACATATCCTTCTTCAAAGGGTATGATGGTGGAGGAAACTTGGCAGGGCACTTGCATCATATGGAAGCAAGGAGTTTGGGTGCATTATGTTGATATGGAATTCTTCATATCAATCATCATGTTTTCATCTTATGATTTGTATGATGGATGTGTGAGGAGGCAACAAGAGCTATTGTTTGTTTGGATACCGTTCGGAGAGTATGGGAAGATTTTCTCCCATACTTGGCATGATGTTTCAGGAGAAAGGGATGTCACAATCAAAGTGCAAAGAGGCTACCCTTTAGCATTGTAGGATCAGGAAGTACTTCCACATGGGAAGGAGACTCCCACACATAGCAACATGATGGTGGATGAATTTGGCATATGGCATGTTAAAGAATGGAGTCATGGAGTGGCAAGAGCCTTATCACTAAGGCCAACAACGCTGTCACTTGGGAGTATGTATATATTGATGGAGTGTTCCAAGGGGAGTATGCATCCCTTCATTTTTCAGATCCTTAGGAGAACATTCTTATGGGAGGGCTCATCTATGGACCTCACTTTCAGCCTACTCACTATGCATGGTAAGAAATGTATTTCTGTACTTATTGATCATTTCATAAAGTATTTGCATCTCCTCACCATCTATGTACAGTGCATTTCTCCACAAGAGGGCAAGATTATTTTTGGGTTTCATGGTCATTCTAGGACCAACATTTATGAAGGAGATAAGCCTTCTCTACATGAATTTGGGCAAGTGTGTTGTTATTATTATTATGCTCAGCTGAGATATAATGACATTTACTACCTCATAGTAGATGAGAAAACATGCATAGCTACTAACTTGTTGGAGGACAACTTGCCACATGATGTTCTGAAACAAAAATTGGTCAAACTACGTTGTATCCACTTGGGAAACCATTGGTATCACCCAAAATTGCACATAAACTTCAGAATTTTTATGATTTGGATACCATATGGTGATTATGTACCATTCAATTTGTATGGGATGGTTTGGGCCAGCACGATTCATGACTCAAGAAAGAGGATCATTGAAGATCCAATTTTCTTCTTGCCTCTTGATGATAACATTTTTTCAGCCCAAAATCAACAACTACTATACACTCATCATAAGTGGAGAGAGAGACAACGTGGGCTAGGATATTTTTTCTACCATGATCAGTTATGCAACCCACCTACATTTCAGGAGCCAAAGGTGGAGGAGATTTTTCATGAGTTACCATTTTGGAGGGTGGGTCATTTTATATGGATGATAGCTTGGGTGTGGGAGATTCACATGGGGATGATAGTTCCCAACATATCTCAGATTTAATTCCTCAAGAAGGCCTCCAGACCACACATTTTTGCTTCCATGGGTGTTTTACTTCTACATGATGATATCTATTTGGGATGGTCACCAAAAGCTAACTTGCATACTTGGGAGGGGAAACTTGGAGATGTATTGATGAGACAACATCTTGTTCTTTGGAGGATTTTACCATATGAGGATGCTACAGGAGGAGGAGAGGAGGTTCTTCAGTTCTATCCTTGCAGTTGCTTGAGGACAAGCAACATCTGGGAGGAGAGGACTGTAATATTCCTAAATTAGCATACAACTAATTGGAATATTAAATTTGATCTTGACATGTAGTTAGATGAAAAAATGGGTAGGGAGGCCCATAAATATTTCTAGTAGGCATAAAATCACCCTTAATGTAAAAGGGGACCATATTCATAGCTGGATAAAGCACACTCATGTGTGAACAGGGGCTAATGCATGTGAACGAGGTCAAGTTTGACCAAGTCAATAGAGCTAGAATGGAGGGAGTGAATCATAAATAGAGACATCCAAGTATGAATGTGGATTAGTTTAGATACTTATATTAAAGCTGGATTGAAGACCCTTAGGTGTGAAAAGGGGCTAGAGCAGGTTGAAGAGGTCAACTTTGACCAAATCAAAAGAACATTGTTATGGAGGAGTGGCATTAATGATGGGACAACACAGTTTTGGAGGGAGATTGATTGTGTGATGGTGGAAACCCTAATGAATGGGACCTAAGGTGAGAAGGTTCAAATTTTTTATAAGGAAGAGGATGGCATCCATATGGGGTTATATTATGATTATTATTTTGATATGTCTGTTTAGACTTTTTCTCTCTTCAGCTGTTTAGCTAAGACTGCTGGTGATGTTTAGCATAGGGTGTTCATGGTCAGGAATCCCACCTCTTCCACTGAGTAGCTCTTGGGAGAGTACTGATCTATCATTCTTCATATCCATCATTTTTTCCATGCTTTGGTATTCATCTACAACACAATTTCTATAGAATATTGTCTTGTGTTGCAGGGTGTTGCAGTGGAGGATTGAGAAACCCACTTTCTGAGTTGGTTTTTCATAGGAGGAAGGATTCCTTCTCTTAGGAGATCAACAAGGAGGGATTATGAACACATTTCAGATCTTTGTCACCAGGCCAACTTATCCCCATCATTTACAACAAAGTTTCAGCTGGGAATTGCATTATTTTGGAGGGCAGCTTCAGGGAAGGATCTAGTGGCTCTTTTAGAGTGTTTTCTTGTGGTTGAAGGGTTAAAAATTGCATTTGAGGAGACATTTGAGGAGATCTACATCAGATATATATTATTCCAGCCTTACATTTTCATGAGTTTCAGTTTGCAGTGAATCTTTAGTCGCAGGGTTGTAGATCACCATTTGTATTTAGGTGTATTTCTAGAAACACTTCCCGGGTTCTCTTGGATTTGTAGAAAAGATACTAGATCTCAGTTTTTGAGCATTATTGATTAATATATCAGAAGATCCATTTGTCCCTATAATTCTGGAGTATAAAACCTCATTATACTGTGCTGTCACTTGTTGCAGTATTTCTGTGTTGTAGTAGCTTTGGGGTTGCATTGTTTTTGGGCGATTTTGGGTGCGACAGACTTGTTTAACTCATCTATCCTGATTTGTTTCAGATCTCATTTTGTATTTGGTTACCATAATGTATAAACCAATGGATCCATGGTCTGTTATGAGTTATTATAGCATGGATTTATGAAAAATGCGTTTTCTGTTCTTATATTGTTGATTTTCCCATTTGGGAATATTACAATCTCGTAGTGATATCTGCGTGAGCACTCATCATGTATATGTTTGATGTATTTTACCCTTCCTGATTTCCCCTAGAAGAAGCCCCAGTATTTTGATTTGCGCCAGCAACTAATTGCTGCCCTTAGGGAAAAGGGTTTGTTAGGACAACCTAGGAACTAGAGGAACCCTGTTGAGCTAAAAAGCACCACACATCTTGAATTTTAGGGCAAAGGTGTGTAAGACGATCTCCAGTGCACAATTTGTATGGAAATTTCACCTTATTTTTATTATCCTTTTTACCCTCTCCAACATGATCGTTGGATTTGTTTGCATTCCCCTTCCCATCCTTGTCCTTTTTCTTGTTATTCTGTCCCTTCTTCTTCCCATCAGATTGTTGATTTCCTTTGGGATTGGAAGTTTGGAAAAAATTAATTGCCAAGGACTAGGAAGGAGTTGACATTGAAGGCACAGCCTGACCAAAAGAAGCAGATTTTATAGAAAACTGCTGCAATTGACTTATTAGGTTAGCCGCACTGCTATCAATTGAACCGATAAGCCCATTACCATGAGGACCAGGTTTAGTTTTGGCTAAGTCTAATTTGGAGTGAGGAGCATCTGGAAATTTTTTATTAAGGACTCCAGATAGAGAATAACTCAATTCTAATTGTTGAGCCCTAAAAATAGCCTGCTCTTCAGAATATACCCCTGAAAGGGATACATCCTTAGAAATTTATGGCTGTAAAGATTTCAAAAACCACTTGAGAAGGAATATATTTGAAATTTGGGTTTTAATGAGCCTCTTTCTTCTTCACCATTCATTAATATGGTCAGAAATGTGAGTTATCTTGTCCTGCTGAAAATTGTCAAGGAGGCCAGTCCCGGAATCGTAACGGACATGTAACTGAAAGTGGTTTAAGAACATGGTAGCCAATTCTCCAAAAGTAGCAAAATTTGCCCCAGCTAACTTAATATACCATTTGGCAGCATTTCCAGTTAAGTTTCTTTGAAATAATCTCAACCTAATCGAGTCATCGATCAAGGAGTTCGAGGAACACCATAAATGGAAAGTGGTGATATGATACATTCTTCCCTTAAAACTTTGGAATGTCTAAAGGGAGCTTGGTGGGGAACGGAGACTAACTTGGACTATACGGAATAGGATCATTAGTCAATTTCGATAGATCTGGAAAATTTAATGTTGCAAGAAATGGTAAGCGAGGAGGAGCCTGGGAATTCCATCTTGAATAGGAAGGATTCCCCACATTCAAAAAAGAATAACCTGGATTTGTTGAGGCATCGGGTTGCTAGATATTTTTCGTAGAGAATGCTGGGCCATAAGAAAATCCTTGTGACCCAACATTCAGAGAAGGACCCTCCCACAACATAGAGTTACTATACACAAGACCATTCCCTCCAACCGAGGTAGTGAATGAAGAGGAAACCCCTTGGTAAGGGTTCCAAGCATTTGAAAACGGAGAAAAATCCCGAGAAGTACTCGATGAAGGGAAAGGAAAATTCCCTTACTAACCAACGAGAAACTGATTCTCTACTCCTAACGCTGTAAAAACAGGGTTCCATCCTGTAAAGACATTAGAACTTTGACATCCCAAAAAAATATTGAAACCTTGAGTCTGAGAGGTAAAAGGTAAAGGTCCTAAGGAAGGGTTTGAATGAAGGATGTGCCCACTTCCAAAGAGGAACCCTTGAAATGAATCTGACCCACTAGTCATAGAAGGAATGGGTGTGGAGATAGCTGAAACAACAAAAAATGAGAAAGAAGGAATTCCACTAGTGGTCATTCCATAAGAAAAGGGACCAGATTGAGAAGCACGTGCTTGGGTGTTTCTAGAGCCAAACACAACAACACTAGAAGTGATTGCAGATATAGAAATAGTGCCTCCTCCTTCACCTGAAAGAGGAGTCTTAACACTTGTAGTGTTCACAGCCAAAATTGTGTTCCCTGTAGTGGCCATTGAAAGAAAGGAATGTGACGGATATGGACTCTCTGGTCTCTGAGACTCGGGTCCAATGTACTAAATAATGTAAGGATAACTAGCAGGAAGAAGAGATGGAAGAGACTTAGCAGGCCGAGGGACTTCCTCTATTTCTACTTCTTCTGCCAGAAATAAAACTCTAGAGATGAGTGGAGCACTCCTCTCTATACTGACACCGACATCAGAACCACCCACAGAAACTTTAAGCCCTGACGGAGGATCTCTCTCCAATGCGTTTGAAACCACCGGGCGAAACTCACCCTCTGAATTACACCTATGCATTCTTGAAGAAGGCTCGACACTTGTGGGAGAAAACCCACGAAGCCTCCCTGATAGACGAGGTGGTCGGTTAGCCACTTTAAGAGATTAAATTTATACTCAAAAAATATGTGAAGCTAAGCAATCTAGGAGCAAAGAGTACACTCTAAAAAGTTCCTACGATATAGCCAAGCAAGAAGCTCTCAATTATTTCTGCTCCGAGTGATGAGGACCAGATACCAAAATACAAGACATTGAAATAATATGACCTTCCAAAAATAGTCTGTGGTAATTACGCCCTAGGCCTACTAGCAAAGGTAACATAAACAATTACTCTGACCTCCTAACAACAGCCTTTACCAATACAAGTCCCCAAGCTTCGCAAGGGCACCCTCCAAAAGTACTGATGGAAGTGATGCAATGTCTGCCTCAGGTACCATAGGTATCCCCCCCTGTAATCTCCTGTGTGGTCCCTAGGATAGGCAACTAAGGGCACCAATCTGTATTGGAAGCTGGGCGGAATGGTCTTAGGTCAAGATTCAAAAAATAGGAGAAGGGGTATCTCTCTTCTCTGCCTGCACTATCCCTCGTGGTTGAATCTATGGATGTGGGCTTTCCTAGTCCACTTAACGGTGTTGTATTTCACTCGTTATTAAAATTTCTATGTTTAACAATTTGAGCGGCCTTGGAGAGTTAACTCTCCACTCACCTAATCCAAGGCCCTACAACCTAGATAGTTTGTGTATGATTAATGACAATGATAAAAAAAATTCTAGTTTCTTTTAATTATATCTCTTGTTTTAAATTAGCTGTTACTTAAGTCAAGGGCAAACAGAAGTGAAACTGATGGTGTTTTATGACGCAGAAGAAATCAATGAAAACATAGTTACATGCAAATGTAACAATTTCCTTTCGATGAAAAGTGATCTCTACATGGGTTCTACGAAACTAATAAGAAAAAAAAATTATTTTTTCTTTTCAGACACTCACACTTCACACGATTCAGAAAGTTACGAAAAATACTAAAATTCTCAAATGTACTTAATACAAACTACCAATGATATGCAAATCCTAAGATGCTAATTCTAAAGAAGCAAAAAAGAGCTCCTAGCAAGACAATGGTTCGATCACTTTTTGGTAGAAAGTAAAGCTAGTTCCAAACAGAATTCCTATGCATAAAAACACCAAAAATGCACTTGATACAAAAGAGTGAAATAAAAAGAAAACTTCCTTCGCAATCAAGCCAAGAACCTAAGACTATAAATTAATCAAAAAGCTTCAAAAGATGTAATGAAACCGTAAAAACAAACTAAAATCATAAGCTACAGAAAACACAAAATGTTTTTGGGATTTTTACTTATAATGGAAGAAAAAAGATTTCAAGAAGGCAAACAAAAACTACCCAAGAACCGGAATCAAGTCAAATGAGTCTCAACAAAGGATTCAAAGTGCTCAAGCCAACTGTGATACTTCCGTAGCAGGACTTAAATAAGGAAAAAGAACCAAGAAAATCAATCAATTGATTCAACATGGTAGCACAATCTTGCAACGAACAAGAATTCAAAAAACCAAAAAGAGATTCTTCGAAATTCGTAACAAGACAAGTCTAAGAAATCGAGAAAAATGAAATAGACCAAGGAAGAAAAAACCATAAGTGAAGCAATTCATAGGGCCAAGAAGAGAAAACAAGTAGAGGCTCACTATTTCAATAGGTTAGAACAACCAAGAACTTCAGGAAAAGCTCTCAGTGCTTCAACCGCAATTGCAAACACACAAAACAATTCACCAAATGGATAGGTTTTCATAAAAATAAGAGAGAAATGAATATGAAATCACCCTAAACACAGTCCAAAGACCTTAAAGCCACCACAAGAATGGTTCAACATAGACAGAAAAGACTACAGAGGCTGAAAACTGAAAATTTCAAAATTTTTCAACAATACGTGATTTTACAGTGTGCAACTAGCATGTATACGTGACTGTAACCAATGAAACTCGTGTATACGCGGGTCCCTTTGGAAAAAAAATGAGGTATACATGACTATGCAGAGAAAAAGCTACGTATGAAAATAAATATAAGGAAAAAATAAAAATTCAAGCCTGATCAAGGGACCAAGTCTTCTGTTTGATTGAAAAAAGACTTACTAGAATGTAAAAAGTGATAAAACTTGCCAGGAACCTACAAGATAGATAAAACAACCCAAATGGGAAATCAAAAGGATGTGAACCCCAGGGGAGTCGCCATTTATGTTTTGGGAAATTTTACCTTAAAGGTCTTGGGTTAATGAACCTTCACAGATCAGGGGCATATCATTACAGGAAGGACTCACTTAACCAACTTCTATGCAAATAACTAGAATCTACAGGTTGCAGACCTTACCCCGATATCCCTCGGTTGAAGTAGATCCCGAAGGGTGCAAACCCCCTGCAAAAATTTGTGCTCCTTAATCTGTAAATCAAAAAATAGTGAACACAAAATCCTTGTTGTACAACATATATATGTTCTAGATGTTAGTGGAAATCATGCATAACATCATAAAAACAATATTAAATGTTCAATTGATGATCATTACACATGTATAAAAGATTATTGACACGTAAAAATTAGGAACAAGATAGCTCTTCTATTATTAGTGATATGTATAGTAAATAAACGTGGAGAGATCACTTGAAATCTGTCACGGCCTTCGAGCATACCATCTTCTGGATCCATCCAACCATAGCCTCTCAAGATTTCTTCCAAGGATAATGCACAATGGATGTCACATAGGGTGGTGAACATCTAAAGGAAATAAGGGTTTCCTGCAAATAGCTGGGAAGTGCAGGAGGCACAGGAATATATTAGACTTGGATAGGGCTCCAACAGAGTATAATATCTATATTTCTCTCCCTCTTTTTCTCTTAGGCCATTCCCTTGAGGGGCTTTTATACTCCCTCAAATTAGTTTTTATAGTTGGGAATAGTTAGGCCATGGGCTGGGGTGGTTAAGTTACTGGAACAACCGTAAACCCCGCCTCTAAAATAGGGAATATATATATATATATATATATATTTAATGATTAAAATGGCATACGCGGTTCTCTATGTATGGACTCGCGTATATACATGAAAAAGTCTAGGCAGAGTCGCGTATGGGTTTTAGATATTGTTTTTTGAGAAATATGTCCAAGTGTGAAGGAAAGGGTTGCCCAAGGCCAATGCATAAATCATCAATATAAGCTAGTGATAAATGATACTATAACATCCATATCAAATTTTAGATCCTTTCAAAAAGCTCTAACCCCCCAGAGGGTAAGAAACTTACTGACTGGGGCATTAGATACAAGAATACACTTCGGCAATAAAGGACCTAGCCGATTTTACCATTGGATCCTCTACATATGAATTAGGAAATACAGGCTCTATCTTTCTAATTGTCTCTGCCTTCAATCAACCTTCCTGCTGCCTGCTTCAGTCAACCGGCCTATCTCACCTACCCATCCAAGTTGGTATATTCAGGTAGAACTTCAATGCCCCTATTTTGAAGAAAGAAAAAGGGCTAGTTACAGTTACATATCGAGAGCTTATTTCGGACCATAATAATAATTTATTTCAAAAATTTCTAGTGAAAATAAGATCTTTGTCACTTACAATAATATTTGGGTTTCCATGTAGCTTTTGAATTGTTTCCATAAATGCAGTAATAATTGTATTAGCTTCAAAAGGATGAGATAATTCACAAAAGTGTGCATACTTGGTAAGTCTATCAACTACCACCATGATGCCACCCATTCCTTTAGACTTGGGTAAACCTGTGATGAAATCCATTAATACCTCCTCCCATCTCTAACTTGGAATGACTAAAGGTAGTAATAGACCCAAGGTCTTAATTATCTCAACTTTATTTTTTTTGGAAAACCAAACAATCTGCCAAAATTTTGAATATCATATTTAAGGCAATCCCAAATAAATTCCTTATTGACCCTGTTGTAAGTTTTTAAAAATTCCGAGTGCCCTCCTAAGGGGGTGGTGTGAAATTAAAAAATAATATTTTGTTTGAGTTGTGAATTCTTACAAAGATATAAGTGATCTTTGTATGATAATGAATCATTTTTCTGGCTAAATGTATAAGATGTATTGGGATCTTGCTACAACTTTTGAATGAGTGTCCACACTTATTTTTCATTATTCCATTCATCCCTTGCTTTGATTATCCAATCAAGTTGGATAATACAAATGAAAAAAAGAAATGTTTCCACATCCCCATCCTTTCTTGAGAGTGCATATGAAACAACATTTTTCTTCCCTTTTTTGTAGATGATTTCAAAGTCATAACCCAAAATCTTTGTGACCCATTTTTGTTGCGCTTCTAAAGATAATATTTGTTCCAAAAAGTATTTAATACTATCATGATCTTTTTTTACCTTTAAGTGTCTTCCCATTAGGTAAGGTCGCCATTGATTTAGTGCACATAGTATTTCCAGCATTTTATTATCATAAATAAGTTTGTGTAAATACTTTCCTTTAATTGGATGACTTTCAAAATAAATGGGTCTTCCTTCCTGCATTAAAACAACACCAATTCCATTTCTTGAGTCATCATATTCCACAATAAAGGTTTTTGTGAATTCTGTTGTAGATAAGACCGATGCTTGGCATGTTGCCTCTTTAAGATGTTCAAAGGCCTTAGTTGATTCTAAAGTATAATAAAATGTATATTTATTCAATAATGTTTTTAGAGGTGCTACTATTCTCCCATAATTATTAACAAAATTGCGATACTACCTTGTCAACCCGAGGAATCCTCAAATATGCTTAATGGTTGTGGGGATTTTCCATTCCTTAATGGATTTAATTTTTTCATTATCTATGTTAACACCCTCATTTTTTTCCATGTAAAAATCAACAAGTTTCTATTAAAGAAAAATAAAAAGTTACATTGTAGTAGATGCAAAAATTGCATTTAAGAATTTTGTGAAGGGACCAAAGGATATGCATTAGGCACTCAGAGTAGCAAAGCTAACAAAAAGAAAATAAAAAATTAATTACAAATGGCTAGATATATTGGTTTTCTCTTTTTTGGTTTTTTTCTTTAACTTTTTTCCAAACCCCAAGGGATGTAGTAGCTGAAACAATTGCAGACTAATTATTTCTTGGAAAGTTTTGGAGTTTTTATCTGAATCTGATCTCTCAGAGACATGAGAGCACATAGTTCCACCTATTCCTTGATTGTTTCTCTTTTCCTCAAGTTTGTTCTCATTGTTTGAGATCGGTATTGAGTTTTTGGGAATGTATGCATGTTTATTCTGGTCCTTATAATTCTCTTCTCCATTATTTTGAGAACCTTGTTGATTTTGTGTATCTATATGTTGTTGGGTTTCATCAATTTCTTCATCCTCGTCCTCTAAATATGGAGGATCTAGGAATTTCCATCCTCTTTGATTTGGAAGTCTTTTCTTTGACCTTTTTTTGCTTGATTGCATGTATTCTACAAGTGCCCTATTTTATGGCACATCCTGCACCTAAAGGCAGTATTTTCAATTTCTAAACAATGTGTCCACCTGAAGTATTGATGCCTCAGATTAATATGATCGGAGATACCTTTTCTTAAATCCATATCCACACAAATTCTTGTGAAATTGAAGATGGATTTGTCCATTCTTTCACGATCCATCTTTAGGAACCTTCCCAAAGTGTTCCCGGTTCCTTGTAGAACCTGATGATTCCAGTAGGCAACTGGGAGTTTATGTGACCTTACCTAGACCAGAATTTTTGTTACCACTATTATGTTTTCATCAAAACTTGGAAATCATGATGTTACAAAGAGACCCGTCCTTCCCCAAAACCATGGTCCTTCATTTATGACATGATCAAAATATTTCTGTTTGTCAAAATGAACCACAAAAAAAAAATTGCACTCAGATAAATGTCACAATATCTAGTCCATTTCAGGTAGATTCACTCATTTATATCTTCTGATTTAGGTTAGTAACCATTAAATCTACCTATGGTAGATTTTTCTTGAAACATAGAGAAAAAACCACTTGCTTCTAGTATATCTATGGCCAGGGTTGGGGATTTTCCATCTTCTCAACGATGTAAGACCCTGGAATTGTCAAATTTGGATTTTTTTTTGTCCTGTGTGGAAGTGTTCCCTCTTAGTGCATCCTTGAACGAGATGAGACCCTTTCCATTTGAAGATGATCTAGGTGAGAAGCTCACTCTTGGGGAAACACCTTGCAATCTTAAATTAAGGTTAATTGTGGTTTTTCATTGAATGTCATAATCTTCCAATTAGACCCAATCCTACATCACTTTCCCTGAATAAATCAAAATTTGTAAAGAAGTAGGAATACCTATAATATTTAGGATACTTTGATTTAGATATGACACTAGATCTATTCCCTTGACCCTTAACACATTTAATTTTCCAGAAATGGTTTTGATAAAAACCTGAACTAATTGCCCTCAATTTGCATCATGTGATCTCCTTTATATTTATATTTTGGTCCAGGATCTAATCCCAAAAAATGTATTTGTGATTTTTTTAGAAGACGGGGATTTACAACATGCAATGTATTTTGGATCCTTGGTGCATGTATAATTCAAGCAAGAGATCACTGAAAATAGTGGATGCACCTTCAAAGAGTGGACACAATAGCCTTTTCTAACTAGAGATGTGGTCCAATAAAAAATCTGTCCACTCTGTGGAAAAATGGATCAGTGCTGAAAATGACCATGGGCTTTAAAATCACCCCAAGAATATCTCCACAGCATGTGATCCCAATGAATTGTAACCTCCTCTACATTGTGGCATGAAACCAATGCATTATCCCCTTATCCAAATTAGAAAAACACTGCCACATTCTGGCAAAGCCAGATTGAGATGACAACCATGCCTTGAAGACATATGTAGGCTTCCATTCACTGGGATATTGTGATATATTAGCGTCGGACTTCCTGTGATCCCGCCACTGAAGTGATATCCCTAATGCAACAGTGACAGATTTTGAAGGAGAAGCCCAAAGGGAAACATTGTACAAAATCTTACCTTAGTGATGAAAAATGCACGTCTGATGTGTTTGATATTCTGCAAGCTAAAAAATATTGTTCTTCTCATCATATCCAACATAACCACACAAGCAGTCGAAGATGTTAGCCTGCAGATCCATGCCAGAGATCCGATCTTCCCGCTGAAGGTTTTTTCGCTCCATTAATTCGGATCGGTTCCTTCTCATTTTCCTATTTCAGGCCTCCCACATTAACACCCTCATGAGATACAATATGACCCAAATATTACACCTCCTATACTCCAAAGAAAAATTTCGAGGTTTTTGCATATACTTGTTTCTCCTCCAATAGTTTGAGCACCATGTAAACATGTTGAACATGATCCTTCCAAGACTTGTTGTAGACTAGTGTATCATAAAAAAATACTAACACAAATTTTCTAAGGAAGGGTTCGAGATGGAATTCATCAAACATTTAAATGTGGAAGGTGAATTAGTAAGGCCAAAAGGGATGATAAAAAATTCATAATGACCCTCATTAGTTTTGAATTTTATTTACAGAATGTCGTTAGTATTCATTCTAATTTGATGATATCTTGAATGAAGATCTAGCTTGGTGAATTAAATTGCTCCATGCAATTCATCCAAAATTTCATCAATGAAAGGAATGGGAAATTTGTATTTAATAGTGAGCTTCTTAAGCTCCCTTATTGTGCACCAATACTACTGGAGTAGATAAATAACTTTTACTAGGTTGAATTATGTCGACCTCTAGCATTTCTGCAACCATATGTTCAATTTCACTCTTTTGGGAATAGGGATACAATGCAGTCCTGTTGTTTAGAGGAACACTTCCTGGAATAAAATTAATAGCATTATAATTATCACGAATATGTGGGAAGCATTTGGGAGTCTCAAATACATTGGAATGATTGTCCAAGACTTTTTTGAGATTTGGAGAAATAAATGATTTTGATTTTTGAACCTCTAGTGAGCATACTTATGCAATTACACCCTGTTGTTATTTCTTCATAAGATTTTTCATGCCATTTGAGTTGATTATATTTCATGTTTTGCCTGTGATAACCCTTAATTCATCTTCCTTTCCTTCCCAAAATTAATTCAATAAACGTTCTTGAAAATTAAAAGCTACCGTCCCCAAAGTTTGTAACGATTGAAATCCCGTACAACATCAACACCACCGTTTGGAATGGAAAGAATTGGAATGTTCAATACATATTCCCCAATGGCTAGCTTGATATTATGGAAATTTCTAAAGAAATTTATAGTTCCTCAATTTGAAACCATCACTTGACACTCTGGTGTTGGGTATAGGAATAACTTCAATTACTTGGCTATCTTACAATGAATAAAATCATGGGTACTACCTGAATCAATCAACAATATTACTATTTTCTTCTTGATATATCCTTCTATCTTGAGAGTTTGAGGAATAGTAATTATTTCCAATGTATTACAAGATATACTTAGATTCATTTATTATTTCTATAGGGTTGGTTCCTAGTGTATATCCTCCTCTTTTGATGGTTTTTGTTCTTTTTATTCTTCCTATTCACAATCTATGTAAATAAATTTCTTCTCAGCACACTTATGACCTTTAATGTATTTTCTATCGCAACTTTAACAAATACATTTTGCTCTTTTTTCCTCCAATTGTTGTGGTGTCAACCTTGTAGGTTGTGGAAGGCTAGGAGTAGAAACACTTCCATATTTATAGTTGTGAGTGGTAAACTTCCTTATTTCCATCATTTTTCTTTCAAAATTTATTGCCACCCTGAATGCCTTCTCCAATGAATCAGGTTCCCAAAGGCGAACCTCATGTTGGAAGTTATCCTTTAAATTCCCTATGAAGAAATCAATGATATGCTCCTCTAGAATATCAATTACCCTGATAATAAACATTTGGAAGTCCTTAATGTGCTCCACCATTAAACCTTTTTGTTTGAGATTTATCAATCGGATAAAGAAGGTGTTTCTCTTTGTATCCTCATAATGTGTTATCATTTTGATGAGCCCTAATATTTCAACAAGAATGTTACAATTCCTAAGGCTACCAACTTAAATTATCAACCTAGGGTTCACACAAACTTAATAGGTGTCGACACTATATGTGCAACATGAAACATGTCCTTATTTCATTGATATAATGCAATGAAGTGCATTAAATGAAATCCAAGCCTAAACTAATTGTAGAAATGGAAATGTTACTCTATTTGTAGAAAGGAAAACTAATTAGATTTGCATAGAGGAAATCCTAGTTACTTTTGCAGAACGAAAAGGATATTATACTTTTCATAAATGTAAATTTTAATCCTAATTGCAAAAATGTAAACATTAACCTATTTTCAAAGTGTAAATGGTACACCAAAAGGAAACCTAGTCTATGAAATAGAAATAACAATGTTTGAAACAGAAACCATAGCTTAAGATGTATGGAATGAAATGAAATAATTCTTCAATCATTGCATTCAAGATATATTTTTTCAAAAAATTTCATAATTTTCTTGATAAAGTAATCATGAAAATCATCATTATGCTTTTCAAGTCATGAATCTGTCCACTAACCATAACTGCAGAGGTGAATTGCAATGGAGAAGAGGCAAGCCTTAAGAGCTTTTTGATATTACTAAATCATGGTTTTGGAGCCTAGGGGTCATTATTCAAGCCTAAGGGACAAAAAAAAAGCTTTTTGAGAAGATATGGTTAAGTTTACATGTGTAATATCCAAAAATAGGGAAATTCTACAACAACGAGAATATCTTAAGATATTCTAAAGTTGGAGCTACATTAATACATGAGCACAAATAAATTTTTTATAGAAAATTATCTCATAAAATGTGTCTTAGACACCCTTTCATCAGATTATAAACATATCAGCAAAAGTATGCCTTTATACACTATCTCTTAATGGGGAAAAGCAGCAAAATAGACCCTAAAAACATTATTCCTAGGTGACTGCATGATAACCAAGGGAAATAACGGTTTGGTCCCTTCACATATAGATTGAGGACCTCACATACAAAAGGGGATAAAAAAGAAATCCCTTTTGATATGTTAAAAAGGTCTCCCGGCCTTACAATGGCTTAGAAACACCCAAATCCCATGACTTTGATTATGCAGAAAAGACTGAAGCATGTACAACATTATCTCATGATGGTTTCTCCAAAATTTCAATATAAAACATAGATATAGAGATTGATGGCACAATATGCTAAGAAAATAGAGATCTGGCCTCCTTATTGTATTACAGAGATAACCCGACAAGGGTTTCATGAGACACATGTACAAAAAGAGCAGATCTCATTTATTCAGCTTAGAAATAATGCAGTCTCACTACAACATGACATGAATGTAGATGAATAATACAAAGAGGGATAAATATCCCTTCCTCTAGCTTTCCAGGAGAAGGTTGGCCCTTTCCCTAGGAAACTAGCTCCAAAACAAGGGTTAAAACCCTGCTGCAACAACAACTCTCTGCCATAAGAATAGATGACCATATCACCCACCATATATCTATCATCTCTGTCAGGGTCATCAAGAATCATGCAAGCACCAAGATCCTTGGAGTAATCTACCAAGAGTTGAGACCTCCAATATGGATCAATCCTCCCAAGAGATAATGCTGGTGATATGGCACGTGAAGCTCCCCTCATGCTGCTGCCTACTACTTTGACATCCCCCATGCAAAAGTATTCCTCCAAAATTTTCACCGCTCCAAAATCCAAGAGTGGTGAATCCAAAGACAGGATGTCTTTCATCAATCCTATATCGGGTGGCCTCCTAGGTGGAATGTCTCCAAGTAGTGAGACATCAATGTCAAGAGTAGACTGTACATATGGTTGGGCAACCTCGCCCTTGCCTTCACAGCGCAGAACAATCTGCCTCCCCTTTGATTTAGCTCTATGAAATAGATAAGGGTGTGTGCCTCTCATCAAGTGGTGCTGCTCTCCCTTCCTACCTTCTCCTTCCATCTGCAATGCTTCACAGTCATGCTGCTCATTGATTGTGCTTTGACCTCCATGTATGAGATCCTAGGGAAATTTTTGCAAGGATACAAGAATACCTCCTGTTGGAGCATGTGCTCCTCCTTCCTCTGCATGAGGTATTGGATGTGCTCTAGATGTGACAGTGATGTTGCCCTCATCTTCATCAATGTGTATGGGAAACCCTCCAATAATTGGATCCTATTGTGAAAAAGAGATCCCCATGCCCTCTTGTTTAGGAATATGAGATAGAGGTCTTGCCTCTAACAATGTATGATGCAATATATTAGTTTATCCCATGGTTTTTTGAAGTGGAGTGAGGCCTATAGTTTCCTCCATTACATGCAAGGGTTTTGTTTTCTTACATTTTTCTTGCTCCATTACATGTGTCTTAGGAAGTTTCCCATCAAACATTCTCACCAATGTTTTAATGAATCTTGCATAAGAGGAAGTATTTGAATTTTTCAAAGAACAAGATTCAAAAATCCACCATGCATAAGCCTTACCTCCAAAATGCAGTGCTACTACTCTGATGGCTTCACTTTCAGAAATTTTATGCTGCTACAAAAATGTGTCTAGCTCTTCCACCCAAGCCCTAGCTGAACATGTAGGTGAAACATATAAGGTAGACAGAAGGAACCTGTTAGCCACCTATAATATTTTTAGACCAGAAAGGTGGCTAAAACTTTGGGAGCCTCCAAGGAATGAATTTTTTCACTAAAAGTTGTTGGCTCTTGGAGTCTCTATAAGGCCTCCTGCCTTCTTCCTCTGTCCAGATCCGTTACTACTTTTTCACACTTCAAAAGCCTCTGAAATCCTTCAAAAATCCCAAGATTAAATACTGCTGCATTCCCCTTTGTTCCCTCCCCTTTCTTCCAACATTTCCTCATTTCTCCGTTTCC
This sequence comes from Pinus albicaulis, assembly GCA_034641835.2. Lineage (NCBI taxonomy): Eukaryota > Viridiplantae > Streptophyta > Pinopsida > Pinales > Pinaceae > Pinus > Pinus albicaulis. The sequence goes on along the minus strand of JAXQQM020088647.1, from coordinate 53,408 downwards.
TTTCTCTTATAAAAACCCCACAAAAACATATGTTCTCCCTTGATCTCCTCATGAAATCCTTTCCCTAAGGTTAATAAACTCTCTTTTTTGACCATGTCTGCACTTTAATTTCCCCTTTTAAAACATTGGAAAGTCATATAAAGGGCATATTTTATGTGCATTTAGCGTTTCAGCCCCTGCGAGCTAAGCTCCTGGTTTTTCCCCATATATCTGAGTGCCAGGACCAACTGCTCAATCCTTGGGCGCTAGACCAAAAGCATGACCTTTCTCCGTCCATTTTCCTTTGAAAAACCCATTTTATAAAGTTTAAAGGGAAATATTTGAAGGCACGTGTTTTAATTATCGCGATAAACCAAAGCCGTCGATCTGCTCCCCAGATCCGACAGCGCGGAGCACACCTCACCTGGTGGCCCCCCCCCTTCCCCGCGCCATTTTCTAGAAACCTCCGGTTTCCATTCCGCACCACCTTTTGGGGAAAGCCGGTATTCTCCCGTTGGCCAGCGATTCCACACGCTGGTCGACGCGTGTCCTCCGCCCTGTTTCAAAACCGCCGTGCTATCACATCGCCCGCGCGTTATCCTTCGTACCAGAGCCGCCCAGCGGAATTATTGACCACCGTCCGATTGAGATCCCCGCATCCGACGGTTGTCTTCCATCTAACCTACCCGACCCTTAACCAACTTGCATGCTATTTAGCTGGGTCCCGGCGCGATCAAAATTCTATCCCCGCCGTCGATCTCCGCAAATCGACTGTCCACGTTCGATTGCCCGATTCCGTTGCCTAGTCAATTATTCATTCCGCTGACTTTCGCGATAGCCCCCGACCGTTGATCTCAGTGCAATCAACGGCTTCGATTGCTCCGTTTTCCCGCACACCTTCTGATGCAGATTTGCCCCTATAAACGCAGGATTTCCTCATTTTGCTTGTTTTGTGCAGGTTGTAAGGTTTTTTCTGATCTATATGGAGAATTTTCGTGGGAAGAAGATGACGATCCTCTACCTTTCGAATGCCTTGAAGAAATTATCCACGGGGTGCAGAGTTATATTATCAGTGAGGTTTCATGAGCCTCTTTTTTCATACGCTCCCGTAGAACCTAAAAACAGCAAAGAAACGGCAGAAAAAGAGTATCAGAAGTTGAAGACCAAAAGTAAACCAGAACAGCAGGATAATGATCAGATGAGTGGGGATTACGGCTAAGACAGTTATCAAAAGCCTAATCCCCAACTCAAAACACAGATTAAAAAAGAAAACCTAAAAGTGTTCGCTAGAGATATTGCCTCCACCGCCATATTTGAGGCAAATTGATTCCTCAACCACCGCAGTGCCACCTATTGTTTCAAGATGATCAGTCAGAGGCCGAATTTATTGAACAAAATCAGTTTCTTTGCCTCGAAACAGCCAAAGAAGTTATTTCCACCCCAGATTTAATGATGGAATGTTTGCAGAATAACCCTAATAGTACACAGAGCCTTAAAGATCGACAAAAGCTCTTTCCGAGCTTACTTCATAAGTGTAAACCCATTTAATGCAGTGGAACACCTGTATGATTTCTTCATCGAGCCTCCAAGGGCCAGGAAGACATTAATTTTGCATTAATTGTATTTTAGATCTTTTCATCAGATCTCACCTCCTCATCCTTCTATAAATACTTCAGTAGAAGATGAGTGAGGGGTTGGATGGGTTGGTTGTTAATGTAATTGCTGAAGTTTTGTAACTGCCTCTGAGCAGAAAACTCTTGATTGTAGATAGGCTTTCACTGGCTCTTGGAGCTCTGCTTGTAACAGATAGGTTAGGTTGTGAAGAGAGATGGATTAAAACACTGGATCTGAAGATTGTAACTGGTTTGAAGCATCAATACAAGCTGATTTATGGGATCCTGGTCTATGCTGATGGTGATGTTATTATCACTATAACTTGTATTTTGTTTCTGTTTTCAATTTGTTTCATTTTCCACTATAAAGAATGGTTTAAACAGGGTTAGGACCTACTGTATATCAGTAACCTTCTCTAGCTGAGAAATCTTTATTTAAATGTTTTCTTTCAACTGTGTTATTTGAAAATGATTTAATTCAGTCTAAGTACAGGGATGCTGGCGTTCCCTCATCTTTTTGTCACAACTGAATGTTATTTTTAAATGTTACGTTCAATATATATTGTGTGAAGATGAATTGAGGAAATCAAGGTTAACCCTGAGTCCCTTTCTTGTTTGCTCAACTATTTTATTGTTTCCCTTAGGATGTGTTAAAAGCTGACTAGTTTCGAAGTACTTATCAGATCTTAGACCATTTTGTGTGATCTTTGTGTTTCCCTTTGTTTTTATATGTTTTCTATTAGAAGTGTATCAAAGGCTGGATAGTTTCAAAGAACTTACCAGATCCTAGTTTGTTTCTACGTTTTTCTTAAGTGCCTGGTCAAAGGCTGGCTAGTTTCAAAGTACTTACCAGATCCTGGGCTGCTTTTTTTTTTGCATCTGTCATTTCCATTTCTTATTGTATCACTCCATTCCATAAATCAAACTTTAAAGAGATCCTTAGGCACAGATGACTTGCCCCATAGATCACTCTTGAACCTAAATGTTTCAATTAAATCCTCTTATGACTCCATAGCCCAATGGATTGAAAACTTGCCATCATCTTTCTTTTTTATCAAAGCTTACTTTTTTCTTGCAACTTCTCACCTTTGAACCTGTTTGCATATAGATCTTTCCGCCTCAGACAGCAACTATGTTCAACCATCCGAAAAAACCAAACCAAACCCTTGGACCTCATAACTAGCCTAATATCATTATTCTAAACTTCAAATACAATATCCATCTTTGTATATATTGGAGAGATCCCTCTCCGGATTCAGGAGGGCTAGATCCTAGAATCCCAAAGTTGGTTGAAATGATGTTAACTCTGTGATTGGACTTTTTCCAATCTTGCTTATTACAGAGACCTAACATTTCTGGCGACTCCGCTGGGGAACTCCTTACCCAGAAACTTCATAAGACCTTGAGAGTAAAAAGCAGCTTTTTCAAGCACTACCAAGAAATGGTAATCATGATGAGACTTGTTGGAATTAGTGACTAACTAGGTCAACCCTAGGATTCTTCAAGTTTTTTATCTAACCTTGGAAAATCAGCTAGCTTAGCCATAAGGATAGACTGTCTTTGTTTCATAACCGTAGCTACGTTTTGAGGCAAAGTTAGGACATTCTTTTAAACCACAAATAAATCAATTCAAAAAAATACCAAAAACATTTCAGATTGGTAGTAAAACACTAGTTTTTGATATCTTGTTTACATTTTTTATGTGTTTTACTCTATACTCTTAAGACAGAGTCTGGAAAGGGCTAGGTAGCCTCCGGATCTCATCCTCTTCTAGAGGTGACATATCTAGTGAATGCCCTCCCAGTCAATCTCTGGTTAGATTTTGTTGCGTTTTGAGATATCCTTGAAAAGGAAGGTTTCACAAACACTGCGGTGGACAGTATACCCCTTTGAAAACACTCTAGAATTTCCACCTGGCGACTCCACAATCCTGAACAGACTTTAAGACTCCACTGAGAAGAAGCCTCATCATTACAACACCCTTCAAACCTAGTCTGTAGGCTGTAGGATTAGAAGTGAGAAAACAAATTAGTTGACCTCTCAAAGATTGTCATATCTGGTTGAACTTTTCTTGTTTAGTTGGGGCTAAAAACTTAGCATAGTGGCTCCTAAAAAGATTCACACTAGAGCCCATCCTGACCCTGATCCACCTGAGATAGTTGATAACCCAGAAAGAATCCTTAGGAAGTCTCCTAAGATACAATTTTCAACTATTTTCAGATCATCCCTAAGAGCTAATTCAGTCCCTGAAAATCTTTCAGCTCTTCAGAAATCACAAACTGACTTATTAAACCCATTCAGGACTAGGTCATTTGGTGATTTAGATCAGCTAGATTCTGAGCCTTCACTTTCCTCTCCCGAAACAAGTGAACCCCTTGGGGATAGAGGGTCAACACCTCCTGATTTACATTTTCTACATAATCTAGGTGTCTCTAATCCAAGATCAGCTCAGCAGTCTTCTGCTGTTCCATCCACTTCTGTTCATCCTTCATCCACTGTTCAAACCACTCCACTTCAACCCACACCGCCTCTTGTAAATCCACCACATATCATGGCAGCATGGTATGCTCCCTTAGTCCTTCCTGTACCAATAGTCAACCTTCCACAGGAATATCAGTCCAAAATTCCATTGTATGATGCCAGAAATACTATAACAACATCTCAACATGTGGACAAGATGAATGACTACTTTGACAGAAATGAAATTGATGATGATTCTGTCAAAATTAGACTATTTGCTCAAAGTTTGGGGGGAGAAGCAAGAAAATGGTTTAAAGGTTTAGCCCCCCACAGTATTCATGATCTCCAAGGCTTCCATCAAACATTCTTAAACAAATGGGAAGTGAGGAAGAATCCTCTCCAAGTCCTTGCCGACTATAACAATCTCCACAGGAACCCTGGGGAAAGTGTACAAGCTTATTGTACCAGATTTAACAATGTGTATAATTCACTTTCCCCTGAACTGAAACCTCCTCAGGGCTCAGCTTTAAACAAATTTCCTGAAGGGTTTGATCTTGACATGACATATTCACTCAGAGAAAGAGTCTTTGCAACCCTTGAAGATATGCAAAGAGGTTCTATTTCTGTGGAAGTTAACCTTATGGAGAAGAGAGCAAGAATGAGAGCTGAAAAGAGAGTATATTTTAGAGAGGAATCCACACCTCCCACTTCAAGCTCAAAAATGGAAAGAATGATGGAAGAAATGATGAAGAAAATGAGCATTCTAGAGAGAGCACAAGCAAGTCTAAATCAAAACGCTCCTCAAAACAGAAACCAAAACCAGAATCATAATATTAGAAGAAATCAGCCTCCAAACAGACCCAGGGAAGATGATCAACAGATCACTCCTCCCTTCCATCAAAACTTTTTAAGTGAGGTTGAGCAAACAGATCAAATGACAAAGGACAATGATATAAACTTATTTGGGATAGATGATGATGACTTCGAGGTTCATTATGATAAAAAACAAGGACTTTATACACCTTACGATGAAAAAAGAGATGATAATGAAAATTATTATCAAAACATGGAAAACGCTGTCATAGAGCCTTCAAAGGAATATGAACTCAGAAGCAAATCTAATCAACAAACCCCCAACAATAAAACCTCTGACAAGCCTTCTCAAAACAGCACTGCAACCAAGTCTAAAATAATAAAACAAAAAGACAAAACAGTGGCTGTTAATTCTGTTAATGGTAAAGATAAAGACACTCAAAATATTGAAAAACAGAGTGCAAAAATTAGCAGTACTAACACCCCTGTTAGTACTCCTGGTAAAACAACTGTTTCAACTGTAGATAAACCAAATCAGCAAGCTGTTATTGCTGATAAAGTGGCAGTAAACAAGGCTGAAATCCACGCTTTAAAGAGTCAAAATCTTTTCAGCCTCGAACAGGAAATCTCAAAGATCAAAATTTCTGTTCCTTTGACTGAGTTAGCTGCCCAACATGTATATAGGTCCAAGATTTTGAAGGCTTTGAACTTAGAAGATAATGAAGATACACTCAATCTTAATGATGACCAACCAGAGCTTATTTTTGGTCCAAAGATTGAAGGTAAGTTCCAAGAGGGTCCTGTCCCTCCCTTTTACGTAAGCTTAAACCTTCATGACAAAATTCTGCACAATGCTATGCATGACTCAGGCGCTTCCCATAATTTAATGCCAAAAGCTGTAATGGAAAGCCTAGGTCTTGAAATTACCAGACCTTACAAAGACTTGTACTCCTTTGACTCAAGCAGAGTTAAATGTCTAGGATTGATAAAAGATCTCTATGTTAACTTAGCCCAGATGCCAGCCAAATGCGTAGTCATGGATGTTGTTGTGGCTGATGTACCCCCAAAGTATGGAATGCTTTTATCAAGATCTTGGGGAGCTAAGTTACAGGGAACTATGCAAATGGACATGACCTATGCGACTATCCCTGTTTTTAATCAGACTAGAAGACTTTACAGGGAATCCCACATGCAGTACACAGCGACAAGTCAAGACCGGCCTCAAAACTCCCCTCTCTATGCTGTAAGCACGAGCCTTGATTCTTTTATCATGTTTAATAATGAAACACTTACAGAACAAGTTGTTTCAACAGAATCAATGGCTGAAACGGAGAAAGAGGAACACAACGCTGAACTGCTGAAACAGTCTATTGTGTCTGAAAATCCTAGCAAACTAAACATAGGTCTTGAACTGCAAGTCATCAATCCTTTGAACTTAAAACTTGACAGTCAAGAAGACAATCCTCAACCTGATGAAAAACTTGAAGAGTCGAGTCATGCAAAGCACATGCACCAAACTGATAAAGCTGAAAATTTTCCTCTCTGGACCATGTATTTTGATGGGTCATGCACCAGAACAAATGCTGGTGCAGGTGTCTGGATTACTAACACTGAAAATAATCATAAAGAATGTATTTCATGTAAATTAAACTTTCAGTGTTCCAACAACATAGCAGAATATGAATCCCTTCTCTTAGGCTTGCATCTCTTGAAAAAGCTAGGTGCCAAGAAAATCAATGCATATGGGGATTCTGAATTAATCATTATGCAAGTCAATGGGGAGTATAATGCAAATCACCCCAGACTTAGGGCCTACAGGAATGATGTCATGGATCTTTTAAAAACATTTGAGGAATCCAACTTGACTTTTGTCCCAAGAAAAAGAAACATTACAGCCCACAATTTAGCCTTTGCTACTAGAACCTGCCCAATACTATATGATGATACATCTCAGATTAAATTCAGACCAGCTGTTCCGGATAAAAAGAAATATTGGCAGGTGTTTAACGGAGATAAACAAATAGAAGACTTCATGCAATTCAGAAATGAGTTTGAACTCCATAGTTCAGATTCAAATTATGACACAGACTGCAGTGAAGAAAATTTTCTTGGTGAAGAAGAATCGTCTCCTGAGCTTATAGACATTAACCTTCAGACTACCAAACTTAGAAATCAAACAGAATGGAGTGCAAGATCTGAAACAGAGGAATTGGAAACTTTGCATTCTAAGGATGATAGTTTGCCCAAGGGTTTGGCCCCTCTAGAAGAGCTGTTTGATTTTAATGATATGGCCAACAAACCTAAACTGGAACCTGTAGAAACTGAAGTGGAGGAATGCAATATAGGCAGTGAAAAAAAACCGAAAATGATCAAACTGTCCAAAACTTTGCCAGCTCACATTAAACTCAAATACCTAGAGTTGTTCAAAGAATTTTCTGATGTTTTTGCATGGAGTTATGAAGATCTTAAATCCTACGACACTGAAATAATATAGCACAAAATCCCTCTTAAAGAAAACCAAAAACCATTCAAATAGAAACTGCGCAGAATAAACCCTGTCCAGTTGCCATTGGTTAAGAAGGAAATTATGAAGATGCACGATGCTGGTATTATTGTCCCTATTAGATATTCTGAGTGGGTATCTAATCTAGTGTCTGTTAGGAAGAATACTGGAGAAATCAGGCTTTGTATAGACTTCAAAAATTTAAACAAAGCTTCATTAAAAGACAACTACCCTTTGCCTAAGATGGACCATATTTTACAAAGGGTGGTGGGGTCTAAAATAATTTCTTTGCTAGATGGCTATTCAGGGTATAATCAAGTCTTAGTCCACCCTGATGATCAATTAAAGACAACTTTTACTACACCATGGGGTACTTTCATGTATGTGAAAATGCCTTTTGGTCTAATGAATGCTGGAGCAACCTTTCAGAGAGCCATGGACATAACATTCTCGGAAGAATTGGGCTTCTTCATCATTATTTATCTTGATGATGTAACTGTGTTTTCAAAAACAGATGAAGAGCACTTAGAACATTTGAGGAAAGTTTTCGAGAAATGCAGAAAGTTTGGGATATCTTTAAACCCTAAGAAGACTTTATTTGGTCTCCAAGAAGGTAAACTTCTTGGGCACATCATTTCGGAAGAGGGTATAAAGATTGATTCCATGAGGATTGAGGCCATATTGTAGATCTCCCATCCTCGAAACATCAAAGAGTTGCAGTCTTTCATTGGAAAAATCAACTTTTTGAGAAGGTTCATCCCTAATTTGGCTGAACTCAAGAATATTACAAACATGTTGAAGAAGGAGCAAGGGATAAAATGGACCTTGGAAGCAAAGACATCCTTTGAGCTGGTGAAACAAGCGTTAACCAAAACACTGGTTCTCATTAGTCCTGATTTTTCAAAGGATTTTTATATCTTCTCATTTGCATCAGAACATACCATAGCTGCTATCCTTTTACAGAAAAATCCACAAGGACAAGAGCAGCCCATTGCATTCTTTAGCAAGGCATTGAGGGATGCCCCTTTGAAGTATAACATTATGGAAAAGCAAGATTTTGCTTTGATAAAGGCTCTGAAAGATTTCAGAGTATACATCCTTCACTCACACATCATTTCCTTCATCCCAAATTCAGTTGTTAAAGACATTCTGACACAGGACCCAGATGGTAAGAGAGGTAAGTGGATTGATGTTATTCTTGAATATGATTTAGAGATTAAACCCACTAAGCTCATCAAAGGCCTAGGTTTAGCTAGATTAATGGCTGAATCAAACTGTGAAGTTCTTGATATTAACATGATTAATGCTTTGGATAACCAACAGGAATTATCAACTTCCATAATTGAAGACCATTTTGTGAATTCTTCTTGGTATACTGATATTGTTTATGTTTTGCTTAATCTGAATACACCTCCTGGTTTATCAAAAACAAAGGCAAGATTCTTAAAGCTAAAAGCTGTAAACTATTGCATTATTGATATATGTCTTTATTGGAAAAATGTCAGTGGTATATTGCTTAAATGTTTGCTGAGTTTGATGTAGAAAAGATTAAGCAGGAGTTCCATGAAGGAGAGTGTGGAGGCCATTTGTACTGGAAGTCCACAGCCAACAAAATTTTGAGGGCTGGTTTCTATTGGCCCACTCTTTTTCCTGATGTTCATAAGATGACCACCACTTGTCACAAATGTCAATTATTTGAAGGCAAGAGAAAACTCCTTCCCCTTCCTTTGCATCCAATCACTGTTGAAGCCCCTTTTCAACAATGGGGACTTGACTTCATAGGAGAAATCCATCCACCATCTTCTGCCCAGCATAGGTGGATTCTCACTGCCACAGACTATTTCACTAAGTGGATAGAAGCCATTCCTTACAGACAGGCCAATGATTCAGTTATCATAAAATTTATGGAAACTGACATCCTTTCCAGATTTTGCTGTCCTACCAAGATCATCACAGATAATGCAGCAGCATTTGGGTCAAAGAAAATGGTTGAATTCTGTCACAAGTATCAGATAACATTGGGACACTCCACGGCCTATTACCCTCAAGGTAATGGACTTGCAGAATCTTCAAACAAAAGCTTAGTGAACATAATCAAGAAACTGTTGGAGGACAATAAGAAGTCTTGGCACACGAAGCTGATCCATGCACTTTGGGCTGACAGATTAAATTTAAAGAAATCCATTGGTATGTCACCTTTCCAGCTTGTGTATGGTACAGACGCAATTTTTCCTAACAGCCTTGGTGTACCAGTTATGAAGTTAATTCAAGAGTTGCAGACTGAAGAAAATGACATAATCAGAAGAATAAACCAGACCATTCATCTTCAGCAAACCAGAGAGGAAGTGTATAACAAAGCATTGCAGAAGCAAGACAATATCAAGAAGATATTTGATAGAAGAACAAAGGCCAGCAATTTCAAGATTGGGGAAAAAGTTTTAAAGTGGGACTCAAGGAGGGAAGACAAGGGAAATCATGGAAAGTTTGACCATCTATGGCTTGGCCCTTATTCTATTCGTTCAACTGCTGGTAATAATGCTTTTCACTTACAAGAGTTGGATGGAACACAATTGTTTGGGGGTCCTGTCAATGGCAGGATGCTTAAGCATTACCTTTCTTAAACCATTTTATGTTTTGAAGCCTTTTTATTTTTCTTTTCCCATTGTGAATATTTCATCCACCATTGCATTCAAAGTTATGAAAAATCAAAAAATACAAAAACAAAGAAAGAAAGAAAAGAGGGCAGAAATGAAAACAAGAAAGGCAAGGCCCCATGCCAAAAAGAGAAACAAACCTGAAAGTGTGCAAGCTTAAATGCCACTCTTGAAAACACACTTCTAGTTAGTCAAACAGTTTAATCTTGACTGACTAGCTTTTGAATTTACTGCTGATAGGTTAGTGAATTTGATTTGCCAAACTGTTTAATCTTGGCTTATCAATAGATAAATTAGGATAGAAATGAAGGTTCAAACAAACTCAAAATCTGAACCAAAAACTTTCCAATAGATGATGACTCAAAACTATGTTTTCTTATATGAGTCACGAAATATCAAGACCTGGTTCTAATCAGCTCAACACTTGAACCAGAAGAAAAGTTAAGACAGCTCAAAGAAAAAGCAAAAACAAAGCTGAAAGGAAGAGAGAAGGCCATAATAAGAAACTTTCAGATCTTAAGCCTTCTGTTTTAATTTTTAAATTTTCTGCAAATAATAATCTATGTGCAGCTTGTTTTTATGCCATAGATCACAGCAAGTCGAACAGTTCAATCTTGACTTGACTGTTTTTGAATTTCTGTCTTAGAATTTAGAGAATGAAAGTTTGTTGGACAGTTTAATCCCAACAGACAGTAGATTAGGTAGAGAAATATCTGAGCTCAACTGTTTAATCTGAATTCAGGGAGAAATAAGGAGTAGAATTAGATTAATTTTTATGCTTTCAAAAGAATGAAATGTTATAAAAAGAGTTTTCCAATCCAAGTGCACTCTGATGAAGGAAAAAATGCTAGATCAGTAGGATTGGGTAGGTAGAAGTTGTATTGATGAAGTTCATATTTCTTTCATAACTGAGATTATTCTTCAGAGCAAAGCAAGAGCAAGCAATGGACCAGGCACCAGTCAGCCCCCCAGAGAAATCAAGTCTGAATTCTTGATGCCTTCAAGAAGGCACCATCCACAAATGGAGCCGCTGTTAGCCACCTATAATATTTTTAGACCAGAAAGGTGGCTAAAACTTTGGGAGCCTCCAAGGAACGAATTTTTTCACTAAAATTTGTTGGCTTTTGGAGTCTCTATAAGGCCTCCTGCCTTCTTCCTCTGTCCAGATCCGTTACTACTTTTTCACACTTCAAAAGCCTCTGAAATCCTTCAAAAATCCCAAGATTAAATACTGCTGCATTCCCCTTTGTTCCCTCCCCTTTCTTCCAACATTTCCTCATTTCTCTGTTTCCTTTCTCTTATAAAAACCCCACAAAAACATATGTTCTCCCTTGATCTCCTCATGAAAACCATTCCCTAAGGTTAATAAACTCTCTTTTTTGACCATGTCTGCACTTTAATTTCCCCTTTTAAAACGTTGGAAAGTCATATAAAGGGCATATTTATGTGCATTTGGCGTTTCAGCCCCTGCGGGCTAAGCTCCTGGTTTTTCCCCATATATCTGAGCGCCGGGACCAACTGCTCAATCCTTGGGCGCTAGACCAAAAGCATGACCTTTCTCCGTCCATTTTCCTTTGAAAAACCCATTTTCTAAAGTTTAACGGGAAATATTTGAAGGCACGTGTTTTAATTATCACGATAAACCAAAGTCGTCGATCTGCTCCCCAGATCCGACGGCGCAGAGCGCACCTCACCTGGTGCCCCCCCCCCCTTCCCCACGCCATTTTCTAGAAACCTCCGGTTTCCATTCCGCACCACCTTTTGGGGAAAGCCAGTTTTCTCCTGTTGGCTAGCGATTCCACACGCTGGCCGACGCGTGTCCTCCGCCATTTTTCAAAACCACCATGCTATCACATCGCCCGCGCGTTATCCTTTGTACCAGAGCCGCCCAGTGGAACTATTGACCACCGTCCGATTGAGATCCCCGCATCCGACGGTTGTCTTCCATCTAACCTACCCGACCCTTAACCAACTTGCATGCTATTTAGCTGGGTCCCAGCGCGATCAGAATTCTATCCTCGCCGTCGATCTCCGTAAATCGACGATCCACGTTCGATTGCCCAATTCCATTGCCTAGTCAATTATTCATTCCGCTGAATTTCGCGATAGCCCCTGACCGTTGATCTCAGTGAAATCAACGACTCCGATTGCTCCATTTTCCCGCACACCTTCCGATGCAGATTTGCCCCTATAAACGCAGGATTTCCTCATTTTGCTTGTTTTGTGCAGGTTGTAAGGTTTTTTCTGATCTATATGGAGAATTTTCGTGGGACGAGGATGACGATCTTCTACCTTTCGAATGCCTTGAAGAAATTATCCACGGGGTGCAGAGTTATATTATCAGTGAGGTTTCATGAGCCTCTTTTGTCATACGTCCCCATAGAACCTGAAAACAGTAAAGAAACGACAGAAAAAGAGTATCAGACGTTGAATACCAAAAGTAAACCAGAACATCAAGATAATGATCAGATGAGTGGGGATTACGGCTAAGACAGTTATCAAAAGCCTAATCCCCAACTCAAAACACAGATTAAAAAAGAAAACCTAAAAGTGTTCGCTAGAGATATTGCCTCCACTGCCATATTTGAGGCAAATTGATTCCTCAACCACCGCAGTGCCACCTATTGTTTCAAGATGATCAGTCAGAGGCCGAATTTATTGAAAAAAATCAGTTTCTTTGCCTCGAAACAGCCAAAGAATTTATTTCCGCCCCAGATTTAATGATGGAATGTTTGCAGAATAACCCTAATAGTACACAGAGCCTTAAAGATCGACAAAAGCTCCTTCCGAGCTTACTTCATAAGTGTAAACCCATTTAATGTAGTGGATCACCTGTATGATTTCTTCATCGAGCTTCCAAGGGCCAGGAAGACATTAATTCTGCATTAATTTTTTTTGAGATCTTTCATCAGATTTCACCTCCTCATCCTTCTATAAATGCTTCAGTAGAAGATGAGTGAGGGGTTGGATTGGTTGGTTGTTAATGTAATTGCTGAAGTATTGTAACTGCCTCTGAGCAGAAAACTCTTGATTGTAGATAGGATTTCACTGGCTCTTGGAGCTCTGCTTGTAACAGATAGGTTAGGTTGTGAAGAGAGATGGATTAAAACACTGGATCTGAAGATTGTAACTGGTTTGAAGCATCAATACAAGCTGATTTATGGGATCCTGGTCTATGCCGATGGTGATGTTATTCTCACTGTAACTTGTATTTTGTTTCTGTTTTCAATTTGTTTCATTTTCCACTATAAAGAACAGTTTAAACAGGGTTAGGACCTACTGTATATCAGTAACCTTCTCTGGCTGAGAAATCTTTATTTAAATGTTTTCTTTCAACTGTGTTATTTGAAAATGATTTAATTCAGTCTAAGTACAGGGATGCTGGCGTTCCCTCATCTTTTTGTCACAGCTGAATGTTATTTTTAAATGTTACGTTCAATATATATTGTGTGAAGATGAATTAAGGTAATCAAGGTTAGCCCTGAGTTCCTTTCTTGTTTGCTCAACTATTTGATTGTTTCCCTTAGGATGTGTTAAAAGCTGACTAGTTTCGAAGTACTTATCAGATCTTAGACCATTCTGTGTGATCTTTGTGTTTCCTTTTGTTTTTATATGTTTTCTATTAGAAGTGTATCAAAGGCTGGATAGTTTCAAAGCACTTACCAGATCCTAGTTTGCTTCTACGTTTTTCTTAAGTGCCTGGTCAAAGGCTGGCTAGTTTCAAAGTACTTACCAGATCTTGGGCTGCTCTTTGTTCTGCATCTGTCATTTCCATTTCTTATTGTATCACTCCATTCTATAAATCAAACTTTTAAGAGATCCTTAGGCATAGATGACTTGCCCCATAGATCACTCTTGAACCTGAATGTTTCAATTAAATCCTCTTATGACTCCATAGCCCAATGGATTGAAAACTTGCCATCATATTTCTTTTTTATCAAAGCTTACTTTTTGCTTGCAACTTCTCACCTTTGAACCTGTTTGCATATAGATCTTTCCGCCTCAGACAGCAACTATGTTCAACCATCCGAAAAAACCAAACCAAACCCTTGGACCTCATAACTAGCCTAATATCATTATTCTAAACTTCAAAGACAATACCTATCCATATTATACTACTTGCTTCTCTTCACTTGGATCTTGCAAAACTCATGGAAAGTGGTATGATCTCTAAACTTGTCTGTTTGAGATTCATACTCCTGCAACAAATCACTAAGATTTTTCCTCTTAGGAATTCTCCCTCCTTTCATCCATCTCATGATATATCTGGGCATTTGACTGCGTTGTGCATCATGGAGTGTAGCTGCATTCTCACACTCACCATGTGAAAATCTAGATCTAGCTCTAGATCCAAACTCTTATGGAGATTCCATCTCCATCCTTATCTTCTTCAGATCTTCTTGAAAGCTCTATATAGATCTTGGAAGTAGCTTTTTAAGCCTATCTTCCTTCTTTCCTCCACATAATGGAGTCTTATCTTTTCTGTACATTTCCTCTTTTGTTAATGGCATAATGGCTGAAATCCATAGGCTGTGCCGAGAAAGAAGCTTTGATACCACTGTAATATCTGAAAATAGGGAAATTCTACAACAATGAGAATATATTAAGATATTATAAAGTTGGAGCTACAAAAATACATGAGCACAAACAAAGTTCTGCAGAAAATTATCTCATAAAATGTGTCTTAGGCACCCATTCATTAGATTATAAACATATTAGCAAAAGTATGCCTTTATACACTATCGCCTAGTGGGGAAAAGCAGCAAAATAGACCCTAAAAACGTTACTCCCGGGTGACTGCGTGATAAACAAGGGAAATAATGGTTTGGTCCCTTAGCATATAGTTTTAGGACCTCACATACAAAATGGGATAAAAAATAAATCCCTTTTGATATGTTAAACAGGTCTCTCGGCCTTACAATGGCTTAGAAACACCCAATTCCCATGACTTTGATTATGCAGAAAATACTGAAGCATGTACAACATTATCTCATGTGGGTTTCTACAAAATTTCAATAGAAAAACATATATTTGGAGATTTATGGCACAATATGCTAAGAAAACAGAGATCTGGCCTCCTTATTGTAATACAGAGATAACCCGACAAGGGTTTCTTGAGACACATGTACAAAAAGAGCAGATCTGATTTATTCAGCTTAGAAATAATGCTATCTCATTGCAACATGACATGAATGTAGCTGAATAATACAAAGAGGGATAAATATCCCTTCCTCTAGCTTTCTGGGAGAAGGGTTGGCCCTTTCCCTAGGAAACTAGCTCCGAAAGAAGGGTTAAAACCCTGCTGCAACAACCCTCTGGAAAATGATGCAGTTCCTACAAGGGACTGCACTATAAGAGAGAAGAAGTGCTTTGGCCAAGTGCTAAGATATGAAATGAGCTCAGAAATCTCCTTTGTTGATCTCTGAAGAGAAGGAAAGCACCCTCTACTGAGAAACAGACCCGGGAGTGGAATGATTAATATTCCACTGCAACACCCTGCAACACAACATTACAATGCCACATAAATAATGCTGTTACTGAATATTTCTACTTGGCCTCAAGCCTGGATGTGGAAAAAATTAGTAAAATACTCTCCCAAGAGGCCTCTCAAGGGAAGAGGTGGGATTCCCGCTCAGGAACACCCTGTGCTAAACAACACTGCAACTCTGCTAAACAGCAAGAGGAAGCCAAAAGTCTAAGCAAACCAAATAATAATATATCATAACATGGATAGGAAAGGCTTTCACCCTCTCCATATATAGCAAGTGAACCTCTTCTCATTGGGTCCCATCCACATTTTCCTCCAAGCTCATGCAAGTTGTCCTCCACCAAATCTGTGTTGTTCATCAAGGAGATGCGATGAATCTAGACAACATATGTTGACTTGGTCAAATATGAATGAATTAATATGATATATTCCTTGTCCACACCTAAATGTGCTCCTTCCAGCTGCTTATTCTTCCTCTTTTCACATGAGGAATGTTATTCTTTCTGTTAATGGGCCTCCCTACCCATTTATTCATTTATCTAAAGATAAAACCAAATATAATATTCCATTTAGATGAGGTCTAAATTTTTGGAATATTACAACATGTGTTACAGGAGTGCTACAGGAGGTGCTATAGGAGGTGCTACAAGAGGCCCTGGTTTGCTACAAGAGCGAAATAACTTGCCAAATTCCCAAGTAAATCAAATTAAAATGATATTTTTTTTCTTTATTAGTTAGGATGTCCCAAGACTCCATTCCAAGTGGAATATATCGAAAATACCCATGTTAATAGGTGCTAAAAAATTGCAGAAAATTACTACTATAAAAACTAGAAATGCAATAATTAGTGATCTAGTTAAATTATCAAATGACTAACCTAATCATGTAAAAATGATATGGGGTGAATTTTTTTATTAACTTGAATTTTTTTATGACCCAATACAATTTTAATCAACTCAAATGAAGCTCGTTAGCTTGTTCTAAAAAATAGCAGAAAATTACTACTATTTTGCTTCATAAGGGCCTTCAAGAAATTCTAGATTTGTGAACTAAACCAATCCAAGTAGCTCAATGATGAATATTAATTTTAAAATATGTAAGGATGAACCATGTTTGTGAATCTTTAAATAACCTACAAAACAACTCACTTCAATCATTTAACCAATATAACCTACAACAAAGGAAACATGAATAATATATGCATAAATAAGAGATACAAGTGGAAAAGACATACAAAGGAAATAAATAAATTGTACAAGAGAGCTATGAGGATCCTGGGATGGCCAAGCCTAAGGAAAATTAAAATATTATGAGTGAAACCAAGATTTAGAATATAAAAATGGCACCAAACATCATTATTTGAATCAATCCAAGTACATACCTGCTAGAAATTAAAGTGGAGCTGGTCAATAACAAGATTTCTCCACAAGAAGAATAAGAAATACATGCCTCTAGAGGAAAATTTTAATTTTTACTTATAAAAAGTTTTGAGGAAGCATTATCCTTGAAAGGAGGCATCTTTCCCCTAAAAACTCCCTCAAAAAGTGGATCTAGTTCCCAACACTAGGAATTTGTGTTAAATGTCAGGGAGCACATTCCTACTCAATCATTAGAGCTCCATAATTTGTGCAATAATTTCATAATATCCTAAAAATTTGTTATCCAATCTTGATCCTCATATAGCAGTGACAAAGTCCCTAAATTATCTCATCCTCCAAATCTTCATAATTTTCCCAATATTCTCACAATATTATACAAAGAATAAATAATAATAGGCACACATATGAAATTATCTCTAAACCTTCCTAATGAAAAAATTATAGCTCAAAATATGTCATATAATACAAAAATATAGGTTTAATGTGATGAAGGATGGTTATATGGGCCTTAAATTCTATCTAATTTGGAGGCCTATCACATTTCCTCCATAAAACATGACCAAGTGACAAGTGGTTTATGAGAACACAACCATCGATACCAGACAAAATGATTACATTCTAAATATAAAGATGCAATGAGAACCTTTTATGTGTGTTGCACATCATGGAGACCAAAATATTGCTCCATCTATAGTATCCATGTTATCGGATCCTTGCCATCAAAATTCCTCATATAGATCTTTGGAATGTCTTGGGTATTAAACCCAACATTGGAGTCTCTAAAATCATAAGTCATATTTCTTTTTTCCTCATCACAATTTACATGGATTACCTTATGTTACATAGTAATTTGTCACCATTCTCACTTCCTGTCCCTGATCCTGAAGTACCCCGTGACAGACCCTGTGCAATGTTTCCACGATGGAAAATTATGTAAAGACATTCCCTGAAGACTCAAAGAAAAATGACTTGGAATATTACTGAAGGAACTTGGTCAAAACCCTATTTTTCTTGATCAATGCATTTTCTAGTTTCATGCCTGTGTTGATGTCAGGTTGACAATTCTAGCTTAGCATTGTTAGCGCCCTTATTTCTTGTAAAATTGCGTTGATCCCTTTCTGGCATTGTTTCCTGAAATGGAGAAGAATATTTGACCTCTAAAAGTTCCAGGGCGGCGAGTTGGTTGTTAAATGGTTGCAATAGAGTTGATATCTTTGATTTTAGAGCTTTGATATCATCCATGGGGGTTTATCCCTTAGAAAGTGGACCGTCCTCCTCCTTTTATGGGCTCCCAACCTCTTCTCCCTTCCTATAAATTGGTCCCTATCCTTCCACTACTGGTTAGTCATTGTTGGGTTGGTTTGAACTCTTGTTCCCTTTACAATATTGCACTATGATAACGCCTAAGTTGTTCACAAGAAGGAATGATTTATAGCTTTAGTGAATGATCTGAAAGGACTGTATTAGTTTTTCTGTGCTAAGTGTCTTTTCAGTTTATAAACATGTGCATACTTGTCTCATTAGTTTGCTTAAGGATTGAGGATTTTAACCATGAAATGTACATGATTTTAGTGAATTAGACGCATGAAATAAGCACAAATAACACTGAGCAATAGTGTAAAATAGAGAAATAATTCACCACATAACATTTACATAGAAAGCATGATGAAGCTGTTCACCCCTCGTGGGCTACATCTGCTGGTCCAACTCCCAATGGCATGTCCATCTTTCATTATGCTAAAAAATTTGAAAATACATGTAATTATAGGCCTATAATGGCTATTTTCTCTGCACCAATGGCTCCATAATGATCCAATTAGTCAAAAATGACCCTTCATTCCCTTTGAATGGGCGAAAATTGAGTCTCCTACTCATTTGCCCAGTTATGCCTAGAAAAGCTCCACTAAAAGTGGATTACTACACTTAACTAGAGTTAAATTAGTAAATTCTGCCATAATAAACATGCTAGCCAAACCTACGTTAGTCTTAACTGTTGAAATAGCCGTTACATTTAAAGTCGGTGGTTGGGGTGGCCACATATCGATCCCAAACCCCGTGGTCATGACCGTAACCACAGGCGGAACCCACAACTTGAACCCCAGTTGGAATGCCAGTTTGGAGAGTGGTTAACTTAACCATGTAGAGAATAGGGTAGTGACTGTTGCATGTGATAAGTATGAAATTATTGGTGGGATTGTTGGAGGTTACATTTTTTGCGACATCGGTTGGAGTTTAAACTTTGTAATGTGACCACTTGCGGGGACCGCTGGCGGGTTGGGACTGCCGGCGGTCCCCAACCCCCACACTATATTGCAATGAAATTTGAATATAAACCTGAAACTATAGAGGTTAAGCTCTACATGTGGCTCAGGCGGTTAGGACATGCGTGTGTCCTTCATCCAAATTTTAACATGCCATTTGGGGGACACGTGGTGGCCTCAGGGATGGCCACGTGTCACCCCCTGATTGGACCAAAAAAATAATGTACAACCATTCAACCAATAATATTGTGCCACTTGTCATCCTGTGGTATCTAAGGAAGGAATATTCCTTTTGATGACTGTACCTCCACCCTGCCGACTGTGCATTCCAGTCAAACCTGTCGCAAAATTTACCTGTTTGGCATTTTGAACATAACACAATATCTCCCTCATACGACATCAGTTTTTTGAACCGTTCATGGCGCCAGAATCATGAAGACGAGATCTATGTAACCATTCTAGTTTCAAACAAATCCTATAACTTTGAATTTTAAGAAAAATTTACGAAGTTCTAATCACTCCTCCCCAATGGGAAGCTTTTGGACCCCAAAAGACTTGATTACCTGTTCAGTATATGAGGGTACATCTCCCTCACTTTTCCAACCTCCATCCATCTTGCCTTTCTTGTTTTAGTGCCTTTGAGCCCAAATCAAAGGTAGTCTACACTTCCCCTCTTGGATGCTCTTGCCCTCCTGTCACGAATTGTATCTTCTTTGAGCTCATCTAGAAATTCGTGTGATAAATATTCAATAGAAGGTAGCTGAAAATCACTTCCTTGATCATCGATCAAAGGCGGCTCATAAAAACATAAGTTTTCAACATTAATAACTAAATACATTTACATATATGAAGGCAAGTCAAGTTGAAATGCATTATTACCAACTTGCTTTATGATCTTAAATGGACCATAGTGAATGGGTTTGATTTTTTTACCTTCCCCTTGCATCCTTTCTTTACTAATGTGCAACCATACCTCATCTCCCTCTTGAAACTTGTGATCAACTCGATGTTTATCATGCCTCTCTTTGTAGTTGATTTGAATTTTCTCAAGCTGTTCTTGAACTTGTTGATGTGTAATATGAATTTGGTCAATGAACTTTCGAGCCTTGTCAATATCACTATAGATATCTATTGCAACATCCTTCCCAAAGATGAAGTCTAATGGAAATTTTGGCAAATACCCAAAGCATACTTCAAAAGGTGATGTTTGAGTTAAAGAGTGTTTTTCCCGATTGTAAGCGTGCTGCATGTAATGCAATTTCTCATCCCACAACTTAGGATGTTTGTTGCAATATCCTCTCAAAAGATGCACAATGATTCTGTTCACCACCTCGGTTTCTCCATCAGTTTGCGGATGAAAATCAATACTCTTTTTCAACTTTGTGTCCATCATACTCCATAGATTGGACCAAAGATTCCCAATGAACCTGGAATCCTTGTCACTATCAATAAAAGTTGGCAATTCAAAATGAACCCAAACATGTTGAAAATAAAGTTCAGTAGTTTTTTCAACAATAATGTTTTTCTTACATGGCACAAGTATACACATTTTACTGAATCTATCCACAACTACATAAAGATAATCATGTTGTCTTCTTGACATAGGTATAACTCCAACAAAGTCCATGGAAACACTCTCCCATGGCCTTGATGGCACCGGTAGTGGTGTGTACAATGCAAGCTTCCTATTACTAGACTTACTTGTTGCACACATAGAACAACCTCTTATAAAACACAACACACTATCTATCATGTGAGTCTAATAGGAATACCTCTATAGATGTGCCACTTTTTTTCTTACCCCAAAGTATCTAGCAATAATAGATGAATGAAATTCTCTCATGACACTTAGCCTCTCTCCTTGTGGTATACACAACTTGCCCAAATGAAACAAAAAATTGTTATGCATGTGATAATCTTTTTCTTCAACTTGATTCCCTTCACTCAAACTAGCATACACATCTTGAAAATAAATTTCATCTACATATTTTTCAATGTAACTCTCATGTACAATAGAATCTTTTTTGAGTAAAGTAGATGCACTAATGATTGGTGTTGAAAGCATATCAACAACTTTATTAAAAATACCTTTCTTGTACCTTATAACCAAGGGAAACTATTGAAGAAATCCCATCCACCCACTACAAGGAAAAGACCCTCTAGCGGATGTTTTTGAGGAACCCCTTATAAAAATACCCCAGACATCCATTTCTAGTGACGGTTCCTAGAGGAGGTTGGCAGGCGGAGTTTTTTGCGGATGTATTTCGTCTGGTGCTCTTATCACCATAAAACGCACCGGTGCGTTCAACACAAGAAAGCACTGATGCGGTTAAAAAATTAGCACACCAGACACCGTGCGCTCTGTACACACCTACCCAATGTGTTGTATTTCTATAGAGCATCGGTACTTTACATAACTAGCACATTGGCGCCTCATAAAAAATGCGTGAAAACTAAAACCACCCGGGTTTCCCTTAAACACAGTAGGTCTCCAATGCACTGGGCCACTCTGAAATCCCTGCACACTGGCACAGGGTCAAATAAATAAAAAATTGCAGCCAAAAAACCGCACAAAACAGAGGCACACCGGGAACCATGCACTCCTAACACACCCGCCCGGTGCATCATATTCTTGTACAACACCGGTTCCTTACATCTCTACCACACTGGTGCTTCTGAAAATGTGCACGCAAACAGATACCTTCCAGTGTGGAATAAATAAAACGCATTGGGGCACCCATAAACCTCGCGCACTGGCAGATGGTTAAATAAAAAAATTATGTCCAAAAAAGCGCACAAAACATTGGCACATCAGAAACCGTGCGCTCCATACTCACCCGCCTAGTGCCTTTAATTAAGGAACAGCACCGGGGCGTGTCAACTCGTCAACACTAGTGCCTCATAAAAAGCACGTGGAATAGAAATCGACTAGGGCGGAATGACAGAAAAGCACCAGGGTCCCCATAAACGCCGCGAACTGGAAAAGGGTTAAATAAAAAAATAATTGTGGCCGAAAAACTGCACAAATCATTGGCTCACCAGACATCATGCCTGGTGCGTCATATTACTATAGAGCACCGATTTGTTGCAGATATGCCACCCCGGTACCTCATAAAAGCATGTGAAAATAGAAACAACCGGAGGCGGCATACTGCAAATGCACTGGTACGCCAGTAAAAACCCCGCACACCGGAACAGGGTTAAATAAAAAAACAATTACGGCCAAAAAGCCACATTTTTCACTTTTTCAGTGCTACAGAGCTCTCAATCACCGATGCAAATTATCCTTGTTTGAGATGCCCTGACATCTGTGCTCCCATTGCACTTATTACATGCACTGCTGCTGTGCATTGCCACCAATCTCCAGCTTGAATTTTATAAAACTGTGGATAAATTTTATTTTTCAAATTCTACAGCCAATATGCCTCCTTGATGGGTAAATGTACAGGTATTTTTCTTATTTTTCCATAATTAAATATTGGATTAGAATTTAAAAAAACCTTAAAATTAACCATTAAAAAAAAAAAATTTATCGCGCGGCGCGCTCGAGCCGTTCGGCTCGCACCGGTTTGTGGTGCTGCCTATAAATTTACAGGCCGCACAACAACCGGTGCTAACGGTATCCGCACTGGTTCTAGGGCGGTACTGCGAGGTGCACCGTGTTATTTTAAAAAATGTTAAAAATTGTGGTGCTGTCATTTACCAGGCTGCACCGTTGATAATGTGGTATCGTGGCAAGTCGGTGCATTGACGAAATTATCCACCCTGGGGTGTGTAATGTGGTCAATGCACCGCATACCACAATTTGACATTTTCAATGGTTCGGCCTGGTAAATCGGTGCTAAGGGTATCTGCACCGGTTCCGGGGTGGTACCAAAGGCACATCATGTTATTTTAAATTTCTTTATAAAGAGCGGTGCGGTCAGTTACCTAGCCACACCGTTGACCTAGTTGAATAGTGGTGATGCGGTGTGTTGACCAAAATAACCATCTCGGGATGGCTATTTTTGTCAGTGCATGACTTACCATATTTGGCGTGCGTCAACATTGTGGCCTTTTAAAATACCGCACCGATGACTATGTACAGTGGCAGGAGGGCGGTGCGCTAACGTAGATATATCTCTTGGGGCATATAGTGTAGTCAGCACACTGCCCTCCTTACACCACACGTACTAAACGGTGTGTTAAAAAATTTTTTTGGAGCACTACCCCCAGTGCACTAAATATAGTTAGGTGCACCATATCCAGTGTGCTCTATTGAAAGATGCGCCCATATTGGTGTGTGGCTGTGCTTTTTTCACATCGATTGTTGTTTTATTTTTTTTTCAAAAAATATTTATATACGTATATTTATAAATACATGTGTCGTATAATAAAAAATTATGTTTAATATGTCAATCATTCAGAGATGTGAAATGAGAGAAGAGGGGAAACAATAACAACAACATGCAGAATAGTATAACATGGTTCGCCTGTGGGAGGTAAGAGAGAGGGAGAGAGATTCATACTCTTGCCCTATTACGGCAGTGATGCAGGGGCTCCTAAGGCAGGTATGCCTCCTCAAGTTCTATGAGGAGGCTACTTCCCTAAAGTCCCATAGTTTGTTTTTGAGACATCTTATCTGAAGGTGGAATGCCCAGTGACAGGCTTTCTAGGTTGGTATCAACCAGTGGTACACGCCCATTGAGGAGGATGTATATTTTATTACAGGGATATCGAGGAGAGGGGTGGATTTTCCCTTGTTCCCCAGGGTTCCAGCTGGCTGTGTGGTAGGGAGTCAGTTAGTTTACTCCTAGAGATACATTGGAGCATATTTAGTATCTCCTGCAGATTTTCAGGTCGCTGGAGGGTAGTTATGTATTGGTGCATTTGGTCGTGAGGAGGTCCAGTGTCTCTCACTTATCATTTCAACCATTTCGCACAACACCAGTGATGGGAAATGCATTAGTTGCTCATTTTATATTATGTTGATTCTTTATTACAACAACCACGACTTGTCAGGTGGTCTGCCATTTTTTTTGCTGCAGTTCTATACAACATTAGATAGATGTCATGCTCATGCACAAGGGAGGGTTAATTTTGATTTTTCTTCAGAGCTTTTTTATTTATTTTTTGCGAGGTTTCCAGAGACGAAACCTAGTTTTCTTCGGTAGCCTCATAGGCCGGTTACTGAGGCATGTATGCACATGTGGGGGCAGTTGATACCCAAAAGGAAGGAGACTCTTTTTCCAGCGAGGATATCAGATGATGCACTGGAGTTGCTAGTAAGTGTCGATGAGCATCCCTTCATTATGGTCCCCTGTACTTATGAAGGGTTGGATTGGGGAGGGTGTGCCAAAATCCTCTTCACAGCTGATGAGCCGCCAGATGATATAGGTAATATTACTGTTTTATTTAAATTTATTCTAACATGTTCTTTAACTTGTTTATATTAAATTGTGTAATGAGATTGTCTAATTATTGTTGTGTACTTGTATATATTTTGCAGACATTGGCCCTTTTGATGGCGAGCATTAGGGGAATTTTGAGGTCTAAAATGGGCCTCCTCAGAAAAATGTACAACCAAAATAAAATTTATAAGAACCAATAGGATTCAAGATGATGATGTCAACCATAGGGGATGATTCACCATTTTTGGAGTAAAAAAGTGAAAAGAAAAAAGATAATAAAATAATAAAACTACTTTTTCAACTCGCATTTTCAACTTATCTCCCTAATTTTTTACCCAAATTTTGAGCAGAAGTACTCGTTGGATGCAAAATTTAATTCCTCATCCAAGGAGTACCCATGTTGCATACTTTTGATGGACCATGCTGCATGAAAAATGAGAAATACATGAAAAAATGTGATTGCAATCACGTTTTTCATATATTTCTCATTTTTCATTTAGCAGAGTCCATCGAAAGTATCTAACATGGGTACTCCTTGGATGAGGAACTAAATTATGCATCCAATGAGTGTTTCTGCTCAAAATTTGAGTAAAAAATTAGGGAGATAAGTTGAAAATACGAGTTGAAAAAGTAGTTTTATTATTTTATTCTTTTTCCCCTCTAAAATTGATGATGTAATCCAATATTATTTTAGTATTTCCACTATTATTTTATAATTTCCTTAGGAGGCCCATTTTGTACCTCAAAACTCCCCTAATGGAGATGCCGCCACCACCACCTGATCCAGATGTGCATCCTGATGACGATGAGGGGATGCCAGATGCTGAGGATCATCAGGAGGCCAGCGCAGATCAGAGACCTACTCTTGCTGGTGCGCCAGTGCGTGATCGACTTGTTGATGCTAGATACATGATGGAGTTGGGCGATCAACTCATTACATTGATTTTTGAGGAAGGCATCAGGCCCGCTCATTACAGAGACATAAAGGCCAATGATAGGCTATTACAAATGTGGAGAGGCATTCCACATGACATGTATAGCCTGATGCGGCACGTCGTAGGAGTTACGACAATTTTTACGTGACTGGCGAGGACTGTGGCATGTTACGATCGAGCCACAGCATGTGATGGACAGTCTGCTAGGCGCAGTGTACCATAATCTAATGATCGTTCACCTTGCGCCGTGCCTGTCAGGAATATGTAATCAGCAAGATTGGCAAAGTCTGATCACAGAAACAACATCGTTTCAACCACTTTGGGATTCTAGGATCTAGCCCTCCTGAATCCGGAGAGGGATCTCTCCAATAAGTGCAAAGATGGATTTGTCTTTGAAGTTTGGGGTAATGTTATTAGGCTAGTTGTGAAGGCCAAGGGTTTTGTTTGTTTTTGGATGGTTGAGCATGATTACTATTTGAGGCGGAAAGTCCTAAATGCAAAGAGTTTCAAAGGTGAGAAGTTGCAAGAAATCAGAGTAAACTTCGACCAAAAAGATATATAATTGCAGGTTTTAGTCCATTGGGCTATGGAGTCATAATAGGGTTTAATTGGAACAGCAAGAGGCAAGAGTGGTCCATGGGGAAAGTCATGTATGTCTAAGGATCTCTTTGAAGATCGATTTATGAAATGAAATGATACAATAAGAAAGGAAAATAAACAGATGCAGAACAAAGAGTAGCCCAGGATCTGATAAGTACTTTTAAACTAGTCAGCCTTTGACAAGCACTTAAGAAGACCATAAAAGCAAACTAGGATATGGTAAGTACTTTTAAACTAGCCAGCCTTTGATACACTTTCAATAGAAAACATCTTTAAAACAAAGGGAAACTTAAAGGCAACTATTGGAGTAGAAACTAGCGGGCCGGGCTCACCACAAATCCTCTCCTAGCTCTACTTTACTTGGTTACTTTCAAGACCAACACAAAGGTAACACAGAATGGCCTAAGATATGGTAAGTACTTCTAAACTAGCCATCTTTTAACACATTCCAAGGGAAATATTGAGACAGCCTTTGGAAATAAAACTAGGACCAGGGCACACCATATCTTCCATAGTTCATCTCTACTTAACTAATACTGAATATAACATTCAAGAATAATATTCAGCTAAGGCAATAAGACGAGGGAATGCCAGCATTCCTATGCTTAAACTGAATTAAATTATTCCTAAATAACACAGATTAAAAGAAAACATATATATAAATATTTTCAGTCAGTGAAGGTTACTGCTGTACAGTAGATCCTAACTCTATGCATGTTGTTCTTTATAAGAGAATATGAAACATAGTGAAAACAGAAACAAAATAACAAGTTACAATTAGAGAAACATCACCGTCAACATAGACCAGGATCCCATAAATAAGCTTGTATTGATGCTCCAAACCAGTTACAGCTTTAAGTCCAATGCTTTAGATCAGCAATCATCTACTCATCTCAGCCTAATTTATCTATTACAAGCAGAGCTCCAAGAGCCAGTGAACACTATCTACAGTTAGAAGTTTAAGCTCAAATGTATTTCAAAGTTCTGCAACCAACAATTTCTCGTCTTCTACAGAAGTATTTATAGAAGGATGAGGAGGTGAGATCTGATAAAATATCTCTGAAGGCAATTAATACAGATTCAAGACTTCTTGGCCTTTTGAGGGGCTCGATGAAGAAGTTTACAGGTGGATTGATGTATTAAATATTTTTCATTTAAGATTTAAGCTCAGTGGGAGCTTTTATTGACTTTAAGGCCCTGTATCATATTTGGAGTAACTCTGCAGATATTTTTAGCATTTAAGTTCCTTGTAGAAGTAACTCCTTGGATGCACTAAGGTGAATATATTCATTTGACCAATAACTTCGGCCTCTGTTTTGAATGCTTTGAGGCACATGTGGCACTTATGGTAGTTGAGGAATCAATTCGCCTTAATTGAGGCGGCGGAGACCTTTCTGTCTGTTAAACACTTATGATTTTCTTTTGATTGTGTTTTAATTCAAGGAATTAGGCTTTTGATAATAATTCTTAGCCGTAATTCCCCAAATCGGTCTTCAATCTTACGTTGTTCTTACGCGTCTTGTCTTCCAATACGTACTCTTTTTAAATGTGATTTAATCATAGTGTCTTGTCGATGTGCAGGGCCGCACTGGGCTTTTAAAGGCCTCAATGCCCATGAAGCATTGAAAAAACATCGAATCAGAACCTTGTGAATAGTATCCATTGATAATTCAAAAGCAGGGGAAACGTCTTTCCCGGCCTTCGGCATTTCTTTTAAACAAATGGAAAAACCATTAATCCCTGCAAAATATAAACAAAAATTATAAAATCCTGCATTTTTTTGGAAAAATTGCTTCAGAAGGCAGGGGAGGAGAGTAGCCATTGGATGAAAGCATCCAATGGTGGAGATCTGCGAAGAAGAGGCAAAAAGGAGAGTGGGGAGAAAGAATAAGGTGGAGTGATTTTGGACTGTCCGATCTGGACACGTGGACGGTCCGGATTCAATCGGAGGATCACAATCGGGGGTGGAAAGCAAGTGCACCGATTGAAATATGCGATGCGATGAAGTGCAGACCATTGATCTGAGGATCATATCAATGATGGAGAATGAATCGAGGATGGCCGATCCGCGGGAGAAAATAAGTGTATGCGATGGAAAAATGCAATGCAATTCAAAACTCCGATGCGATGGAGCATTGGCCGTTTGATCGGCTCATGATCAACGGCAGGGATTAGTTTTTGAAACACACCAGCAGAAAAACCTTTATAACATATAAACCCAAAGTTTTAAATAAAACAAAGGTTTTATATGGATCGGGGCAGGATATATATATAAAATGGCGAGGCGCCTGACTGCGGGGCCATTGGATATATGAAATACAATGGGCCTGGGGCTTTATATTTTCAAAGGATCCAATCACAATCGAAGCCTCGAGCTAGTCTTTCAATCAACCCATTTGAAATATTTCGATGCGATTGAGTGCTTCGGGACCTTGACGCTTGGTCCCGGGGGAAAGTCATATGAAATAAAAAGGCGGGGTGGGGGGGGAGTTTAACATATATAAGACCCAGTTGCATCGAAACTTTGGATGCAGGTCTTTTTAATCAACCCATTGGATTTCTCTGATGTGATTGCGTGATCGATCTTTCAATCTAATCATTTTTATATTAAACACGTGATTTTGGTTTTTAAATCAAACTTTGGATAAATGGGTTTTTGTATTTTACAAAGGAAAAATGGATCGGGATGTAAACATTCGAAGGATTTTTAGGCGCGAAGGCGGGCCCACGGGATACATATATATAACAAAATAATATGATCGGGAGTTTATGAAGACGGAGCTAATCGCATCGGAGCTTTTTGAACATGGCAAGACTTGTGCGATTAGATTTTCGCGATGCGATAGCGCGGTTAGCGCTTGGTTCTATGTTGAGGCACATGGAGGGGAAGTGGTTAGGACTTAGCCCAAAGGGCAAGCCTTATGCAAAAACATGTATTTTTTATGAAAATTTTCAAGTTTTTTAATGGATTTGGGGGTTTCGGTAAGGTTAAAGAGTGAGTCTTTAACTTGGTAAAAGTGATTTTCATGAAGGGAAGAAGAGAAATCATGAAAACAAAGGAGTTTTATGGAGAAAAAGGGGAGAAAATGAAGGTTATTTTTGAGTGAGAGAAGGGGGGAAAATGATGGTTTCTAATCAGTCTTTTCTCATGAAATCAACAGAATTTCTGAGTATAAAATGGGAATAGCAATGAAGATTTTGGACAGAGGCATGAGGCCTTCAAGAGTCTTCAAGAGCCAATAATTTTTAGCAATAAAATTTGTTCTTTGAAGGCTCAAAAATTCTTAGCCACCTTTTGCTGTAACAAATATTATAGGTGGCTAACAGTGGCTCCACTTGGGGATGATGCCTTCTTGAAGGTGTCAAGAAATTTCAGACTTGCATTCTCTGGGAGGCTGACCTGTGCCACATCCATTATGTTCTTTGGGAGGCTGACCTATGCCTGATCCATTGGGCTGCCCTTCCTTTGCTGGGTTGATCTTCTCTGAAAACATATTAGTAGCTATGATAACAGTGGACCTTAATCAATACAAACTTTCTACCTGCCCAATCCTACTAATCTAGCATTTTTTCTTCATCAGAGTGCACTTGGATTGGCAAACTCTTTTCACAACATTTTATTCTTTTGAAAGCAGGAAATATAATCTATTTCTACTCCTTATTTCTCCACGGACTCAAATTAAACAGTTGAGCCCATATGATTCTCTACCTATTCTATCAATCTGTTAGGATTAAACAATCTAACATATTTTTTATTCTCTAAATTCTACAACAGAAAATTAAAAAGCATTCAAGTCAGGATTAAACAGTCTAACTTGATGTTGGTCCATGGCATGAAAGACAAGCTGCACATAGACATTTATTTTGCAGAAAATTTAAAACAAAATGGAAGGCTTAAGATCTGAAAATTTCTCATCATCGCCTTCTCTTTTTACAGCTTTGTTTTGGTTCTTTTTTGAGCTGTTTCTTCCTTTTTCTCCGGTTTAGATTTTGAGCTAATTAGAACCAGATATTTATCCTTTTTGACTCAAAAAATAAAACAGATTTGATTCATTCTCTTTTTGAAACTTAGGTTTAAGATTTTGAACATGTTTGAATCTTTAATTTCTATCCTAAACTATCTAGTGATAAGCCAAGATTAAACAGTTTGGAAAATCAAATTCACTATCCTATCAGCAGAAAATTTAAATCTAATTAGTCAAATTTAGGATGTTTGACTAACTAGAAGTGTGTTCTTCAGGAGTGGCATTTAATCTTGCACACTTTCAAAATTTGTTTCTCTTTTTGGTATGGGGCTATACCTTTCTTGTTTTCACAATTTTCCCTCTTTTCTTTCTTTTCTTTGTTTTTGTATTTTTGAATCTTTGATTTTTCTTCAAAGAAGAAAACAACAACTAACTACATGCTCAGAACTGAGCTTCATTGAAATTCCTACCTAACCTATTCTAACTTGGAGTATTTACATTTATCATATGATACAAAAGTGCCAATGCAGCCAGCTGAGTAATGTCAAGAAGAAGTATAAACTCTGGCTGCTTGTCAGAGGTATCCATAGTATATTTTGAAGATTAACCTTCAATATCAAGGCTACCACAGAAGGGGAAAAATTTTCATGTCCCTGGCTCTTGCAAAGGATCACTGCTTGATAATTTGAGCCAGTTGGGATTTCCACACACTCTTTCATAGGATTAACAAAGAAAAGATGAAGATTCTCTTCTTTTTGGTCCTCCATGTTTGGTAGATTGTCTGCTTCCAAGACTTCAGCTTTGAGGAGAATATCTTCAGAAAGTTGCTTGGAAGCTTCATTATTCTTAACAGAAAAGGAAAAATATTCTTCTTGAGAAGATGGTATATCCTTAGTAGGATAGTATTCTATCTGTTTCTCTCCCTCTTCTTCATCATCTGAACTGGAGGACTCATCATATTTGGTAGTGTTGTCCTCTTGTAGCCCTAGTATGCTCTGGTTTAGTGGACTATACTCTATGAGGAGGTTATTATATTCTTGAGCAAGGGTATGTTTAATTGCTTCCTCCTTTTCAAGAGAAAGCTCCTTGATTTCCACTTGCCCAAAAATTTCTTCGTTTCTTTTCTCCTCATCCTTTGAGTTGAAAGTCTGTTGATTCCCAATCACATGGAAAATATTACTGATGATATGAAATGAAACAGAGCAAAGATCCAATCAATCTTCACTCGGTTCTAGACTTTGAAAACTTTCATCATCAGTATCATAAATAGTCTGCACTGGCTCATTACTCTTTTGAAGGAGCTGATCTTCCTTGCATCAATTTGCTAATGATGATCCTGCAAAATCAACTTCTTTTTGGGAAGCATCATCACTATATAGATCAAAGTTAGGAGAATCATGAATATAAGTAATACTACCAATCAAACATACTGGGTTATCAGCAGGTCCTTCTTCATTCTGATCTACAAAAGAACTTTCTAAATCTGTACAACAAAGTTCTCTATGTAAATGGGCAAGAGTGTTTGTTTTGCAGAAAGTTTCAGAGGCTGACTGTTTATAAATAGTCTGATCTATCTCTTTTTCTGTCAAAGGGGAAGATGTTTCCATGTCCCTTTGAACAGAAGTACAACAGTCCTCTGTCTCTTGTGAATCCTGATTTTGAGGCTGAATGTCTTCTTGAGCCTCAGCTATAAGGGATGATGAATCAATATCTGAGTTTCCAGGGATATCTTGAGGGATGTTCTTTATTTCTTGGGTCATCTCTTCCTCAACTGATTCATCTATGTTCTTAAAATTTTTCAATAGGAGATTAAACTCATGAATGGCTATTAAAATATCTTCAGGATGCATCTCTTCCAAAGCTTCCTTATTATCTATAATGTGTTGGGTGATGTTTTGTGATGGATCATAATATATTTCACCCAATGATAATGATGTAGAGTTTTCTTTATAGTTCTCATAGAACACATATTCAAGGTCTCTTAAAGAAAACAAACTACTAGATCTTAAGCATTCATACCAATCCCTAGATTTTCCTTCTAATGTTAACATGAACATTTTCATTAGGCAGTCTTCATGCCATTCAACTTTCAACCTCCATACATGTATATGAAATTTGATGAGATGTAATAGAGGGTCATCAAAATTTTCACCTTGAAAAACAGGCAGGTTGTCATCCCAATTCACCTGGGGCATCTTATGTGGAAACCCAGGGATATGATCTCTACTCATTGGGGCATATCTTCGTTGTATTCTTGGAATCATATTTGTAAATCAAAAAAGAGGTCACTGTGTCTGGTCAATCAGTTCAGGGTCTTCTACTAGTGGAGTCATTTGGTCTTCTGGGAGTTTCAGAGTGTGGAGTCACCAGGTGAAAAATTTTAGCTATTTTCAGAGGTAAAATTTTTTATGGTCCACCACCATATGACTCTTGTAGAGCCACAAGGTTTTCAAGAACTGAATTAGCTCTCAAGGGTGATCTGAAAACAGTTGATAATTTTATCTTAGGATACTTCCTAAGGATACCTTCTGCGTTATCAACTACTTTAGGTGGATCAGGGTCAGTATAGGCTCTAGTGTGACTCTTTCTAGGAGCCACTATGCTGTTTTTTTTAGACCCAAATAAACAAGACAAGTTCAACCAGGTATGACAATCTTTAAGAGGTTAACTAGTCTGTTTTGCAAAAAAATTTAATCCTTCAGTCTTCTGACTGAGTTTGAAAGATATTATAATGATAAGGGTGCTTCTCAGTGGAGTCTTAAGGTCTGTTCAGGATTGTGGAGTCGCCAAGTGGAATTTTTTAGCCCCTAAGGAGGTAAAAGATTTTATGGAACACCACCATGCTTATTTGATACCAATCTAACTAGAGATCTTGGGTCTTTTGAGTGCCTAAGGGTGTGTAAGATAAAATGCACTTAAGTTCCCCAGCCGAGTCGCCAGAAATGTTAGGAATCTGTAATCATCAAGATTGGCAAAGTCCGATCACAGAAACAACATCGTTTCAACCACTTTTGGATTCTAGGATCTAGCCCTCCTGAATCCGGAGAGGGATCTCTCCAATTAGTGCAAAGATGGATTTGTCTTTGAAGTTTGGGGTTATGATATTAGGCTAGTTATGAAGGCCGAGGGTTTTGTTTGTTTTTGGATGGTTGAGCATGATTACTGTTTGAGGTGGAAAATCCTGAATGCAAAGAGTTTCAAAGGTGAGAAGTTGCAAGCAATCAGAGTAAACTTCAGCCAAAAAGATAGATAATTGTAGGTTTTAGTCCATTGGGCTATGGAGTCATAATAGGATTTAATTGGGACAACAAGAGGAAAGAGTGGTCCATGGGGCAAGTCATCTATGTCTAAGGATCTCTTTGAAGTTTGATTTATGGAATGAAATGATAAAACAAGAAAGGAAAATGAATAGATGCAGAAAAAAGAGTAGCCCAGGATCTGATAAGTACTTTTAAACTAGTCAGCCTTTGACAAAAACTTAAGAAGAACATAAAAGCAAACTAGGATCTGGTAAGTACTTTTAAACTAGCCAGCCTTTGATACACTTTCAATAGAAAACATCTTTAAAACAAAGGGAAACTTAAAGGCAACTGTTGGAGTAGAAACTAGCGGGCCGGGCTCACCACAAATTCTTTCCTAGCTCTGATTTACTTGGTTACTTTCAAGACCAACACAAAGGTAACACATAATGGCCTAAGATCTGGTAAGTACTTCTAAACTAGCCAGCTTTTAACACATTCCAAGGGAAATATTCAGACAGCCTTCAGAAATAAAACTAGGACCAGGGCACACCATATCTTCCATAGTTCATCTCTACTTAACTAATACTAAACATAACATTCAAGAATAATATTCAGCTAAGGCAATAAGATGAGGGAACACCAGCATTCCTATGCTTAAACTG
The DNA here is from genome assembly GCA_034641835.2 of Pinus albicaulis. Lineage (NCBI taxonomy): Eukaryota > Viridiplantae > Streptophyta > Pinopsida > Pinales > Pinaceae > Pinus > Pinus albicaulis. The sequence continues at coordinate 19,464 of JAXQQM020088647.1, read as the reverse complement.
AATTAAATCATTCCTAAATATCACAGATTGGAAGAAAACATATATATAAATATTTTCAGTTAGAGAAGGTTACTGCTATACAGTAGATCCTAACTCTATGAATGCTGTTCTTTATAAGAGAATATGAAACACAATGAAAACAGAAACAAATAACAAGTTACAATTAGAGAAACATCACCATCAACATAGACTAGGATCCCATAAATCAACTTGTATTTATGCTCCAAACTAGTTACAGCTTTAAGTCCAATGCTTTAGTTCAACAATCATCTACTCATCTCAGCCTAACTTATCTATCACAAGCAGAGCTCCAAGGGCTAGTGAACACTATTTACAATTAGAAGTTTAAGCTCAAATGTATTTCAAAGTTCTGCAACCAATAGTTTCTCATCTTCTACAAAAGTATTTATAGAAGAATGAGGAGGTGAGATCTGATAAAAGATCTCCCAAGACAATTAATACAGATTCAAGACTTCTCAGCCTTTGAGGGGCTTGATGGAGAAGTTTACAAACATTATGTCTATATTAACTGTTTTTCATTTATGAATTAAGCTCGATGGGAGCTTTTGTTCACTTTGAGGCTCTCCGTTATGTTGGAGTAACTCTACAGATATTTTTTGCATTGAATTCTCTGGCAGAATTAAATCTTTGGCTACGCTGAGGCAAGTATCTTCATTTGATCAATAACTTCGGCCTCTGTTTGAATGCTTTGAGGCATAGGTGGCACTTATGGTAGCTAAGGAATCAATTCGCCTCAATTGAGGCGGTGGAGGCCTTTCTGTCTGTTAAACACTTATGATTTTCCTTTGACTGTGTTTTAATTCAGGGAATTAGGCTTTTGATAATCATTCTTAGCCGTAATTCCCCAAATCTGTCTTCAATCTTATATTCTTCTGCGTCCTGTCTTCAATAATGATACTCTTTTTAAATGTGATTTAATCACAATGTCTTGTCGATGTGCAGGGCCACGTAGGGCTCGTATGGCATCACTGCCTCATGAAGCAATGATGAGACATGGAGTAGAGCCTCGTGAACGGTTTCCCTTTATGAATCGAGGGCGCGAGAATTGTCATTCTCGGCCTTCGGCCTTTCTCTTCAATATAATGGAAAAACCATTAATCCCTGCAAAATACAAACAAAAATTATAAAATCCTGCGTTTTTTTGGAAAAAATGCTTCAGAAGGTGGGGGAGGAGCGTAGCCATTGGATGAAAGCATCCAATGGTGGAGATCTGCGTAGAAGAGGCAAAAAGGAGAGTGGGGAGAAGAATAAGGCAGAGTGTTTTTGGACCGTCTGATCTGGACACGTGGACGGTCCGGATTCAATCGGAGGATCGCAATCAGGGGATTGCAATCGGGGGTGGCGAGAAAGTGCACTGATTGAAATATGCAATGCGATGAAGCGTAGACCGTTGATTTGAGGATTAGATCAATGGTGGAGAATGAATCGGGGATGGCCGATCGGCGGGAGCAAATAAGTGTATGAGATGGAAAAATGTGATGCGATTCAAAACTCCGATGCGATGGAGCGCTGGCCATTTGATCGGCTCATGATCAATGGCGGGGATTAGATTTTGAAATGCACTGGCGGAAAAACCTTTATAACATATAAAACCCAAAGTTTTAAATAAAACAAAGGTTTTATATGGATCTGGGCGGGATATATATATATATATATATATATAAAGTGGTGAGGCACCTGAATGTGGGGCCGTTGGATATATGAAATACAATGGGCCCAGGGCTTTATATATTCAAAGGAGCCAATCGCAATTGGAGCCTCGAGCTGGTCTTTCAATCAACCCATTTTAAATATTGCGATGCGATTGAGTGCTTCGGGACCTTGACGCTTGGTCCCGGGGGAAATTCATATGAAATAAAAAGGCGGGGGGGGAGTTTAACATATATAAGATTCAATCGCATCAGAACTTTGGATGCGGGTCTTTTAATCAATCCATTGTGAAATTCTTCGATGCGATTGCACGATCGGTCTTTCAATCTAACCATTTTTATATTAAACATGTGATTTTGGTTTTTGAAATCAAACTTTGGATAAATGGATTTTTGTATTTTACAAAGGAAAAATGGATCGATATGGCTTATTCAATGGTTTTTAGGCGCCGAAGGCGGGCCCACGGGATACATATATATAACAAAATAATATGATCGGGGTTTATGAGGACGGGCTAATCACATCGGAACTTTTCAAGCATGGCAAAGACTTGCGCAGTTAGATTTTTAGCAATGCGATAAGCGCCGAGAAGGGTTAGCGCTTGGTTCTAACACTGAGGCACATGGAGGGGAAGTGGTTAGGACTTAGCCCAAAGGGGCTTAAGCCTTATGCAAAAACATGTATTTTTTATGAAAATTTTCAAGGTTTTTAATGGATTTGGGGGTTTCGGTAAGGTTAAAGAGTGAGTCTTTAACTTGGTAAAAGTGATTTTCATGAAGGGAAGAAGAGAAATCATGAAAACAATGGAGTTTTATGGAGAAAAATGTGAGCAAATGAAGGTTATTTTTGAGTGAGAGAAGGGGGGAAAATGATGGTTTCTCAACAGTCTTTTCTCATGAAATCAGCAGAATTTCTGAGTATAAAATGAGAACAGTAATGAAGATTTTGGGCAGAGGCATGAGGCCTTCAAGAGTCTTCAAGAGCCAACAATTTTTAGCAATAAAATTTGTTCTTTGAAGGCTCAAAAAGTCTTAGCCACCTTTTTCTATAACAAATATTATAGGTGGCTAATAGTGCCAGATGAGCATGAGCCTCCACTAGCATCCAACAGGAGTGATCATGGAGATGGGTTTGGACCATCAACCACTGGTACTAATATTGATGTTGTATTACCACCAGCTGGTCCATGACATTTATATTATAGATGTATATTTTTAACATTATTTGGTTATATATATATATATATATATATATATATATATATATATATATATATATATATATATATATATATATATATATATATATGGTCCATGTATTTTATATTCATGTTGAAGTTGTACTTAATTTACATGTTGGTGATCATCATGATGTGTATGTTGTTAGGTCATGTTAGATATGTTCATTTAATGTGTAGCTTGCAGATAGATGTGTATGTGATAGCATGAGTTATTTGACATGAGATTTATATTTGATTTTTGTGTTGTGATGATGTCAATATATAATGTTAATTGTGTTTTGTTAGATGATCATGATCACGATGATGGAATTAGCGATTTTACAGAATGTGTTTTTTAGTCAAATTTGATGTTTGTACGATGGTTTTTTGTAATTTTTTAATTTGTAAAATTGTAATTGTATATATGTAAAATTCTAAAATTGTAATTGTAATTGTACATGAAATTGTAAAATTGTAATTGTAATTGTAATTGTAATTGTAATTATAATTGTAATTATATGTAAAATATTTGTAAAATTTTAATTGTATTAATGGGAAATGAATTTATTAAAATTTTTTAATTTGTAAATTTGTAAATTTTAAATAATTGTAAAATAATAAATCTAGAATAATATGATTTATTGTAACATAATAAAGTTTAGAAAAGAATTCAAATAAATTCATGTACTTTAGAATTATCATTATTTTACTATGATCTTAGATACAAAAAAAAGAATTAATTTATACAGTACGCCATTGTTTTTGAGATCAACATAATTGCAAATTATCAAGTGAATTATTGATTTTAACATTAACAAAATGCAAATTACCAATTAATTCAAAATACATATTATATTAATATTTCGAAAAACCCATCTTAAAAAGTATAAATATTGATGAAATAACACATGTACCATATCACTCTCGGTTCTCATGATCACCCTCATTATCTTCTAGCTTGCATGGCATGATAACACTATTGTTCTAAAAAATATGTTTTGATCTAGGGTCATGTGTCAATACGAACCACCAATCCCTATCCAACACATCTGGGTAAAAAAACACCTGGTTGTAGTGTTTAGGGAAAACATAGGGCTCCTTAGCTTCATCCCACATCTTTCTAGAGTTGATACATATCATCCTACTATTGCGATCTTCCTTTACATTATTCCGATCAAAGGTGTCCCACCACTTGCACCTAAAAATAACACATTGGAAAGAAGAGAAATCCACTTCAATGATCTCTTGTATCTTTCCGATGTAACCTAACATCCCTCGTACTAGGTTTTGATCACGGTGGCTAGATCGACTAGATTGATCGAACTCGACTTCCACTCCATAGTCTTGTGTGATGTTTCCAACATCGGCATTTTCTGTGCGAAAATGGTGTCAATATGCCCACATAGATGGGAACAAATGCACCTATTATAAAAAAGTTTAAAAAATCATATAAGTGTCATGTGTCTTATAAATAATAATCCAACAGTTAAAATATGAAATGTATATGTCTTAGTATAAGTTTCAAATTTACATATAAATTATTACCGAGTTGCTACACCCAATTCCTACGTTTAGCGTATCCTCTTCAACACGCGGGTAATGACCGATAGCACCATATTTCTCTCTGACTTGGTCAGCACCCCAACTGTTGGGGCATATTTTTGGTGTAGAAATTTCTTGTTTTCCCACCCCGGTTTTCAGTTTCACCTTATTTCTCCAAATAGTTAAATTCCCTTTCCCATATCCTTACATTCAACAAACTGGAAAATAATTTTTTGCTGAAAACACAAATTCTGGAAAATTTACAGAATGCTGGAAAATGCAGAAATAAAAATCAGCAAGCTTAAAATATTCATTCACACATTTTAACACAGATATTTTTGGTCAACATGACCCTGGAAAAACCCCCTACAACTCTTGGGGAAAACCAGTTTGAAAGCTCCTTCTTATTTTTGGAAAATGCTTTTTACGAGTGAGAGAAATATTCGGCCAAAAATCAGCAAACGGAGACTTTTACAACTTATCTCGTTTTGATGCTTAACCACCGCCTCGAAAATGTACAAACAGCAAAAACAGAACAGCAATAAATGCTGTACGTCCTCCTCGATTTTCGTGCCAAATTTCAGCCTCAAATGCTGCTGTACGGCCTGCCTAGAAAAGCGTGCAAGCTGCCCAAAAATCTGCTGTACGGTTTTCTCGATTTCGGTGCAGAAAAATAGCTGTACGGCTGTACAAATTTTTGCCTAGAAATGCGTGCCAAGGTACAACCACTTTCTGTATGGCCTCCCTTAAATTCTGCTCCTCGATTTCTGTGCAAACTTGTTGTACGGCCTGCTGTACGGCCACCTTTTCTCGAAAATCGTGCCTAAAAAACTGCCTTACTGCGTGCAAACTCAGCTGTACGGTCTTGCTGAAATGTCTTGCTGAAATGCTGCCTTGGAATGTGTGCCAAGCTGCTGCTTCCTTCTCCTCATTGCCCAGAAATCTCCCTTGCTCTCTTGCTCTCCTTCTCTCAATCTACTCATGAAAGAATGAATGACCTTTTCCTCCTTTTCCTCCTTTAACCTAACCCTAAGTGACTTTTGGGGAATCCCTAAATCCAATGGCTGAAATAGATTGAGATCTAGAGCTGAGATTAAATGCTCATTTAAATCTCACTTTCTATTTTTTAATTCACCCCACTTTAATAAAGACCCACTTAGTCTTTTATTTCCAAAGTCACTTTTTCCTTTCTAATTTTACATTGACTTTATTAAAAGTCACTTTAAAATTAGACTTTTATAACTTCATCACTCAAGTCACTTTTAAATTAGATTTGACTTTATAAAAATTATAAAGTCACTTTAGGAGAAAAATTAAATTCTTTTGGACACTTTTCCCTAGGCCAAAGATCGAAGCCTTAGGGAACCACCTGTCCTCTGGTAACCAAATTTCAACACTCCCTCTTACCGAGGAAGGTGTTCCTCACCACACCCATCTTGTCTCTGAAGTAGACATGCTTGCCCCGTGGTAAGGCTTTGGTAAGAATATCTGCAACTTGCTCATCAGTGGGAATATACTCAAGCTTCACAGCTCCTTTCTGAACATAGTCTCTGATGAAGTGATATTTGATCCCGATATGCTTTGACCTGTCATGAAATACTGGATTCTACGTGAGTTTAATGCAACTCTGATTATCACAGTAAATCACTGAAGGTCTCAACGGCTGACCAAATAAGCCAAACAACATCTTGCGAAGCCAGATGGCCTCACAACTAGCTAGGCTGGCTGCCATATACTCTGCTTCCGCTGAACTCAATGCTACTGACTGCTGCTTTCGGCTGAACCATGACACTACTGCCGAACCCAACCCAAAACAGCACCCTGAAGTGCTCTTCCTATCAGAAGCACAACCTGCCCAATCAGAATCAGTGTAACCTACCAATCTCACTCCATCCCCCTGCTTGTAGTCCAGACCATAATCCACTGTCCCCTGCAAGTACCGCAAAATGTGTTTTGCAGCCACCCAGTGAACCTTCCTAGGCTCACACATAAACTGACTCATCGTGTTGACTGCAAAACAAATATCTGGACTAGTGTTGACCAAATACATCAAGGAACCAATCAGTTGTTTGTACAATGTGGGATCCACCAACTCGGAATCCGAAGCATGAAGCTTCTTCCAGTTGGTGATCATCGGTGTCGACATGGGTTTACAATCCTCCATGTGGAATCTGCTAAGGATGTCCACAATATACTTCCCCTGCCCCAGGAAGAAATGCCCCTCCTCCTGCTCACTGTTAGTCATCAGTGTTTTTTACTTGTTAATGATGACTAGATCCATAGCTGAGTTTTCTAGAAGCTAATCTCCATATGTCAATTTGTCATCTAGAAAACCCTCATAAAACTTTTTTCGCCCTCCTACTTTTCAGTCCGCCCATGTCAAGGTTAAACCTCATTATCACTATCCTATCTAGCTTTAGCCCTACTGGTCTGCCCATCAGCTCTAAAAGGACAATCCAAGTCTGTTTCAAAAGCCTCCCCTAAGTTAGGAAGTGGCGCTTTAAGGCATTTTACCCTTGCCAACCATCAAAAGGCCAAAAACCTCTATCTGATACAGACCAATCATGACAGACCTCCCACTCTACAAATGAAATTGATCACAGCCCTAAGTCGCGCCACTTACACACCCCTAAGTCTCAGCACTGCATAGACCACAGTCTCAAGCTGATTATTAGGTGTTTTACAATGTTTTATGGATTTTACAAAGACAGGAAATATATCATCATCTCAGGAGAAAATTCTTGAATCCACATTTAGAAGAACAGTTGCTTCTCAATGTAAACACGAGCCTGAGATGCATCTGTAGGGCAAGGAGTTACTCATCAAGACCTTGCAGCTTCCATTCAACATGAAATCACAGTAGAAGAAAGACAACACTGTCAAGCAAACTAGTAAATTGTCATGGCCAAGAACCTCCTTCATCTACAAGCAGAGGGTTAAGGTGCCTCCTTAATCTACAAGCAGAGGGCGATGGCCAATATTGACTTCAAGGATAGAAAAACTTACTATAAGCACAAGTTTTTTTTTTACTAGACAATAAAACAGTGACTCTAGGTTTCTGAGTGAAAGTGATGATCAAAACAGGGCTAAGATCTGAAATATGCAATACAAAAGAAAGCAGAGTTTCCGGTCTTGTGTCCTAAGAAAGAGGATCATTTGAAGTTTCAGTCATCATCATGGCGCATCAAAAAGGACTCCTTTAATCAAAGCTATCATAACAAATATCTCTGCAGGGGTGTTAATATGAATAGCTCACATCAGTTTTGAGTAGGAAAATACTTTAGTAAAAAGACCTATGTGTGTTTTTTTGTTTCTGTTGAAATGAGAAATACAGTTCATGGTTTCTAGATGAACATAATAAGGCAGGCAAGTAGTACACAGTCCCAGAAATGTGACATCTTGCTGTCATTCAAAGCGCCAGTGAAAGTACAGGTGTTGCGATCTACACTCCACCACAAAGATAGGTGTTTTTCTCCAGATGCAGCAGGTTGGTGTTTTCATAGTTTCATTAGGAAGAAGATGGCTAATAAAAGCATTGGTATCTATGAAATATGCCAGCAGTTATTCCACATCTTTTATACTTGCCTCCTCAACACAAAGACAGAAAATGGTTATGATCTGAGTTTTAAAAACCCTGGGACAGCATGCCAAGCTAATCAGGCATGTCTTTCTTGAAAGCAGCTCCATTCATAAACATGTGCCTTTTCAAAAATACTACTACAGCTGACACAGACAATCTAGGTTTATGTCATCAAGATACATCACCATTGAAACTATTGTTCATAATAGGCAAAGAGATGCTTTGACCTACTATCAGTGTGTTGGAAAGTTTGAAACAAACACAAGTTTCATTTTTCAAATGGACAGAGACATCATGGTAATATTTTCTGAGAAGAAAAAGTATAGTGGAAAGCAACGCCCCTCTTGATCAATAGACCAGGACAAGGTCCAAATAAATGCAGGAAACATTGAACACCTACAGTGGGAAAAAGGATGAAGAGACATCTGGAGACAGAACTGTCAAAGCAAGTTAAAAAAACAAGCCCTATCCTTTCTAATAATAGACTAGTTTTTCAGTATTCTTTTTTAACAGATTCGGAGTGGATTTTCTGTTTTAAATTATCACCAAAAGTGCTAAAAGTGACAAGGGATGGTGCACATGTTCATTTAGTCATTCTCCAAAGCTGGAGCTCCTGTGCCAAATTAACACCAAAGGGACAATGTTAGCAGAAAAACACCTTTTTCAAGTCATTGATGTTATAAAAGGATGGTTCATGTTAACATGGTTTAGAAACATAAAAACCTCCACTGCCTACATTATTCCGAAATCCAAGCTTCATGATGCACCAAAGGAATGAGGTCGAAGGGCAAAGTTTCATTTTCAAAACACCAAGCAAGAAATTAAGCTTCTCTCTGAAATCTCCAGGCGTTGAACCAAGTCTCGGGGAAATTTGCAGGAATTTAAACAAGTTTGGAACCATTTCATACCGCGCGGCACTCCTGTAGGAGTGCGCGGTGCTCTTTCGCAAAGTTTTTGAACTACGCCACAAGGGCGCGCAACGCTCCTGTAGCTACGCGCGACGCCCTGGCAACAGCGGCGGTCACGGTCACCGGGCCACGACGAATCGATTACGAAGGCGGACCAAGCTATTCAAAGGGTTTTGCATCGTATTTTGAGGTATTTTGCACAAACTGACCCTCGTTTTCATGTTTGTTGGATAAATGCTTGGAGGCCAAAGAGATCAGTTTTGAAATAGTTGTTAAGAGTGTTAATGAGCTGCATATAAGGGTTAAAGTCTCGATGCAAAGGAGCGGTTTGACTTGTGACTTGCTATATTTCTGATACCACAGTCCAAAAAAAATTTGAAACTTGTCACCATATCTGTAAACTGTGTTTGTTGCTGTGAAAACATCTATTGTTCAAGACTGTGCTGAAGTGTTGTCTACGCTGATAAACTGCTAACAAAGAAGGGGGTCTTGAAACTAAAACGCTGTGGGTTCACCTTTCATAAATCAAGAAGCAGGGTGTGTTTATTTCTCAAAACACCAAAGGGAAAAGTTACTCCTACTACCCACCGAGAAAGACAGTTGCCCTGTGTATACTTTGAAATGCCTTTCGTTCTCCAAGCTCACTGTCAAGTTAATTTTAGAGGATACACAGACATTTCCTAAAGAGACAAGTTTTACATAGTAAAAAGGAGTTTTGTTTGTGTGAGAGGATAAAACCCTACAGCCTTATTTGAAACTTTGTTACCATACCTGTAAACTGTGTTTTTCTGTGAAAATATCCATTGTTCAAAGCTGTGCTGGAGTGGTGAGCATACTGATAAAAGTGCTTACAGGGAAAGAGATGTGTTGAACTAAGAGCTATGTATTTTCACCTTGACTAATCAAAGGACAAGATATCTTATATCTTCAAGGCATCAAAGGGCAGGTCACCCCTATAAACCACAGAAAGAGATATTTTTTTGACTGTGTATTCTACATTACTGTCTTTTATTCTTCAAGTGGATATTCATATAGGGCAAAGGAATTTTCTACAAAGAAAAAGGTGTTACATTGATAAGGGGCCTTGATTATTTGAAAAGAGAAAACTCTTACAGGCTTTGTTGAACTTTTTGAAGCATTTTTCAAAACTCTGTCACCTTGTTACATAAACTGTGGCATTGACTGTATGCTTACACTAAAGGTTGATTGCATGAGATATGAGTTTGTTGAGTGATTGGCATACTAGGTAAAGGCAAGTTTGCAATGATTGGAAAGTCCACCATTGGTCAAAGGTACAAAACAGGTTTTTGAGCTCCAAACATCACAGAGCAAGGCAATTTTGACACTCTAAATAGCATTTTCACCTAACAGTTTGTCTCCTTTTCACTGTATTGTCTCTTGTTAAGAGGTCTGCTGGCTGAGATACATATTAAAGGTGAAAAGGCCACTTTTTAAGGGAGTAGGGGTTTTGTATTGTGAGGAAACTTGTTGAAGACATCCAAAGACAATTTTTCTCTATCTAAACAGTGAATTGACAGGGTTTGGTTCCAAGAAGGCAGTTTAAGACAGTGAGGCAGTTTGGTTCTTCAATAGCATATTTACCCCAAAATGCCGCCCAGGCAAGACAGCAGAAGTGGTTTACATAAAAGATATGAGCCAATATCTACAGAGGAGGAGGTCAAAAGTTTCTCGCCCTTGACACACCTATGCGCCCTGAGGTTCCAAAGCAAGCATTTCCAAGTAGCAGACCTTGATTTCAAGTTTTCCCCGAGGTCAGTGTCTAAAGCCACCAAAATTCCATATCATGGTGAGAAATGGTTCAAACAGACCCATCTAGACTTGGATGACTACAAGCCTTTCATCAAGCCCGAGCATAGAGATACTTGCACTACTATTTTTCCTTTCTCTTATCTTCTTGACAGCTATGCTCCTCTAATGAAGGTCATAATGAAGTATTTTACTTGTGAAGGGAGATTTACTCGAGTTTATGCCTACCATGTCCGACTATTGATGCATTTCACTAGGACTAGGCAGCTAAATCTCCCTTACTTTTTATACAAAAGCATCGAGAAGATGGCATCCACAGTCCAGAAGAAGACTCCATCTCTACAAATAGCTTCCCTTTTCCATCATTCTCTGATCAAAATTACCATCCTACACTAGCTAGAGAAGAAAGAGGTTCCATGGGATGTTTTTATCAGCCACCCAGATTTCTCTACTGTTCCTCCTGTCCATATATCTCCCACCCAGCCTATTCAATCGCCCTGTACCTTTGTCCAGCAGGCCTACTCCTAGAAGGCTCAAGATCACCACAGAACAGTCAGGACAACAGGAAGAAGAAAGACATGAACAAGTAGAAGAGGGAGAGGATAAACATGAAGAAACTGATGAAGACCAGCAACATGATTTTGATGGTCAAGGGCAGTAGCTTGAGCCACAAAGTGAGCATGAAGTTGAAACACACCAGCAGCTTGATGTTGGTAAACAGGGGCAACAGTTTGAACAGCAAAAAGAGATAGGTGAAGGGCAACAAATTGAAGATGAAGGGCAACAGCAGGAGAAAGAAGAAAAGAGTGCTGAACAACAGCATCTCAGTGAAAATGAACAGCAGGGACAAGAGGAAGAGCAGCAGCTTGATATTGAAGGTCATGAACAACAGTTTGGGCAGGAATTTGAGCAGCAGCTTGAGCCACAAAATGAACAGGAAATCCAAGCACAGTAGCAGCATAAAGTTGATGATCAAGGGCAACAAGGATTTGAGGCAGATCAACATCATAACATTGAGGGGCAGAAGCAACTTAAAGAAGACACACAACAGCCTCAAGGAGAGCAGCAGTTTAAAGAAGTTGACAAGGGTAAAGCAGTTGTGTCTCCTTCTCCCAGAAGAACAAAGCCTAGCACAGCAAGAAAGAAAGGGCCTAAGACTGCCACTCCAAAAGTAACAAGAGTTGTCCCCAACAAAAGAAAATCGCCAAAGGGGTCTCCCACTAGCATGCCAAGAAGGAAGAGTGCAAGGTTAGCTTTCAAGGGCAAAGGGAAAGGCAAGCTAGGGGAAAGTCAAGAACAAGGAGGTACATTGGCTGTCATTCCCATCCAAAGTGATGACATCGATAATGAAGCCCGCATTCTTGAAAACCTTCTAAATCATCGCGAGGGTCAAATTGAAGCATTGGAGAATGACCTTCATCGGGCAAAGACCTTCAATCATTTCTTGGAGATCCAAAATAAACAAATGAGTGTTCATTTGGCTGTCCATGAAGCACGAGAAATCAAATACAAGAATGAGGCTGCTAAAGCACAAATAAGGATAGAGGAGCTCATCGGTGAGTTTGATGAAGATGAAGAAGAAGAACAGCCTAGGCGGAAGAGGCCTAGAACCATAGGGCTTAAAAGAGCCCTGGAAAAGCAAAAGGAAGAAGAACATGCCCATCTTCAATCCTTTCCGCTCACTGCACTACTTGAGCAAGAAATTGAAGAAAATAAGGAGGCATGGCTAGAAAGAGCCAATAAACACTTGGAGATGAAGCTTGAAAAGGAAAACAGAGACCTGGAGCTGCAAAGGAAGATGACACAACACTATCAAAAGTTGAATCAGTTTGCCCGACGCAAGCTAAAGGCCACCCAAGAGAAACTGAAGGAAGAAAAGGGAAAGCGCCCGGCACGGAAAGAGAAGAAAGGCATATCAGCACTTTACATTTTGACTTCAACTTCGGAACATGTTGCCAAGGACCCTTGAGGGTCATGCACCCCAATTTTGAGCCCATTTTGACAATTTTTAGTTTTTTGGCATTTTTGGGTTTTTTGTCAAAAAATCATAAATTTGCCATTTCATTTTGAGGATTCTTCAAGGGAGGAGAATGGTACCATCAGATGCCATAATCTCATGAGTAGGTCCTCAGCGATTTTCAAAGCATTTGGAGATCATTTTCCCCTTCAAAACAACGAAAAAGACTCGCATTTTGCACACTCTGCCCAGTCTATCAGCAAACTGTCATTTTCTGGCTTTTTACACACAGGTGCAGATTTGGAGGACTTCTGGGTATCGGATTGAAGAAATTTTAGTTGCGCCAAAAATTAGACACTCATAGCTTTCCAACGAGCTATCATGAGCCTCATTTCAACATCAGGAAGGCTGCCAAATGTTTCCAGCAAGTCAGGGGACCTTTTTCTGATATAAATTTGAAGTATTTTTGTAATTTTTGAACCTCAAAAATCTGTTTTTTCCAAATGTGCGTTTAGCTATTTTTGCACTTGGAAAATGATGCAAAGTCAATTAAATTCCCTTTTTTAGCAATTTTTAGATATTTTATGAGATATTTTTGTGCCTTGGGCTTTGCAAAGCCTCAAGGACAAGTTTAGATATTTTTTTTAGGCCAATGAGGATGGAAGTTGAACCATGAGGTTTTCCTCACTTGAGCCTATTTATTCCACAAGCTCTCATTTGTAAACAAGGGTGAACTTGAGAAGAGAAGCAATATATTGGTCATATGAGCTTTGGAGAAAATACTTGTGTTATGCTTTTGGATTGCCTCTTGAATGTTCTTGGATGGATGATGAAGGATTGTTGATGGATTCCATGACATGGTAGAATGGTATAGTGTCTCTTGCTTTGTTGTTGTCTTCTAGTTTTCATTCGTGATACATGTTTCTTGCTTGCTATAGATCAGTAGAGATTAAATTTGAGATATGCCCATGGAGGCACCTCAAAATTCCTGAATCTTCATAGCTTTTATGTTTTCTTCTTCCTTAGTTGCATTAAAGAATTCTTAACTGCTCTTTAATAACTTGAGGATATTGTTGCTAGTTTCATTAATAGTTCTATGCATGTTGAGTAGGATGTATGGTGTGCCCTGCTTACCTATGACTGTCCATAGTTCCATACATGAAGCTATCTCTTTGACTGATTAAGATTATCATTTTTTTTGAACCAAGGAGGCCTAGTCCCGATCTAGCCCTTTGCCTAAAACTATGCAAATCTTGTTGTTCAAAGTGCCCAATAACTTGAAGTACTGTGTTTAGGCATTCCGGCATAGTGTTTTGAGTTGTTAGTCCATCTTATGTGTTTTCCCCAAAGTCTGATAGCCATTTCCCAAATTTAGAGGGTCTTATACTTCTATGCATGGCTTGAATGTTTGTTTCTATGTGTTGATTAGTTTATAGTTACATTTTGCATGATTAAGGGTTTTCTTTACCATGTTTATGTTATCTATTGAACCAGTGATGCTTGAAACTCTTTGTTGTTCACAAAATTGATGTCCATTTACTCCATTTTGCCCAAAGATCCTTTCTACCTTGAAATCAAATCGGCCCTTCAACAGCCTTGCATCGTCATCTAATAGCTTTCTTGGCCTTTTGACCCCATAGCCCAGTTAATCTAACATCTTGTTACCTATTTCATATCTTTGATCAGTTTCATCCCTCACAACTTAAAAAACCAAAACCAAAAAACATACTCCATAACTAGCCTAAAACCAGAACACGATAAACAAACACATAGATATCCTTTACACATATAGAGAGAGCCCTCTCTGAGTCCAGGAAGGCTAGGTCCTCGGGCTCCAAAGCTTGGTTTGATGTTACACTGTCATTTGGCTTGCCAATCAGCCAAATCATAGGAACCTAACACTGCCACACCTCCAAACTCAAAAAGTAATGCATCAAGCCGATGTCCTTCATCTCAAACTCCGCCGCAAAGATCTCTCAGTTGCTCTATGAGTCTCTCTACACCCAGAATGACCAAGTAATCCACACATACAACACCAAAATGAGAGGCTCCCTCACCTCCCATCACAATATAGCAAAGGTTCGATCTCACCCCCCTCACTCTTGTGAAACCCATCTTTGCAAGTAAGTATCTATCCCCTGGAGTACCAAGCTCTAGAGCTTGCTTCGTGCCATAAAGGGCCTTCTTCAGCCGCACACATGGGACTCCTTCCCATGCACCTCAAAGCCCCGTGGATGCTCAATGTACACCTCCTCCCCGTATGAAGCCATTGAGAAATGCGGGGTTCTCACATCCATCCGGTGGATCTTCCAACCCATCTCTCGTCGCTTATCGATATAATGGAGCTTGATCGAAGCATATCGAGCCACTGAGCGAAGGTCTCCTCGTAATCAACTCCCTCTACCCGGGAGAACCTCTAGCCACAAACCTCGCTTTGAATTTCTCAATGTCGCTATCTTCGCAACATGCGTGCTTTACCTTGTAAAGCCATCCGGAAGTAACCACGGATTTGCCCTAAGGCCTCGCACTACCTCCCAAACATCATTCTTCATGATAAGAATACTCCCGCATGGCCTCTCTCCCGGCACCACAGCCGCCTCCTCATAGCTAGAAGGCTCAAAGTCAAGGATGCCGGTAGCCATTGCCATATAGCTACAAAACCTCTCAGTGGTCCGTTTCCTCTCCGACCGCCTTCTAGGCTCGTAAACGTATGTGGCATCTCTCAAGCAAGGTGTCCTCGCCACTTGGGCTTCCTCTTCTTCCCTCGAGCACACTTCTCCCGGCCGGAGAATAAAAACTCCTCCTCCTCAACATCAGAGCCTAAACTTCGATCACCGTCCGTCGTCCTCCCCGCCCGCACCTCGAACCTCCGTAGAAGCCGAGGCACCAGGAATCGTCCATCGCTGGACTCCTAGCCGAATCGTTTGTGGACCGCTTCCGCATCCCGCCCGTAGCACCACCTCTCTCGACTCGCTGAGCCACTCCCCACCGACCCACTTGACATCGTCATATAGATGTACCTCCGGATCCTCCCGATCCCCGCCCACCGGATCCCCGTGACTAACTCAATCGGCCGCCGAGGGTCTGGCCGATCCGCATACTCTAACTCCCGTGACCCCTAAAGGCCCCGTCCTCCTCGAACTTCACATCCCGCCTCGACAACAACTTTCCTCTCGTGCAGAATGTAAACTTCCAAAGGCCTTGAGGTCTCACCAGAGCCCACAAAGATACCCTTCTCTCCTGCTGTGGTTTAGCTTGGTCCTCTTCTCCTTGGGTATGTAGGAGTATGTGATGCAACCCAAAGATACGAAGATACCAACATCAGTTTCTCCCCGTAAAAGCCTCCCTCCGAAGCCATGTGCCCCAAGGCACGATGCACTGTCAAGAAATAAACACTCGTGTTGGGTGTGCCGCCCACAAAAACAATGACAACCCCCCATTTATAACATGGTTGCGTACCCTCCGATGGATCTATTCTTCCCTCTCCGCAACTCGTTCACTGGGGGTTGTAAGGAACAATGAACTCCCTCCTAATGCCTCGCCTCCGCACAATGGGCCAAAAACTCTCCAAGGGTGTACTCTCCTCCATTGTCCGACCTCGGGGACTTGATCTTCCGACCTGTCTGTGTCTCCACAAGAGCTCTAAACTCCTGAAACCGCTTGAAGACCTCACTCTTGGTCTTCAAGAAATAAATCCAGGTCCTCCTGGAGTGATCATCAATGAATAAAACATAGCACTCATATCCACTCAAGGAAACATGAGACATCCGACCGCTCACATCGGAATGAATCAAATCAAGTATCCCAGTCGCTCTGCTGTCACTGCTGGGAAAAAGGGGATTTGGCAAACTTGCCCATCGCACATCCTCTGCAAGTATCAAAGTGATCAATACTGAAATCTGGCACACCTGTAGTGATCTCCCGCAAAGTCCTCAAGGCTCCATGATGCATGTGCCCCATCCTGCGGTGCCAAATCTCACACTGCTCAGAACTGCTAGCTCTGCTGTCGGTACTGCTGCTCAATGCCAAAAGGGACTGAAATGAAAACTTGTACACCTTTGCATGGCGTACACCTATCACTCTAGCTGAATCAGCTGGAGTGCCCCTGGGATACATCAACACCTGTCCTCCCCTGAATAGTATCTCATATCCTCTGTCCTCCAAAGCTGAGATGGATATGAGGTTCTTCCTCATCCCTGGCACATAAAGAACATCCGACACCTTCAAGGGAGGTTTGGACTCCCTCTGAAATGTCAATGTTCCCACACCGACTGCTCTAACAACTCTGTCATCACCGAGTACTACCTCTACATCAGTGCCACTCTCTGAAAGCTCTGAGAAGTACTCACGGACTCTTGTCATGTGACGTGAAGCCCCACTGTCCACATACCAGATACCCGAAGATGCTCCGCTAATTGAGGGAAATGCATGCTCCCTCTGAACCTCTATGGCAAATAATCCCGCACTAGAGGACTCACACGCAGTGAACCCAAACTCCCGGTCAAAACGATCTACAAAGTCCTCAACCTCTGCTGAAGCTGCCATGCTCTGGTTCTTCCCCTTCTTCTTCTTCTTCTCCGAACACACAACTGCATAGTGTCCCATCTTCTGACAATTCCAACACTTCACTTTGGAATAGTCCTTTTGTGTGTTATCCTGTTTACCTTTACCTTTGCCTTTGCCCCCACCATTGCTTGTGGAAGCCTGTTTCTTCCCTTTGCCTTTCTTGCGTCCTGCCAACAGTGCTACATCCTCATCCTGCTCAACTGGCTTGGCTGCCCCAAGCTGACCTTTCCTGATCTCTGTCTGAATGCAACCATCCCAAAACCTCTCCCATGTGGGAAGGGTCTCACGTGCACAAACCCCATCAGCAAAGTTCATCCATGAACTGGGGAGGCCATTCACTGCAATCCGCACCAACTCAGTGGGTGGAATGGCCTCTCCAATCGTTGCCAACTCATCTCTCACATTAGTAATCTTTGTGAGATATCCAGTTGCACTATCATTACCCATCTTAATGGTCTTCAGCTTCTCCTTCAGGACCATTTTCCGGTTCTCATTGGTACTCTGGTAGAGATTGGACAATGCTGTCCACATCTCATGAGCATTTCTCTTCCCTCTCACATGAGGAATGCAATGGTCTTTGATTTCGTCTAGAATCAATCTCTTACCCTTGTTGTTCTTTTTATTATACGCTGCCAACTGAGTAGCATCAGTAGGCACATTTACAGGGTTCTGTGTGGTATGCACCATAATGTCCCAGACTTCTGCCTCCTCAAAGATACTCTGCATTCTCTCCTTCCAAATGCCGTAATTGGAATGCCCATCCAACCTATCCTCCACCCTCAGTCCCAAAGACATCCTGCTGTCCTAAAACTGAAAAATAGCATCGTCAAGCTTGTGAAAATCGCCTTGTCGTGGAATTTTTCGAGGAAAATCGCAGTCGTAATTTTCCTCCTCATTGTCCTAAATCGCTCTTCAGCTAAGCTCCGATACCATGTAAAATTTATATTTCTCACCCTTGCCACACTTATTACTCCAAAATAGTTAAATGCCCTTTCCCATATCCATACATTTAACAAATTGGAAAATAAATTTTGCTGAAAACACAAATTCTGGAAATTTTTCAGAATGCTGGAAAATGCAGAAATAAAAAACAGCAGTAACAAACAGCCATTCAACACATCATAACACAGTAATTTTTGGTCAAGGTGACCCTGGAAAACCCCCTACAACTCTTGGGGAAAACCAGTTCGAAAGCTCATTCTTATTTCTGGAAAAATGCTTTTTACAGTGAGAGAAATATTCAGCAAAATAAAAATCAGCAAACAGAGTTTTACAACTTGTCTCGTTTTCCGTGCTTAACCACCGCCTCGGAAAATGTACAAACAGCAAAAACAGAATAGCAATAAATGCTGTACGTCCTCCTCGATTTGCGTGCCCAAAAATCTGCAATAAATGCAGCTATACGGCCTCCTCAAAATCTGTGCAAACAACAATTAATGTTGCTGTCCAAAACCTCGATTTGCGTGCCAAAACCACTGCAAAACTCTGTTGTACGGTACAGCCCCTTGCTGCCTCGATTTCCGTGCCCAATATTGTTGTACGGCCTTGCTATACGGCCTCCCTGCCTAGAAAACCGTGCCAAAAAAATCTGCCTTTCACTGTGTTATCTCAGCTGTACGGTCTTGCTGAAAATGTCTTGCTGAAGTGCTGCCTTGGAAAGTGTGCCAAGCTGCTGCCTCCTTCTCCTCACTGCCCAGAAATCTCCCTTGCTCTCTTGCTCTCCTTCTCTCAATCTACTCATGAAAGAATGAATGACCTTTTCCTTCTTTTCCTCCTTTAACCTAACCCTAAGTGACTTTTGGGGAATCCCTAAATCCAATGGCTGAGATAGATTGAGATCTAGGGCTGAGATTAAATGCTCATTTAAATCTCACTTTCTATATTTTAATTCACCCCACTTTAATAAAGACCCACTTAGTCTTTTATTTCCAAAGTCACTTTTTCCTTTCTAATTTTATATTGACTTTATTTAAGTCACTTTAAAATTAGACTTTAGTAACTTTATCACTTAAAGTCACTTTTAAATTAGATTTGACTTTATAACTTTATAAAGTCACTTTAATAACTTTATCACTTAAAGTCACTTTTAAATTAGATTTGACTTTATAACTTTATAAAGTCACTTTAGGAGAAAAATTAAATTCTTTTGGACACTTTTCCCTAGGCCAAAGATCAAAGTCTTAGGGAACCACCTGTCCTCCGGTACCAAATTTCAACAATTATTACTACACAATCCTGAGTGGTATTTGAAGCA